>CM050427.1:20547063-21132063 GCA_027564155.1 Gymnocypris eckloni scoliostomus | reverse complement strand
AATCCAGCTGCAACAGGTAAGCAAGCAGATTTCCAGGTGCAAATCTACAATTTCAGCAATAATTTAACAATTATATATTTCATTTTATTCTATCGTAAAGCTTCTATATTAATCTATATATTACAGTAAAACAGCTATTACTGTACATATCAAAATGTCACTCTGAAAATGTACTATGCTCAAACATGGGTTTACCTTTCAGAAACAAATGTGATTTGTATTTAACGTATATCTGCGATTGTCTTTGTGAAAGAGAGAGGAAAACCCAAACTGAAAGAAACTTAAAGAGATACTTCAAACTAATAAAAAAAAATGTGTGCATCTTGATGGTTCACTGTATACCAGCATGTGTGTAGTGAAAGCACTGTAACATTGTTGGCCAGTAGTACTGTAGAAACCGGCATCAGTCCGCAGTTCATTTATCACTAAACTCTTTCTTCAGGACAATCTGGGAGTAATAAAATGTTGCAAGAGGGATTTAAGGGATTCTCTCCAACAATGCCAGTACCCTGAGACTGCCTAAATGTAATCTATACTGATCAAAGTGATATGTGTAACACAGAGGGTTTGGATTGTTAAACTATTTGTCTAAATATCCTTTCTAATGCAGTCAACCAGAGTGAAATATAACTTCACACCACAGTTGTCACTGTATTTACTGTAAAGTGGAGTCAAACATAACACAAGTCAGAGTTCTGGTCATAGCCTACACACTGCATTCTATATTCATGTGGGGCTTTAAGAATGACAGTCTAGAATAATGTTTCCATTGTTATTTCTGCAATATTCAAGACAGGCATGTGGCATCACTGCAGTGTTTGGTCAAGTGGGAACACTACTCTTCTGTGTGAAGCTGACTTTCTCCAATATGAAATTGTTTTAGCGGCAGCCTCGATTGATTTTCACGTCCAGTCTATCAATAGACATTGACATAGTAGTGGAGGGTTGGGCTCGTTTGTTTAGAACACACAAGAATGCTCCCCACCTTGAAAAAAAGAAAAAAGTTTCACCGAAGAAAAAGCCACTCGATGTTGGTTCCCAGGGCAACCGCAAGCCCAACCTACCGCCATAGTAGAATTACCTGAATTCTCCTCACGTGACCGATCCCCAGGCCTTCCGACCAATCAGAAGACAGGACAGGTGCGCTCATGGTAGTTTCGGAGGTGGAATCTCAGGTACTCTTGTAAACTGCGACGACACTATAAAGTCTTTCACGTAAGTTAAAATTTTGCGTGGCTTGTTCAGAACCTCCTCCAGTGGATGTTGGGCAAAGGATGATGTTACGTTTTCTCACAGACTAAGATATCTATTCAGGCGAGTTATGCGCAAAACTGCGTCTCAGTGATTGAAGTCTTCGGATACGCGGGAGTGAAAGATGATTTTCACGCGCCGTGATTTCTTCTGAGGATTCAGCGTCTCTGTAGTCTCAGCACACCTTTAATTTAGAGGAACCTCGGGCTGCGTTTATCTTGTTCTCGTCGTTTTTGAGCAGGTGAGTCGCTCAGCCTCAGGCTGATGATCAGGTTCGTTGTTGTGGCATGAATCATCACCTGTAAAAGACTCCCTGGAGCTTATGGCGCTGTAAACCTGTTCTGCATCACAGGACAATATCCTAGGTTGTCTGTCTTGTATGACGTGAAGCTCATTTGTTTTGTACAGATTAAGTTATTCACAAATAGGTTTAAATTGTCATCCATACAGAATATGACTTTAATACACATATTTCTTAATTAAAAGTCATTTTGATATTTTGTATGAGTGTAAAAATGTTAGGTGGTGTAACTGACATTTAAAACAAGCAACTACAAAATAATAAAACATCGTTTGGAATACAATTTTATTATGATTTATTATTATTAGGGTATTTCTTTAAAAATGTGTAAAGCAATTTCAATATCAATGGTGTAATCAACATGCATGAAGCCATTTTGTTCTCATGTGACAAAATCATAAAACAGGGAGGACACTTTTAGACCATAGCCTAATATTGTACCATAAGGTTACAATATTATACAAGAAAGAAAATCTGAAGTTTTTTCTTTCTCAGAAAAGTCAAATATATATGTATCTCTCATGGCAGATCTCATTAACTCTGAAATGTGGAATGGTAGGCTACATTCATAATGTATTCAACCAACACGAATACAAAGTTAAGGCTACCTTTCTAAGAACTTGACACGTGTTTTAAACTAGATTTTAAGAGTTCTCCATCTTGGATTTACTTGTCATTATATAGCCTATAAGCAAATCCATTTTATAACATTAATGTATCTAGTAAAGGGTGGAGATATATGCCTAGGCTATTTCATAAAGTAATCCTATATTAAACCTAATCTATTACAGATCTATCTCAGATTACACTGTGTTATTGTTATTCTTGAATAGACATATTGTGTCTATTGTTGTTCTTATATAGATTACAATTAAATGGAAGGTACACCTACAAATAGATACGACATAGCTCTTCCCGTTTTAATGTTGAAGTAGTAACTTGATCTTATTTATTTATTGTCTGTTTAGTTTTAACAATGACTGAGAAAACAGCTCCCTGGTGGAGATCTTTCGCGGGCAAGAGGAGGAAGGCAGCCAGAGAATCAGCGGCGACACTGGAACAGGACCTCCGTCGTCAGGCTTCAGCAGGGCCAACACAGCATCCCTCTGCTGAACCGGACCACCGCCTCACTTCACAGACAGGTCCAGCGAAAGAAGAGGGCAACCACTTACCGAGCGACGAAACATACGACGACTCCGCTGTTCAGCCAACATTCAACGAGAGCTCCAATCGCCGCAACCTCACCGTGTCCCGCTCCGGACGCTTCAAAGAGAAGCGGAAGACGCGCGTCAGTCTTCCACAGAACCACGGAGACGATGGGAAATCAGCCGAAGTCCAGTCAACGCGCTGATTGCCACCGCGGTTTGGTAGAGGCCTAAATACGGCACTACCTCCCTTCTGACACTGTTGAACTAAATTTGACTCATGAATGCACTTATATGAAGTTATGAGGATAGCCTTTTGGAGTAAGTTATCCATTTTACAGAAGCTTTATTATTTTATTATTCCAAATGCTGGAAAAAATAGCATTTCCCTGCTGTAAAAACAAAACAAAAGACAACAACAACAAAAATGGTTTCTTAGTCAAGCCAGGCTAGTCTTTACAGGTTTTAAAGGGGTTTTGGGCACTTTACAATAGCTGACTGACCAGCTGGGCCAGTCTGAATTACTAGCTAGACCAGCCTTAACCAGCTAAGACAAGCAAACCATTGATTTTTTTTTCAGCAGGGTTATTGGACATTCAGCAGAATCATTATTGTGAAGGATACAATGTAATATTTTAGAGATTTGTCATGCATAATTTGCACTGTTTTGTGGTGTTACTGCAATCTTTTATGAAGGACTGTACATTAGAAGGATTTAGCAGCAAATATTTTTAATGGTAATCAATGTGCTGTAAGCACAGCCTTATCATGACTTGTTTAAATGCTTGTTCATGGATGCCACAGATTTTTAAAGGGGTTAGGGTGGGGGTCCTATCCGTCCAGAATCAAATTATTACTGTATATGCCATGATAGTCATGCATACGACATATCAGAAATCAAAGCCATGCGTTTTCTTGTGTGGTTTGTTTAAATTGAATCCAGGACACATTGATAGTAGTGACTCGTTCTCCTACTGAAAAACAGTAGTGCTACTTTTTTATAAGACAAACCAAAGATTCTATTCTTATAATGTTTAGTTAACAGAGAAGTCAAGAAAAGCAATATAACTCAACTATAAGCTGTTAGTTTAGCGAACAGTGTTTACAGTAGTTAGACTATATGAGTATATTATTGAAGACATGAGTTGAATTTGGTTACTATTCAGTCATCCTAAATTAGAATGGAACCTGATAAAAAAACTGTGATCAAACTATGAGATTTAATCTGTTATTATGAGAGACGCTGGTTATTAGAGAAATAGGCCTCTGTAGTTTAGCTTCATTCAGATCCTTTGAGTGCAAGTGAAGCACAGACAGATTTGAGTTCTATAATGAAGATTTAGACAAGCATCGCAATCCGGAAAAAATTGAATATACTGTTCTCTTATGCATTAGTTTGCTAAATCTAGATTGGGAAGGAAGTGTTACTACATCAGATTTTAAATAAACAGATGACGTTCCATCTAAGGCATCCATTTGTGCATGTGCTGAGTTGTTTTTGCCCATGAATGTGCTTACGTGTAAACAGGCAGCAATAGGTCATTATTAATGTGACATTATTTAAAACTCCATCAGTGTGTGCTAATGCTCGTCACCTCGCCCGAGGCTTGTCGTCTTTAACCTCATCAAACCTGTATCACAACATTCCTTACTCTTAGAAGACAAGTTTCTCAGGAAGCCAGAATGACTACACTGTCTTTCCCTAATATAGTGGAAAATAGATCTTTTGCACTTACAAATGCTTTTCTTAGCAGAAAATATACAAGGCTTGTCGAATAATGATTGCACTGTTCTCATTTAATTAAAGGCGTGTTAGCATTGTTGTTTGACATGCTTGATAGTTTTTAGCATTAGCTGATTTTATTTCCCTCAATTAACTATTCAGATACTATCTTGACCCCATTTCTAATTAAATCTGGTTAGGAGGGCATCTTTACAGTAATAAGACATGCCTCTACTCTGCACACACACACACACACACACACACACACACACACACACACACACACACACACACACACACACACACGAAGCGTTGTCAAAAACTACCACCAGAGAGCGATCTGGTCGCGCGCAGCATAGAGTAGCCAACAGCCACCTGAAGCACAAAAATTGATATGTTAAACAGCTAATAAAAGTCTTGGCTTTTAGTTTTATTTTCATTACAGAAATTTGACACATACTTTCTACATGCATTTTAATAAACACTGTCTGGTGTGTGAATAATATATAAAATATGATATGAAACAGCTGGGCGCATGGTCAGGAGTCAGGACAGCCTCCCACCGCGCGCCGCCTGCTGTGTTGTAGCTTTGCGTGCATTCTAGACGCAACAGGCGGACCACAGGGTGCGCGTGCTATAGTCCGGTTCAGTTCACACATACATTTCAAAGAAGCACAGCGTTTGGACAGTGTGTCACGAAGTGTTATAAATGAGACATTTCTAGTGGATTTTTTTTTTCCAAGTGGAGAGGGCATATTTCTACAGCTTCAAGTATTATTTAATTACAGTTTTATGCGTCACGTACTTCATGGAAAATTAGACGCGAATAGTCATCGAGAAACCCCCGGCGTCTTCCTAATTATAACACGAGCACGCGGTAAGTAACTGTATCTCGTGGGTCAAAGGCGCGCGCTATGCGGACCCAGCCTCGCGCAACGACTGGCCTCTGACAACTTCTCTGCGTCCACCGGAGGAACAGAAAAACACACGAAACTTCATCTTTCCAACCCGCTAAGGTAAAGTAGACTTTGAAAACTGCATTACAGTAAACCAGGCTTTGCATAATACCACTGATTGAACCACCACCGTTGTGTTTAACTTATGACATTGGTTTGTGTTCTCAGCTGAACTCTGTTGGTGAGTGTCATTGAACTTAAATGTGGACAGTCTGGTCATATTTCACAACTTTTCGAATGACACAGTTTAGTATCTGGATTTTTAATAGTTAAAGTGTTGTACGTTGAGCTTTTAAAGGGACAGTTCACCCAATAATGACAATTCTGTCATCGTTTACTCACGATAGTAAACAGGTCGGTCCAACCTGATACATGACTTTCTTGTGGAACATAAAAAATGATATTTGAACAACTGCCGAACAGTTTTGTTGACCAATGATGTTCAATTGTACATAAAATACGTTCTCAATGTTTTCTCACAATATCTTCTTTTATGGTCCACAGAAGGAAGAAATTCATACAGGTTTGTAAAGAAACGAGGGGTGAATAAGTGATGACAGAATTGACATATTTATTTTGATATGAATTATTAATTTAAATAATTTAATTATTTGAACTCTCTCACACTGTACTTACAGTTTTTCTCAATTGCTTTGGCACATTTTTCTTAACATTCTCTAAACTGTGAGTGCAAATGTCACAACTGTTTGCTGGAACTTCAGGACTTTATTGCATGTCTGCAAAATGTAGTCACACAAATTTAATTCATTCTTCAAAACCTAGTTATCGTGTCAGTAATTTGGCCAAGGCCACCAACATATAAAGTATTTTTGTCATCGTGTGAGCCACACTGGTCAAAATGTTTAGTTGTTTTTCACCATGACAGTCAATCATGGAAATTAAGGTTTTATAAAGAAAATCTGATATTTGTTGAGAAGAGTCAATACATAGAAAAAAAGTATATGAACATTTGTATTTATACAGTACATTTATTTTTGTACGAATGAATTACATGCAAAGTGAAATCTTGCTTGTCCAACTACTTTACATGTCATATTTCTTGTTACACAAAAATACAAAATAACATCCATGAATACATTATTATTGGTGGACATCCTGTCGCTCTTGTTGTCAGGCCAAAGATTTTCATCAACAACACATCTGATATTTTCCATTGCCATGCAAAGGGAAAAAAAATCCTTGAATGCTGCACGCCCGCACCCATCCCCTGCAATGATCAATGATCCTCACATGCAGCATTCATATCATCCAACAGAGACATCTGATCTTGTGGCCTATGATCATATACTTTCCACCTCTTCTATTGGATTTAGGAATGAAGATTATGGTGGAAGGAACTCCACTGTTATCCTTTCATGTGCAGCAAACCAGTCCCTCTTTCTTGTTCTGGAATCAGGTCTCTGTAAAGTTTCTTTAGGAAGGCCAGGAGAAGTTGGGTATTATAGGGCCCAATGTGTGCAATATGTGTGTTCACACCATTCTCTGAAATGGCAGCACACATTGTAATATTGGCCCCACGTTGGGCTGGTGTGTCAGTTGTGGTTTGGTGTCCAATGAGATTGTGACCACATCTCCAGCCTTTAGACAGATTAAACCCGGCCCCAGCCCAAACAATAGAGTTGTTTCATAGTCATTTGATGTCTTTTCAAAACTCTGTCTATGGTGGAAATGCTGACAGAATTTATATTTGCGAAGACATTGTCATTTATGATTGCACTTTGGATCTCTCTTAGCCTGATGGAATTGTTGGCTATGACCATGTTGCAAATATCTTGTTCTCGCTGATGGTTAAATACTGCTGCTCTGCCACCAGCCAGTGCTTCTATAGAATGTACAAATAGACTTACATTTACCTTTACAATATTGTTGTTTATAAAAATACTTTACACTGTAAAAAATAAATACATATGTACCTGTTTTCCCTAAGAAAGGTTTGCACAATTGATAACACTGTGGACCTGTTTACATTAGGCTGCATTCTTCCATTGTAAAACCACGATTTATGACATGGTCCACAAGTGGCTCTGATTTCATCAGAGACTCTGACTCTTCTATTTCCACCTCTTCTTCTATTATGTCTTTCTCTAACAACACCACCACCACCACCACCACCACGTATTCTTACACATCTTCCAATTGCTCTTCCATGAGCATGTTGCTGCAGTTCAGGGTTGTGGAAGTCCTCCATTCTCAAAAAATGGTAGTGATTGTGCTGTGGGCAATCTACATATATCTGCCCCCAAACTTGATTGGTTAAATGGTTGATTCAAATTGTATTGCAATTAGAGGTAATTTACCAATTTAGCTATTTATATAATATATAAAGATATACACTTTAAACAGAATACAAATCATTCACACGTGTTATGATTATCATCAGCCAGATATTATACAGCATGTCTCTACAATACAGGTGGAAAAAATGTTTCCACATGGGTGGACCAGCACAACATTGTGTCAACATCTCCATGGGAAAGCTGTTAATGGGACTCTAGGGAAAGACAAAGATTTGTTAAGAGCTATGCTGCTGGATGAAGTATAACCCACAAGATCTTGGACAGTCATATCATGAAAGAGGCCAAATGATGAATAGCTGAATTCTTCATGTTACTTTTGAACAATGTTGGGATTTTATTTATTTCATCATTCACACATGTGAAATTAATTTCATATTAGAATTTCCTAATTCTTGAACTTGTCCATTTGTCCTTTTCCTCCATGGAGCAATACCACAATAACACAATGTTTCTTTATTTTGGCAAGAATAAACATTCTTAATAATTAACATATTAACTAAATTCCTTCTACATTTCTCTGCTGTATTTAGCGGGGTCTCTTCCTCACACAATAGCTCTGATTGACTGCAGGGCTTGCCAGAAGTTGAGCAGCTCTACTTCTCAAACAACAGACTCCATTGTTGTTTCCAGAGCCCTCCGGCTCTTGATAAGGTTGCCACTTTGCTCTGAACTGAGATCATTTGTATGCCTGTTCCTTTTAAAAGTCAAGTTCAGGGTTTTGTATGTTAGAGATGGCCCTTGTTCAGAGTTAAATGCAGTTTCTTGAAAAGATGATCTTTGGGAACCTCTCACTGGCCATTGTGGAAGCAGGAGATTGGTTTTCCTAAAAGAGAAGGGAGGGTTCCTGTTGGGTGCATCTTGTGATGGACAAGCTTCCTGCCAAGAGGAACATGAGAGAGGGGTGTGGGGAGATCGCTTTGTCATGTCGAAACCACAGTGAAGTGCTGAACAGTTCTTGGTGTTCTTTAACACTTTTGTTTAGCTGGAGCTCTAAATGTAAGTCAGCATTTACAAAATACATTTACAACTAGTTTAATCTTCGTATGTTATAGATAAAATTTAGAAATGTAAATCAAGTCTATCTAAACATGTCTGGGTTTATTGATTTAATTTAATATAATTTATTATTTATTAATACAAATACCTACAATTAAAAGTTTAATTTAGTTTAATTATAATATCTTTATTAATATCTCCTATCTTATCTATTCATTTGTTTAATTGTAATAATTGAAATATCTGCCTGAGAGGTCAAGTAGTGGACACAAGGTCAAATAGTGCAAATAGTACAATACAGAGGGCAAGTGTCTCACTGTCTTTGATGTAATATATGAATGTTTTTTCAGGTTCCTGAGCAATGCCTCCACCTCCCCCAGCTCCACCACCTCCACCCCCACCTCCACCTCCTGCAGCTCCTTCACCTCCTGCACAAGTGAGATCCATGCACACACATTCACAGCCTGCTATTATTGTAATATAGTTCATCAGAATGTGTGTACAATGACTCTTTTTTTTCCATCTGTCTGTTGCTTTCTCTTCCTGTCTATCTTTCTCTTGTTTCTATCACACAGTTCCTCCTGGCAACCACCTGGCTAGATTTGCATTATTAATTAGAGATAAAATTACACTCAGAGGCATATACAGCACAGGTGTCACGTTCATATTTGGCTTTCTGTTTGAATGTTTTGGACTCGATGACTTTCATTATATGGACAAAAACAGTTTACAAATTTTTCTTTATTAATCTTAAGTTTTCTAAATCACACATGTTATGCCATTTTAGACTTAAGGAAGTAATTTCAGAATGCAGTACCGAATTAGATTAGACCATTTTTGTTTTGTTTTGTTTTGGTATATCATGGATACTGCAATAAAAACCATACCAGAGAAAACTATTGGCACAGTGAAACTCATTAGAACTGCATAACATTATAATGTTGCACTCTTTCTTTTAGTCACGGACAGACCCTCCTAAAATCCAGCGTTCTGAGGGTGGAGGTCGCACTGCACTCCTGTCTGACATTCAGAAGGGGGCGAGGCTGAAAAGGGTCACACAGGTCAATGACCGGAGCAAACCAGTCCTTGACAGTAAGTCAAAATCATGTATTAACTTAAACTCAATTCTTTAACACTGCTCAGGTGAAATGAGTCACCTGGCAACAATCATCTGTTTGCAAGCATGGGAAATATGAATAATAAACTGACACCATTTCAGGTTCAATTCCTGATTATCTGATTTGGCAGTCCAAAATTCATATGCTGAATGATGGCAACACTAGAATATTGTTTATTAATGGAACCAGAGCTACCAGCATTGCATTTTCGATGATTGTTTATTGAGAATGAGAGTGTTGTGTCAGCATGAGAACCTGTATTTAATTACTCTCTCGTGAGAATTAAACTGAAGGAGTTTGAGAAACAGTACAAAAGAATAATGATGTGGAGAAAACCAGGCATCAGAGAAAGTCTGAATGGCTGATAAGTTTTAAGGACTTATCAGTGGCAGAGCTATATTTGAACTCGAGGTCCATAGCATTGGGTTCTCACTTCAAAGCACTCATGTGCTCACAAAGACACATAGGTTTCTATCTGTATATGGAAATGCACTGCGGCAGATAAAGGGCCAAGACCTCAGGAAGTGCTGGAATGAGGATCACACAGAAAGTGGGGGGTGACAATGCTCCTCATCTTCCTCTTTATTACAAAGGACGACAGTATTCTCTGTGCTCGGGACATGCCGTGTTCATTAAAAAGTCACTGGCTCACTTCAGCTTACAGTTTCTGTTTATGCATCTGTCTTTGTCTCGACGTCTGCTTGCCTTATGTGACTGAAAGTAGGATGTTCTGGGCATTGTCTTTTGTTGGTCCTGGAAAAGGTTATTATTATATCAGAAGCTATTAAGAAGACAAAAACTAGATATTGAAAATGTATTATAGTTTGCAACTATAATTCAGTTTATGTATAAAACAAAAATATCAAACTAAATGAAAAAAATATGTTTTTTACAGTTAATGGATCTTGTAGTTCTCTAAGTCATGCTGTGTCATGTTAGACATTATTTAATTACGCTAAAATTAAGTACCTAATTAGTATTAGACCATTTGATGCCACACAATTTGAGTTTTATTTTGGTGTATCATGGATACTGTGATAAAAATCAAACCAGAGGGAAAAAAATGATATTTATAATAATGCTATTTAATATTCAGTAATAAAAATTAGTGTCTGCTATAAAATTGTAACTGATATATATATATATATATATATATATACATACATACACTCACCGGCCACTTTATTAGGTACACCTGTTCAATTGCTTGATAACACAAATTGCTAATCAGCCAATCGAATGGTAGCAGATGTGGTGAAGACGACTTGCTGAAGTTCAAACCGAGCATCAGAATGGGGAAGAAAGGGGATTTAAGTGACTTTGAACTTGGAATGGTTGTTGGTGTCAGACGGGCTGTTCTGAGTATTTCAAAAACCGCTGATCTACTGGGATTTTCACGCACAACCATCTTTAGGGTTTACAGAGAATGGTCCGAAAAAGAAAAAATATCTAGTGAGCGGCAGTTGTGTGGAAAAAAATGCCTTGTTGAGTTCAGAGGTCAGAGGATATTGGGCAGACTAGTTAGAGATGATAGAATGGCAACAGTAGCAGATGGGTCGAAGAAGACCACACCGGGTGCCGCTCCTGTCAGCTAAGCACAGGAAACTGAGGTTACAATTCGCACAGGCTCACCAAAATTGGACAATAGAAGATTGGAAAAACGTTGCCTGGTCTGATGAGTCTCGATTTCTGCTGCGACATTCAGATGGTAGGGCCAGAATTTGGCGTGAAGAACATGAAAGCATGGCTCCATCCTGCCTTGTCTCAACTGTTCAGGCTGTTGGTGGTGGTGTTGTTATAGGGAATATTTTCTTGGCACACTTTGGGCCCCCCAATTGAGCATTGTTTAAACGTCACAGCGTTTGTGAATCGGCACTGGTTTAATTTACATTTACATGTATGCATTTAGCGGACACTTTTATCCAAAGCAACTTACAGTGCATTTAGGCTATACATTCTTTGTCAATATGTGAGTTCCCTGGGAATTGAACCCACAACCTTGTGAGCTGCTGACACAATGCTCTACCACTGAGCCACAGGAACACCTGTGGAGGAGGTTTCACGATTATATTCGATTACGATTATCATGTCAATGATTCGATTCATTTCGATAACCCGATGCATCACAATGCATCAAGATTACAAAAAAAACATATTTTGTGAATTTTTAATTATATAAGCAGGCTACTTTTTAAAAATAATTATGTTAACTAATTAATCAAAATAATAATTAATTATTGTTAAGAATTAAAAGTAAATATAGCTTCAAAATATACAAGCACATATAAAGTAATAAAGGGGAGAAAAACGATTACAAATGATGAACAAAAAAGGGTTTTGAAAAAAAAAAAGGAACAACAAAAACCCTTTCAGTAGCCTATAATCGATTATGGTCCATTACTCTATCGATGCAGAATCTTTCACGTCCGCATCGCGATGCATCGATGCAACGATTAATTTTGACACCCCTATTGCTGACCATGTCCATCCTTTTATGACTACAGTGTACCCATCTTCTGACCATGTTACAAAGCTCAAATCATCTCAGACTGGTTTCTTGAACATGACAATGAGTTTACTTTACTTCACTTTACAACAATTAGTCGACATTGTCGACAATTTTTTATTGTTAACAAATATTTCTGTTGTCGAGTAGTCATTTGATCTCATATGACCTAATGTAAGAGACAAAGCGCTTTAGAGCACAGCGTTAACAACAAACAAAACAACAAAAACTGACAGCGGTGAGAAAGTGATGTTTGCATGAGCTCTTCAGTTCAGTACTTCAGTGAAGCAGTCACATCACATTTATTGATATATTACTTTATGCAATAGATAGCCTTAAATCAAGCAGTTTAGTTAGTGTCGCTTTCAGTTAAAATTACAACTTGATTTTCTGTTATAAAGCAGCTCTCCAGTGTGGAGCTAGCTAGTGATAAAGTATTTTTATTAGTTGGGGAAGTAAATTAATTAAAGTGGTAGTTTGGTTTGGCTTGCTCTGGACTGTTTTGATTATCATAACCCTTTGAGGTATTTTAAGAGAGATACAGGTGCAGCTCAATAAATTAGAATGCCGTGGAAAAGTTAATCCCCACCAATTCACTATCTCAACAAATTAGAATACTTCATAAGACCAATAATAATAAAAAAATGTTGTGAATTGTTGGTCTTCTGGAAAGTATGTTCATTTACTGTATATGTACTCAATACTTGGTAGGGGCTCCTTTTGCTTTAATTACTGCCTCAATTCAGCGTGGCATGGAGGTGATCAGTTTGTGGCACTGCTGGGGTGGTATGGAAGCCCAGGTTTCTTTGACAGTGGCCTTCAGCTCATCTAAATGTTTTGGTCTCTTGTTTCTCATTTTCCTCTTGACAATACCCCATAGATTCTCTATGGGGTTCAGGACTGGTGAGTTTCCTGCCAGTCAAGCACACCAACACCATGGTCATTTAACCAACTTTTGGTGCTTTTGGCAGTGTGGGCAGGTGCCCTGCTGGAAAATGAAATCAGCATCTTTAAAAAGCTGGTCAGCAGAAGGAAGCATGAAGTGCTCCAAAATGTCTTGGTAAATGGGTGCAATGACATTGGTTTTCAAAAAACACAATGGACCAACACCAGCAGATGACATTAAACCTCAAATCATCACAGACTGTGGAAACTTAACATTGGACTTTAAGCAACTTGGGCTATGAGTTTCTCCACCCTTCATCCAGACTCTAGGACTTTGGTTTCCAAATAAATACAAAACTTGCTCTCATCTGAAAAGAGGACTTTGGACCACTGGGCAACAGTCCAGTTCTTCTTCTCCTTAGCCCAGGTAAGACGCCTCTGACGACAACTGTAGCCAAATTCCTTGACACGTCTGTATGTGGTGCCTCTTGATGCCTTGACCCCAGCCTCAGTCCATTCCTTGTGAAGTTCACCCAAATTCTTGAATCGATTTTGCTTGACAATCCTCATAAGGCTGCGGTTCTCTCAGTTGGTTGTGCATCTTTTTCTTCCACACTTTTTCCTTCCACTCAACTTTCTGTTAACATGCTTGGATACAGCACTCTGTGAACAGCCAGCTTCTTTGGCAATGAATGTTTGTGGCTTACCCTCCTTGTGAAGGGTGTCAATGATTGTCTTCTGGATAACTGTCAGATCAGCAGTCTTCCCCATGCTTGTGTAGCCTATAGTGCAGGGGTTTCAACCTGTGGGGTGCACCTGTAAAAGCATTACCAAAAGCCAGCACCTGTCAAGGGGGGCGCGAGCATCAATTAATTCAGAGACATTTCCTTGAGGATTTATGAATCAAGGAAGCAAGCGAATTTACGAGCAAGCAAATCTTTATCCATCCACTAGGGGGCAATCTGACTCTCGCTGTTAGTCGACAGTTAGAGTTGGCTGGAGTATCAGTCACGCTTTTTGGGGCGCATGTCCTAAAATGTTGAAAACCCCTGGCCTAGTGAACCAAAACTGAGAGACCATTTTGAAGGCTCAGAAAATCTTTGCATGTGTTTTCAGTTGATTAGCTGATTGGCATGCCACCATATTCTAATTTGTTGAGATAGTGCAGGGGTTTTCAAACTTTTAGGACATGCCCCCCATTATTGTATTCACACTGAATTATTTTATTAACATGAACATAAACACAAATATCCATTAAATCTATTAAAACAGCTAATTATTTTTCTTTTGCTCTTTTTGATTAACATAATTTACATAAGAAATGCATGGATCCGTTATATTTATGTACATTTGATATTTATTTTACTGTTTACGTTCACGCACAACAACCGACAGTGTTTACAGTGGTTCTCAACTCGCGGCCCATCACGAATCCGAATGCGGCACACCATGCTGAATGTTACAGTCTCATGTGTTGAACATAAATAAACATTAACTTTCAGTTTTACAATTTGTTTTAGTACTAAATGTACTAAACAAATATAAGCTAGTGTTTTCGTTATGTAAAATAATTTAGTTTTTCATATATTATTTTCAGACATGAGCAGACCTATGTAGCCTACTCACGTAATTAATGTTACGCATTTAATGAACACTTACAAGCGCGGACTTTGTCAGAATGAATTCAAATAGTCATCAGCAGCCTTTAGTTCTTAGTTATTACAGAAATGTGGCAAAACATCTCTGGAGAGAACCTCAAATTATTAAATTCGAACATTATTTCGAAAATATTATTTGTGTGCCAAATATATATTTTTATATAAATTAATTGGTAATGCTTTTACAGTAAGGTGTTATAATGTATTACCTAACATGAATAAACAATACATTGCCGCAGTGTCGGCTGCCCACTGCTCCAGTTGTGTGTGTACACTTGGATGGGTTAAATGCAGAGAACACATTTCACTGCTGGTTATACTCTGTATAATTGTGTATGTGACAAATAAAGCTCATCTGATCTATTACAATATTAATCTTTGTTAATGTTATTTAATACATACAGTCGTTCATTGTTAGTTTATATTAATTCAGTGTATTAGCTAATATAAACAAACACAACTAGTGATTTTAATAAGGCATTAGTAAATGCTGAAATTAACATTAACTAAGATTAATAAATAAAGTAGAAGTATTGTACATTATTAGATCATGTTAACTAATGTAGTCAACTAATGTTAACTAATGAAACTTTATTTAAAGGGTTAGCAATTTATTGTGTAATAATTGTAATTAATTACATATGTCTCCCTGGAGCACAAACTTAGTCTTATGTCGCTGGGGTATATTTGAAGCAATAGCCAACAATACATTGTACGGGGGTTAAAAATATAAATATTTCTTTTATGCCAAAAATCATTAGGATATTAAATAAAAACCATGTTCCATTGAAGCTTAATTTTTGATTAGTAATATGCATTGCTAAGAACTTAATTTGGACAACTTTAAATGTGATTTTCTTCAATGTTTAGATTTTTTTAGCACCCTCAGATTACCCTCAGATTCAGGTTAGGTATAAATCTCAATTTCAAAGCAAATTGACCCTTATGACTGTTTTGTGGTCCAGGGTCACATATGATTTTCAAAAGCTGAAGTGATTACATTTATTTATTTGTTAGAATATGTATAACTTAATACTTTAACTAATTTCAAAAGCTGAATAATCGATCAAAGTCTATTTATTAACCAGTTTAATAATCGACAGTTAATCGATTAATCGTTCCAATAATCATTAGATTAATCGATTATCAAAATAATCGTTTGTTGCAGCCCTAATGGCCTCCACAGTCACCAGATCTCAATCCAATAGAGCACCTTTGGGATGTGGTGGAACGGGAGATTCGCATCGTGGATGTGCAGCCGACAAATCTGCCACAACTGTGTAATGCTATCATATCAATATGTGCCAAAGTGTCTGAGGAATGTTTCCATCACCTTGTTGAATCTATGCCACGATTAATTAAGGCAGTTCTGAAGGCAAAAGGGGGTCCAAGGTACTACCAAGGTGTACCTAATCAAGTGGCCAGTGAGTGTGTATATATATATATATATATATATATATAAATTTTATATAAATATATATAGGGTAAGAGTTGAGTTCTTTTTGTAAACCTAAAATTTTAATCTGATGGTTAGCATTAGTGTATGATATATATATATATCCTTTACACTAATGCTAACCATAAAATCAGATTAAAATTTTAGGTTTACAAAAAAGAACTCAACTCTAAATCTAACCCTAAAATTTGAATGGTGTATTGCATATGATCCAGGAACATGATCTACTTGGTGAAATCACAGTAAGCATAATGGTGATGTATGTATTTGCAGAACCTAAAGTGAACGGTGTGGATGACAGTGGAAGGAATGTGGTTGCTGGAAACTCAGCAGGATCTTCTCCATCTGCAGTGGGTCCAACTCTGGGTGGACTATTTGCTGGGGGATTTCCTGTACTCAAACCAGTCGGACAAAGAGACAAGCAACCACAACACAACACGGGTATTGAAGTCAGATCTGTTTATTCTCATGCTTTATTCTCATGACGAATTTTGAATGACTTTCTGATATGGCTTGTTTGTGTTTCAGTGTCTCGCTCCGGCTCTACCGCCAGCCTGAAGCAGCCTCTCTGGAACCCTCCATCACAAGGAGATGGGTTCAGAGGAAGCGCCCCTGATCTTTCACCCTCCCACAAACCTTTGGAAAGAGCCTCCTCACTGTCTAAAACTCGGCCTATTTCCTCATACACAGCCCCTCCCTCCCCAAGCCAAACTTCACATCCTTCTTTCAAACTGTCCTCTGCTCCTCCTTCCTCTGCCCAGCCACCTCCTCCTCCTCAGGAGCGGCCCAATAACAGACCACCTCCTGTTCCCACCTGCCCGCCCCCAACTCCTCCTCCTCAAACGGCCAAACCCACTTGGTTACCTATTCCAATCACACTCCATTCCCATGCCTACGACTCCGCCTCCTCCACTTCCTCCCTCGGTTCCTGCGTTCTCACTTCCTGACAGATCGTCTGGGGCCTTCTACCCTCCGCCCCCTCCACTGCCTCCATCAATTCCTCCGTCCTCGCTCCCTGACAGGTCATCTAGGATCTACTACCCTCCACCACCTCCTCCATCAGTCCCTCCATCCTCACTCCCTGATAGGTCATCTGGGGTCTTCTACCCTCCACCTCCTCCTCCACCACCTCCGTCCTTGCTCCCTAACAGGTCATCTGGAGTCTTCTTCCCTCCGTCCCCTTCTCCAGGGCCATTAGAAAAGAAGGACAGTCCTTTAGGGCCTCCTCCCCACCTCCTCCTCCTCTTCCTGCTGCATTTTCATGCAGTCACCCCTCCTCAGCACCTCCTCCACTACCTCAGAAAGTACCTCCCGTGCCTTCACACACATACAGGCCCAGCGTACCACCTTTGCCTCCGTCTTACCCCTGTACCGCTCCCAGTAGACGACCCCCTGCAGTGCCACGCTTTGCAGGTAGATGACTAATGACCTTTGTTATATATATTATATATTAAAGTGTTAATGTATTTTGAAAATATATAAATTAATCTTGGTATGGCAAAGCTGATTTTTCAGCAGCCATTACTCCAGTCTTCAGTATCACATAATCCTTCAGAAATCATTCTAATACGCTGATTTGCTGCTGCAAGAAATATTTCATATTATTATTAATGTTGAAGACAGTTGTGCTGCTTAATATTTATGTGGAATGTCTTCTTTCAATCAGGTTTCACTAATGAATAGAACGTTTAAAAGAATAGAATGTACTTAAATATAAATATTTGAAACATAATTGTCTTTACTATTACTTCACTTCTGATCAATTTGATGCATCCGTGCTGAATATTTTTTTCAAGTGCAATTACTGTACAATAATACAAGATTCCATCGGCTATCATGACATCAGTTAAAATGAACTAACATTGAAAAATACTTCAAAAGCATTGACTAAACTTAGTTAACATTAACTAATGGGACCTTTTAAGTGTTATAAAAAACTTTGAATGGTAGTCTGTTTAGAAATAATATGTATAAATATTAGAGGAAAAACTAAAATTAAAACGTAACTGAAATGAACTAGTCAGTCATTTATTAAGATTTTTGGACTGACAGGTCCTCCACGGATGGCTCCACCCCCAGCTCCCCCTGCTCGGTCTCCTAACACTGAACTCTCCAGTAGGATCCCACCCCCCCCTCCTCTCCCACTGTCAGCTCCGCCCAGCTCAGTACGCAACGGACACCTGCACAGCTTAGGTGAGACTGTGACAATATGATTTTCTGCATGTGTATTTGTATGTTTGTGATTGCGCATATACAAAGCACTTTAATTTAACATTTCTGTTTTTTCCTGTCTTTGTCTGCTTCCCAGATGACTTTGAATCGAAGTTTCACTTCCATCCTATTGAGGACTTCCCCCCTCCTGAAGAGTTCAGGCCCTTCCCACGTACCTACCCCAGCAAGGAGAACAGAGGTACAACAACCTCTTTGTATGTGAGAGTGTATGCAAGGAAAAGTGAAGTTTCTGTTCAATGACAGTGCTCACAATGTTGCCTCTGTTCATTCAGACAGACAGACAGAGGGAGATGAACTTATCTATTTTATATATTTATTTAAAAAAATATTTATACAATTGTAGTATTGCCTTTTCTTTATACACAACTACATATATAAAGTAGCCTACAATTAGAGTGGCAAAAAAGCAGGGTATAATAGGATGAGAGAAGTTTTCATAACAATTCCAGAATATATTTAGTATCATTGTGTTTGAATTTGACAGCGAAAAATCTGCATATTAACACCTTTTTAAGTATATAGTATTATGATGCTCACACAGTGATGAACATAAAATACATTTAAGTGAAATTAATTTATATAATATTTTTTGCATACATTTATAAAAAACAATATTATCACATTAAATTATTAATCTAACATTAAATGATCAAAAATTGACAGTAAAGATTTGTTATAAAATATTTATATTTTAAATAAATACTGTTCTTTTGAAATTCCTATTCATCAAAGAATCCTCAAAAAATATGTATCATGGATTCCACAAAAATATTAAGCAGCACAAGTAATAATAATAATCATACATTTATATGTATGCATTTAGCAGATGCTTTTATCCAAAGCGACTTACAGTGCATTCATGCTATACATTTTTGTCAGTATGTGTGTTCCCTGGGAATTTAACCCACGACCTTTGCGTGGCTAACACAATGCTCTACCACTGAGCCACAGAAACACTATTTTTACTTAATAATAAGTCATTTTTATTCTATAGCAGCAAACATTACAATTTAAAATATATTAAAATAGAAAACTGGGCTATGCCATATGGAGGACGGGAAATTACTTAAGTATAAATTAATAAATACATAAATAAATAAATAAATATATAAATACATATATAAATGAATAAATAAATAATTAAATGCTGAAATAAATAAATAAATGTAGAAATACATAAATAAATGAATAAATAATTAATTAAATTATTAAATAAATAGATAAATGCAGATATGCATAAACGAATGTATAAATTATTTTGTCAAAAGTGTCATTTTTAATTGTACTATTTTTGTACCATTTATGTTATACTACATTTATTTCTGTATTTCTACATTTATTTAGGCATTTCTACATTTATTTATTTCTGTATTTCTGTGTCCGTGGAAGGCGGTCCTAACCTCTTTCAAAGCAGGATTGGTTAAACAGGATCGTTATGGTTACAGCTGTACTACTGAGGATAGCAAGTGAAGTAGATCATGCACCAAGCGACTACCTTCGCTTTCGTTTTGAACGTGCAGTTAGGGTTGCCACCATCCCTTAAAATATGGAATCGTCCTGTATTTAAAAGGTAAAATTATAAGTTTTGTCCCGTATTTTACAAATGCCAACATATAGTTGACTCAACAAATAAGTATTTTGCCCTGATTATAATACTAATAGAAATTATAATTAAATCAATTTCATATGAGGTATTTAAGAAGCTCATTTGCGCGTGATTGCATTTTGGTGTCTTTGTTTTCATAGCGACGGAGTCTCCAGAATCCGCACTGTTAAAGCCCTTTCACGTGAGCACAGTATGTGCTAAACAAACCTGCGCGGTATTTAAAACATTTACGAGCTCACGTCTGCCCTTTGAACAAAATGCTGTCCAGATGTAGGGCTGAATGAGAAAGTTATCAATGGGTCTGTCCAGTAACTAATGATGAACACGCAGTTTGCAGAGAAGCATTTCAGTTGCTTACGGTGAACTGCCTGACTTAAAGGGATAGTTCACCCAAAAATTATTTTGTCATCGTTTACAAACCCACAAGTTGGTCCAAACCTTAATAATTAATTTATTCTGTTGAACATAAAAGAAGATACTTTGAAGAATGTGGGTAACCAAAGAGGTTCTTTTTTTTTTTTTTTGTTACTGAGGACCAGAAGCTGTTTGGTTCACATTCTTCAAAGTATCTTCTTTTGTGTTCAACAAAAGAAAGAACTTTATGCATGTTTAGAACAACCTGGGTAAATTATGACAGAATTTTCATTTTTGGGTAAACCATAAAGTGACAGACAACATCTGTGCTTCAAGGTATAGGCCTATTATTTTATAAAAATTTGGATAGTCTGTTAATATAATATTCCATACATTATCAGAGCTTGTTAGACATCATTTTATATATTTCTAGACATTATTAGAGAGATGAATTAATGTTAGACCCTATTTATGAATTAATCATTTATATTAATCATAAATATATACATAATAAATAACATTTGCAATTTGGCATTTTAATTATAATTTTTTTAAATGCTATGATTTAGATGAAAATGGGACAAAATAAATGTAGCCCTAATTTGAACAAATGAATATAAATAAATAAATACATAAAAATGCATCCCATCCAGGTAACCACTGCAGAACTGTCAAAATGACTAATAATAATTAATATATATAAATAATCAAATTTAAAATAACAATATTCATATGTTCTGTTGGAAGTTCAGTGCTGATATGGATATAGACTTTGATGCAGATGTGTTCGCCAGCTTCACATGCGCTCGAAACACTGCGATCGGCCGTGACTTGAAAATACACGGTCAAGCCAGCTGCACCTTTTTTTGTTTGCACGTCTAATCGCCCATTTACGGTATGGGTGCTGGGAGTGGTCAAAATGAATGTGAAAACGCTGTCATAACGGCGTCATAACACCAACATTATACCGAAACCTATCCCTTACAGGAAAGCTACTTCGGATTTTGATGCCATGATTTTCGTACTGAAATTGTACATGCGCTGTGAGGGGAAACAGGGGAACTGAATTCAATATTATCCGTCTGCAGTACTGGAGGCCGCGCTTTTAGGACCGCAGTTGTAGGACCGCATTTCTAGGACCATAGTTTTTTTGTGACAGCGCCACCTACCGAGTCGGAGAACCTTAGTCCCAGGAATGCATTTCCAGGACCCTAACGGAGTTATAACTGAGTCTACTTATAACTTTAAGGCATGTCCATCTGAAAGAAATGTGACAATGATAAGGAGAGTCTTTAGTTTTTAATGTATCTCTTTACTTCAAGATAAACAAGTATGTATATAAGAAACATTTAAAGCATCAATTTCATCCTTATATATTTTTTTGAATCAACTCACCTCTTGGAATTGAAACCCTGTGCTTGTCACAATGGAAAGTGTATTCTATGTTGACAGAAACATGAAAATGGTTTCCACAAACACACACACAAAGGACTCTTTACCATAAGCATAAAAATCTCACAGTCATTTCCACAGATCTGGCGTGGCAAGCCCCATAATCAACAAAATAATAAGGTAAGATTAGTGATACATGAAACATGACTGATAGATCAAAGCTGCTGTCTTCTCTGTCACGTCTTGTATATGAAATGTATTTTAATAGTCAATTATTATGATGGCCTCTCTGTTATGTCCGACTGTTAAAATGTCATATGTCTCAACCAACATAATAAAACCATGTCAAATTGAAGAGGCGTACTCATAACATGTATTGTGGGGTAACATTAAACGGCCTGACTTGTGAGCACGTGACAGTTAAAACATTAAGATTATTTTAACTAACTTAATTAAAATTGAAAAACAACGAGTACTTACCTAGCTTTCACAACGAACGTGCTACAGTTTATTGTGCTGTCAATAAGTCAACACATGATTATCATGCAACAGTTTCGTTAAATTAATGTGCTAACAATTCATTCTACAGCATTAGAGGCTAATATATGATGGCTATGCATTCAAGACTATTTAGCAAATCACGATCACTTTGGCTACGTTAACTTTCCAATGAAATGCATCACAATTGTTTTACATTTTAAATAAATAAAAATGGATTCACATTTGATACTCACACTCTGATTGTCATCCATCTTCGCTGGTCCTCTAATTCGGTAGGTGGCGTTGTCACTAAAAACCTAGGATCCTAGGACTGCGTTCCTGAAAATACAGCCTCCGGTTTTGCAGGCAGATGCTACTCACTGAATTCACCGGAACACCAGACTCGCGTCCTCCCATCCTCGGGAATTCACTCTCCTGAGTCAAACTTGCCAAGTCAGATCTACCAAGGACGCAAGTCCGAACTTTGTGCACTTGGTATTGAGGAACGGCTTGTGTATTTTGAAGACGCGGCTGGCTTGACCGCAGTTAATACAACTAGGCGAACTGATAGTTTTCAGTCACGTGACTGGCTCGAAGAGCTGGAGGGCAAAACATCCATAGAACTGCTGCACAAGCGTGTTTCTGAGCCGCAAATATGTAGATAACCTCTCTGTTGTGTTCTTGTATTATTGATTCACCAGAAGAGGGCACTAGGGGTTACTAAATTGGTACCTATAAAAGGTGTAGAATAACAATTGAATGTGTGCAACCATGGCTGTTGTCCTCTGATGCCAATAAAGCTTTGAATTGTAACTTCTGGAGACTTACTCTTCATGCTTACCTGGACTTGAAACACTACACTCTCAAAAGAATAAAACAAAGGTATTTCTGAACTAAATGTAAGTTTTGGCCATTTGCAATCCATAAAGCACCCGCGGCAATATTTCAATCTTAAACAGCATGACAAAATGCTGTGAAAGCACTTAAAGTGCCTTAATATATTTAAAACAGTAATATTAAAAGATCAAATTCAGTAATCACCACATCAATGATGCATGGTTTACACAGGTAGCAGATGAGGTAAGGAAAATGAACGCAGTCCGCTTAACGGTTCAGTGTTTTCCTTCTAATGGTTTTTCTATGGGAAGCCATTTAATGTGAAACTTTGAATATTGCGTTTATATTCTGGCTTCATCCTCTTGCCTGTACAAAATATACATCATCAAAAATGTGTCCACTGAATCTCGCCTTTTAATATCTGTGTTTTACTACATTATTACTTGATGCAATCTGCGTAAAAATAGCTGGAAAATATGTAACACAAGAGAATATTTTTCTTTGGACTTTGTAGTCCTGATTTGAGGCGTTACCATACCACACTGAGATGCACTGAGTCAGTACACTTTCTATGGCCCCTGATAAGAAAGTTCTCAGGATTGCTGGTGAGACCCTCAGCTGTCGCAGATGGTAAAGTCTTTGCGGTCAATGTGTGTGTGTGTGTGTGTGTGTAAATGGTTTGCTTCAGTTATTATCAGATCCAAGATGAAACAATTGTGTGCATACAAAACTGAAAATAAAGTTTTATCAGTTCCTCAATTAATTGGTTTAATTAAAAAAAAAAAAGAAACACTGAAACTAAATCTGGAATTACCTGTCTTATTGAAAATGAACTATTCCGGTTTTGTTTTCACAGTCAACCCACAACCTCCTGCCATGAGGACTCATTTAAGATGAAATAGGGCAATATGAAGTTTGGTGCTAACCTTTTGCAGGACATATTTTAAGCATCATCCTCATCGTCAGTGAAGAACAGCAGCCAAATCTGTTGATCAAATCAAGTCACTCAAGCACCACTGTATTAATCTCAACTGCATTATCTGTGAAAACGTTCTCATTTGATTTGTCATACACATTTCAAGAAAGAGTTTACTATTACAGCTGCAGCCATGTTAAAACCCCTGATTCTTATAAAAATGTGTTTACCTATCTAATTCATTTTCTTTAGTCAATAATAAGTGTATTAACATTCAATGTTTCTGGAACAAATACATGTATATTATGCCTAATAGTTTTGGTTATCACACTTGATGAGGCTTTTATTAATTATCCTATCAGCCATTAACATACCCTGAATGGACTAAAAGGGCAAATTATTAGACTACTAACTGAATAAAAATGAGAAAAAAATGGAGATTCAAACATGTTTTTACAAAATATGGCAAAAGAAAATAATGTTAAATCTGTGCATACAGACTAGATAAGCCTTGCAGTCATGTTCTGTTTCAAATAAAAAGCATCAGTTTTTGTAAAAGGGAAGAAAGTTAACAACTAAGAGTGAAACCGTGTTTTAGGCTTAAGGTGAACAGAATAAACTGTTGAAATGGATGAAACTAGATGGAAAAGTAAAACTAACACAAGTGAGTTTATTAGACAATATTGTCCTGTTTTTGATTCTTGTGGCTGCTGGAGCCCTTTAGAAAAAAATACTCTTTGTTTTCCCTCAGTCTATGTTTCATTTTTAAATCTATCTGTATTTGAAATGCTGTATTAAAGCTGAATCAAGAGGAAGAACACACGTGACACTGAGAAACATGCTTGCAATTTATTGCTCTGACTGAATAAATCATCATTTAACCCAAATAAACATTACAAGACATACTTGTTTCTGTGAAAAATTATCAAGCAGAGAATTATTAGGTATCTTTTCATAAAAGTTTAGTTCAATAAATACAATACATGCTTTACAAGGCACATACCAGCCAAATACTACCTAGTCTCATGGGAACAAGATCATGATACACATACAGAAACATGCACAGACCTAATCATGCATTTGCAATACCAACAAACAAATAAATACGTTTCATATAAACATTATACATTCATTTAAATCATAATGTCTTTTCATTACACAGCTCCTAAACATTCATCCACCAGCTTAGCTGCCATTCAAAACATACTAGCAGCATCAACAAGCGGTACTGCAAATAGTACCCGCTGAGTTGAACCTTATAATGTGTGTGTGTCTAGGGAGGTGATGGAGGGAAGTGATGGGGACAGAAACAGCCAAGTCCTCTCAGATCATCTGCTAAATGCTTTTAATCTCAGCAGGCTCTCCCTCATATCTCTGTGTGTCAGTGTGAATGTGTGACATATGAAGGCCTCAGGTCCTGTATTTACAGCCGGTTGAGTCGATGAAACAGGAGTCGGTGCACCTGAGCTGCCCAAAGGTGCTATTTGTACAAAAAGATAAGATAGAGCCCTTAAACATCCATCATATTGGGTGTTGACATGAAATACATTTTGGAGGCTGACATGTCCTGCAGTGTGACATGCTGTACTCCATCTAAAACTATTATAAAAGGATTTTGCTTTTCTATTATTAACATGCATACTGCTGTTATTAAATCATTAATTGAGAAATATTTTTATTTAAAAAATATATAGTTACACCCAGAGCCATGTAAAATAAATTACTGAAGGCAAAAAGATTGTTATAAAATAAAATACAATTAAAGAAACTATAATTACTCATTAAAATAAAAATAATTTAATATAAAATAATAATAAAGTTCAGCTTCGCATTTCTGTTGATTACAAAAGTCTACCCAAATCCAACCATTTTTAATATACACAAGAGAGTGTGTGTGTGTGTGTGTGTGTGTGTGTGTGTGTGTGTGTGAGTGTGTGTGTGTGTGTGCCTGTGGTGTGCGTGTGGGTGTGTGTGTGTGTGTGTGTGTGTGTGTGTGTGTGTGTGTATGTGAGAGTGTGAGTGTGAGTGTGTGTGAGTGTGTATGTATGTGTGTGTGGTGTGTGAGTGTGAGTGTGTGTGTGCCTGTGGTGTGTATGTGAGTGTGTGAGTGTATATGTATGAGTGTGTGTGTGTGTGTGTGTGCGTGTATGTGAGTGTGAGTGTGTGTGAGTGTATATGTGTGTGAGTGTGTGTGTGTGTGTGTGTGTGTGTGTGTGTGTGAGTGTGTATGTGTATGTGAGTGTGTATGTGTGTGTGTGTGAGTGTGTATGTGTGGTGTGTGAGTGTGTGTGTGTGTGTGTGTGTGTGTGTGTGTGTGAGTGAGTATGTGTGTGTGTGTGTGTGAGTGTGAGTGTGAGTGAGTGTGTGTGTGTGTGTGTGTGTGTGTGTGTGTGTGTGTGTGTGTGTGTGTGTGTGTGTGTGTGTGTGTGAGAGAGAGAGAGAGAGAGAGTGTGTGTGTGTGTAGTGTGTGTGTGTGTGTGTGTGTGTGTGCATACCTGGGCAGATATGATTTGCAGGTCTGGTAGCCGAAGTCTTTCCCGTCACACTCCTCCACACCCTCATTACGATAACCATCGCCACAGTATGCCTTTTTACAGCCTACACACAGAGATAAAGAACAGGAAAGAGACAGAGGCGGAGTGAGTGAAGAGTGAAGAGAAAGAGGATTGATAAAACTAAAGAATCACACTAATCCAAGAAAATTGCTGATTTTCTGTATAAATCTAAATAATCCTCAAAACAAGATAAATTTACCACTAATTAATTTTATGTTTAGGCATTTTCATATATATTCAGAATGTGGTTGTCTCCAGTGTTGGGGTGACGCATTACAAATAACGCGAGTTACGTAATAATATTACTTTTTTCAAGTAACTAGTAAAGTAACGCATTACTTTTTAATTTACTACAAAATATCTGAGTTACTTTTTCAAATAAGTAACGCCAGTTCGTTTTTTCCATTTATTGACTGACAGTGTGCTGTGTGAACATGATCTTACTGTAGTTCTAATCTAGACTAAATGTGAATGTGTATTAATTCATCCCACTCGCAAAAAACAGATTCAGTATTCATCAAAATGAATTAAAACTCAGAATATGACGCAAATCTGCAACAATTAAATAAGTTAAACAACACAAATATATCTTAAATATATCTGTCTTCTTTTTTTATTTAAAAAAACACAGACACATTTGACCCTCTATCAATTGCATATTTATTCTCTAACTGCTAGCTTTTCTTGTAAAACTAACACTAGGTTTCTTTTTTCTATATTCTATATACTCGTTTTCTTAAAAAAAACTTCCTACATGTACTGCGTTAGGCTAACCAGGACTTGTAATAGCACTTGCATGTTGTTGCTCTTTTGTTGGTTTTGATTGCTTCTATAATGTCCTCATTTGTAAGTCGCTTTGGATAAAAGCATCTGCTAAATGACTAAATAAATAAATAAATATCTAATCTCATTTTATTAACCAATGTGTTTGCTGCTGACCTTTTATGATCCAGTTCAATAATACTAATAAGCAAAAATGACTTTAGATAAACTAACAATTGTGCTTCGTTGTTGTTTTTTATTGCTGAAGAGTGTTGAACTTCTTCTCCTGTGTTCTACTGCACATATGTGATTTACTCTTCCTTCCGCATGAGGTTTATTCATTACACTTTTTGGTGTGAAAGGGCTTTTACATTTGCTATAAATTGAACTTCTTGTATTAAAAACAAACAATCAAGCCCTGCTCATATTTAAAAAGTAACATTCAAAAGTAATATAACGCATTACTTTCCATAAAAAGTAACTAAGTAACGTAATTAGTTACTTTTTATGGAGTAACAATATTGTAATGCATTACTTTTAAAAGTAACTTTCCCCAACACTGGTTGTCTCTATGATCATGTGACTCACCTACGCAGTCATCCGTTACGACCTTGTTTCCGTCGTCACATTCTTCACCGTTGAGTTCCTGCACTTCTCCATCACCACAGACTACATTCCCATCCCTGATCCTCTCGGTCGCCTGGAGCTAAAAACAAACAACATGCTTCTTTTCCCAAAATACTAGTATGGCTGCATGTTTCATATCAATGTATTCAAAAAGGCCCTGTACCTGAATGGGCTCCCATCCATTCACATCTCTGAAGTAAAGAGACCTCTGATCCTTCCTGAAGGCAAGTGCGTTATCTTCCTGGAGACCTTTTAGCTCTTCCTCGCTGCCCACAACGAATATCTGACCAGGAAACACAAACTGATCAAGAAGCTGATATAAAGACTGAACAAACAGGCTTATTGATTCCATTATAAACACACAAATTAAATTTGATCTTATGTCAAATTTGGCTTGTTGTGTGGGGACAATGTGTGTACATCAGGTTACCCAGAATGATAATAAAACCCAAAATCATCTAGAATTCCACACAATGAAAACAGCTCAATTAAGGGACTAAATAATATGTTAGCAGGCAGTGGGATGGGGAAGGTCTCTTTATTATTTTACATTTACTGTTTATCTTTTAGCTAACTTGTATTTAATTGTGATTCATTTTGGTATGTAGTGCCCACCTCCAAATAGATCAATCACATTACAGAAAAGTAATATTTACATTATCATATATAAATTATAGATGTAAATGGGAAGTCCTCAGCATAAAACAAATCATTTGAGAGTGGGTGTCTTACCGCTGGAACTTTGTCATATTTGTTACGGTGTTGTAACGGGGCACTGGGTGGACTGAGAGAAGGGGAGCTGCAGTCGCAGACTCCAGGAGGACCGGGCAATCCCTTCTCACCTTTTTCTCCAACTACAAACAGTCCTGATCATCATGAGATACCAACAAACAAAAGCATTTAGATTTCACCAAACATCACTGTTAATTAGATCAGAAATGCACTGATTTACATCAAAATCTCTGCTTACAAGACAAGAGTGTTCAAAACCTTAATTCAGATCTGCTGAGATCATCAAAGGTGATTCAGAAATAAATCGTGTGCATATATGTTGTCTCACCTGATGCAGGTACCCCGGGAGGTCCAGGATGGCCCCTGGGTCCAGGTGGACCAGTGGGACCCATCGGCCCTGGAAAACCTCTGTCTCCATCAGGCCCCTATGTCAGAATGCATAAATAATTGAGCTAAACCCATTGACTCATCTACACAAAAAACCTCCCTATAACCTATAAAAGTTTATATACATATACAGTACCTTTTAAAATTTTGGGGTCAATAATATTTTTTAAATGTCTCTTATGCTCACCAAGGCTGCATTTATTTGATCAAAATGCAGTAAAAACAATAATGTTGTGTAATATTATTATAATGGTATTTAAAATATTTGAAAAAGTATGTTTTCCTGTGATGACAAAGCTGAATTTTGCTCAGTAGTCATTACTCAAGTCTTCTGTGTCACACGATCCTCCAGGACCATGTCAGGAGGCTGATTTAGTGCTCAAAAAGTTTGTAATTACTATAATATAGTTGTGCTGATTACGATTTTTGTGGTAACATATTTCTTATTCAGGATCATTTGAATCTGCATTTGAAATAGAAATCTCTTGTAACAATATAAATGTCCTTAAAGTCTCTTTTTATCAATTTAAGCATCTTTGCTGAATGAAAGTATTAAACAAAATATTACTGACCCGAAACTTACTTTACACAGTTGTGTGTGTGTGTGTGTGTGTTTGTGTATATATATATATATATATATATATATATATATATATATATATATATATATATATATATATACATACATACATACAGGTGCATCTCAATAAATTAGAATGTCGTGTAAAAGTTAATTTCAGTAATTCAACTAAAATTGTGAAACTCGTATTAAATAAATTCTATGCACACAGCCTGAAGTAGTTTAAGGGTGAATCCCATTTCTCTGTCTTACCCCTTCCCCTTCATCTTACCCCTAGCCCTTGTCCCTCGATACCGAGTGGTAAGCGCTAGGGGTGAAAACATACCCCTATGAAATGATACGCCACTTGGTTACTGTTACGTCATCATACATCGTCGCAAGCCGGCTGCTACGCAAGTGTTGATCCCAAATTTGCCATCTAAAAGTGTGTGTATGTCAATTGCGTGGGTTTTAGTGATGTTTTTCTCTAGTCAGAGAAACGTGGGACTGTTGTGCAAATCAGCAATGTAACCTTAGCGTGGAAAAATTTAGATTTTTTTAAAACGTTTCAATTAAGAACATGGTTGCAAATATATATGTAAGTTACAGGACTGTGTAGAGCACAAAAAAAGACTGTAGTAATTTTAAATAAATTATTTAAGCCGAAAATACTCTCTGGATGATCTGACCGCAGTGTGTTCTGGGTACCCCTTGGTTTCAAGTAAGCTTGCGAAAATTCTTGGTTTTAAGGGGTATCTACCCCTTCCCTTTAGCCCTACCCCTAGATCAAAACGAGAATTGGGACAGCCCTTACTCTCACGTGAACGCGCAAAACTAAGGGGAAGAGGTAAGACAGAGAATTGGGATTCACCCTAAGTCTTTGGTTCTTTTAATTGTGATGATTTTGCCTCACATTTAACAAAAACCCTTCTGGCCTTCTGGAAAGTATGTTAATTTACTGTACATGTATTCAATACTTGGTAGGGGTTCCTTTTGCTTTAATTACTGCCTTAATTCGGCGTGGCATGGAGGTGATCAGTTTGTGGCACTGCTGGGGTGGTATAGAAGCCCAGGTTTCTTTGACAGTGGCCTTCGGCTTATCTGCAAAATACAAATACAAAACTTGCTCTTATCTGAAAAGAGGACTTTGGACCACTGGGCAACAGTCCAGTTCTTCTTCTCCTTAGCCCAGGTAAGACGCCTCTGATGACAACTGTAGCCAAATTCCTTGACACATTTGTGTGTGGTGGCTCTTGATGCCTTGACGCCAGCCTCAGTCCATTCCTTGTGAAGTTCACCCAAATTCTTGAATCAATTTTTCTTGACAATCCTCATAATGCTGCGGTCCTCTCGGTTGGTTGTGCATCTTTTTCTTCCACAGTTTTTTCTTCCACTCAACTTTCTGTTAACATGCTTGGATACAGCACTCTGTGAACAGCCAGCTTCTTTGGCAATGAATGTTTGTGGCTTACCCTCCTTGTGAAGGGTGTCAATAATTGTCTTCTGGATAACTGTCAGATCAGCAGTCTTCCCCATGATTGTGTAGCCTAGTGAACCAAACTGAGAGACCATTTTGAAGGCTCAGGAAACCTTTGCAGGTGTTTTGAGTTGATTAGCTGATTGGCATGTCACCATATTCTAATTAGTTGAGATAGTGAATTGGTGGGTTTTTGTTAAATGTGAGCCAAAATCATCACAATTAAAATAACCGAAGACTTAAACTACTTCAGTCTGTTTGCATTGAATTTATTTAATACACGAGTTTCACAATTTGAGTTGAATTACTGAAATAAATGAACTTTTCCACAACATTCTAATTTATTGAGATGCACCTGTATATATATATATATATATATATATATATATATATATATATATATTAGTGGTTGTTAACGTGAGACTCTTATCGGTGATATTAATCTATTCTCAAAGTTGGGTTGGGAGCTGGGTCTTGATGACTTTCACCCTGATATTTTAGCGGAACTAGAGGCTGGCATTTTTTGGATGGGAAACAAAATCGCTACTGAATCACGTGACCGGGAATAGTAATGATACACACAAATATACCTTTTATATAAATAAACTATAAACTGTATATTTTAATTCTGAACTCAATTCTAGTTGCCCTGTCTCTTTATGCTCTCCTCCTGTTTGCTTTGGTGTGGCTGGTTGTCCGTGATGGACAGATTGTTAGGCTGGTCTATGTGGTAATACACTCCACGACATCCATATCATTCATCAACCTCAAATATGGCTTTTCATCTGAAAGATGTATGTAGTAACAACTTTACATGGCCGCTCAATATGATGTTAACCTAGAGAAATGTCGCTATTGAAGTGTTTGTGTGGAAGCGTTTGCTGCAGGACAGGCTCCGGTGTTCACTTGCTCCTAAAATCTCCGTCATTTTGGTGGTCATACAGATAAAAGTAGCCTAATACATCTTTCGAATCTGTAAAGACTCTATGTTTGTTATTTGTGTGCACTCAGAATAACAACGAAGCGTTGCGCTTTTAAGCAAACAGGATGCGCTTTAGGTCTCATGTGAACTTGAGCGAGAAACTTTGAAACTCTGTCTTTGAAAAATATATCTATAGAGAGTGAAATGTCTAAAAATAAAAATAGAAGCGTGTGTTAGCATGGATGATTTACATGAAATGTAATCTGTGCAACACTGTGCATAAGATGACTTTCAGTTCAATATAATAACAAAAACGACATTTTGGGTTTTATTCAACTAATAAGGTGCACGCTGTGATCTGTACTATATTTTTACTGTAATTGACAGTTATCGGCAAAAAAAAACAACAACACGGGAGTGGGAGGGAATGGGAGTCATTCTTCCGGGAGTGGAGCAACGGGGATTTTCCCCAGTTTTTTAGGTGGATTGGGACGGGAAGAGATTAAAGTTTGTGATGCATTTTGGAAACAGGAGATGAGCCCTGGTCTAATCGCCACCTGGCTTGAGAAACCCGTTCTCAAAGACTTCCTTTAGTCATTATTTGGGTAGCACACATATTCTGAATGCCTTCGGCAGAATTCAAATTAGCCATTTTAATCTAGATTAATTCCAAGATTACAGTGAGATTAATCTAGATTAAAAAAAATAATCTATGCCCACCACTAATATATATATATATATAATGCATCAAACTAGTTGCAGGTGCTGAAATGACATTTAAGTCCAAGGACTGTACAGTGATCTAAAGAACCTTAAATGTGTATGTGACACAGCGCTGAGCTGATTGATAGTAGGAATCTTTGCTGGGTATAGCCTACGGTAACAGTCCTGGTATTTCCCAGCAGTTAGTTAAGACATTCCCAGGGAGTGCCTATCCGCAGTGTAATACAAGAGCTTGGAAACATGAGCAGCAGCGCTGGACCCAACATCAGAGGCCCTGCTGGTCCAAATCCAGCTACCAGATCGGTGAGATTTTCAGCTCCTCAGGTTACTTACGAAATGGCACACACAAACACACACTCAGCCACAGACTGACCCCCTGACTGGGTGGGACAGGTTAACCGTGCGAGCATGCAGGTTTTACATATGTCCGCAGCTTCTTCCGCCAATAATCCACTCCATTATCATCACTCAGAGACTCAAGGTCTCAATATCAAAACAGACTGGAGCTCTGGTGTAGAGCAGAATGCTGCGTGTCCTCACCTGTTTGCCTCTCTTGCCTGGTCGTCCTGTAGGGCCACGTTTCCCTAGGATGCCAGGCTCACCCTTGGGTCCCATTTCACCCTGGGAGTGACGAGGAGGGAGAGGTTCAGAGAGAAGGAGCGAGTTAGGTCAGTGACATCTAAAACATATTAGCGTTACATATTTGAGATTGATTTTAATGGTTAATATACACATCATACCTTTTGTCCCAGCATCCCAGGCAGTCCATTCACTCCCTAAAGTGAGCAGACCAGATACAAAAGTGAATATGAGTGAGTGCTTACATTTAAATTCTACATATTCATTTTAAGCATGTCGCTACTGAGTTACTAGGGTGTTCTGGGTAGTTGCTAGGTGGTTGATAGCGTGTTCCAGGAGTTTTAGCTTTTTTCTAGGGGAAACATCATTAATAAGGAACCCTAATGTCTAGAAACTGATTTCTAGTCTCTAACCTTGTCTCCCTTTGGACCTGCAGGTCCAGCATACCCCCGTGCTCCCTGAAACCATAACAATATGCACAGAGAGTAATGTAATCTAAAATTAATTCCAATAAATTTACAAAGGGAAATAAATATTTAGGCTGAGCTTAAGTACCTTCTCACCCTTATGGCCTGGCAAGCCCTAATTGGACAGAGAAGACAATTATTATTTATCTTTTCTCATTAAGAGGAGGAATGTTATTTATAAAATAATACTTAAAACACAACATTACTTTGACTCCATCATTTCAGTTGTACACCAGTTACACCTGGAGAACATGACTCACTTTAGGTCCAGGTGGTCCCCTCATTCCTGGCATTCCCATCAGCCCTGGGTCTCCTTTCTTTCCCTGCCAATGAGGTCATATATAAACAATTAAATAGGCTCTAATTAACTATTTTTAGATCCATTTTTCTTGATGGAAGAGACTGATCTCAGACTTGGTTTTTACTTTGATTCAGTCATTTACAATAATGATGAAGAACGGGCACTTGAATGGAGACAGTGATAACAGATGTCTTGTCAGCTTAAAGCGATAGTTCACCCAAAAATGAAAATTCTGTCATTAATTACTCACCCTCATGTCGTTCCAAACCCGTAAGACCTTCGTTCATCTTCAGAACAGAAATGTATATATTTTAGATGAAATCCAAGAGCTTTCTGACCCTGCATAAACAGCAAGGCCACTAAGTTACCGTGTTCAAGGCCCATGAGTAGGGATGGGTACCGAAACCCGGTATTAAATCGGTCCCGAGGCTAAATTATGAAAGACCGGAGTATCGATAATCTCTGACATTATCGGTTCTGCTGTTGCACTGGAGAAATTAAGAAAACACACATACATTTATTGTTGCTATATATACATTATCTTGCTAATTTAATCTCACCAGAGTTGCCAGCTGTTTTTATATGCAATAATATTCAAACATATTTATGATGCATTTTTGCTATTTGCAATTCAGAAGCTGGTGCTCACGCGGAGAAGCTTCTGCACGTGCAACATAAAAGCCCTGTTTAATAAGAGAGAGAGAAATAACCATTCAAACATCTGCTCACACTTTAGGCCTGTGGCTGTTATATTAAAATAATTTTATATTTTTATTTTTATTTTGGCTTCTAAGGATTATAGCCGTGTTTCTTCTAGCACAACTTCCTATTTTTTTACCTTCACAGCAGTGTGTATTCATTCCTCCCAAACCAAATCTTAACATCAGAATCAGCTCAATCGGCGATTATTGTAAAATGCCGTCTTTGCTGTTGCTAAATTATATGTTTGATGATAAAATGCTGAAAGAACAATCCATGGAAATCAAACTTTATGGAAAAATGAAAGCACTGTTTATTTAATTTCATTTGTATATTTGTTTTATTGTATTTGTCAGTTTGTTTGACTTTGTTTCTTTGTTCATGTTCTTACTGTATCTTATCTTATGTATAAACACAAAAAATGCCTGCACAGTGGTGCATTTACAAATGTATGTTTTATATTCATTTAATTAAATATTTATTTAACATTTCAGAATGACAAGCAATGTTAATTCAGCTCCTAATTTGTCATATATATATATATATATATATAAAACAAAAAGTATCGATAAGAATACAGTTAAAGTTCCGCATCGATAAGCAGTATTGGTAAGAGTAGTAATACTGTTAAAACCTTAAAGGGATAGTTCACCCAAAAATGAAAATTCTGTCATAATTTACTCACCCTCAAGTAGTACCAAACCTGTATGAATGTCTTTGTTCTGCTAAACACAAAGTGTTTATTTGCTATTTTGTTGTTTTACGTGTTAGATGTTGTTAGTATAGCTGTCTACGATAGACACATGCTTTTAAACATTGGTTCCTCCGTCCCGCAACGCAAACCGGACTTTGAGTTTTTGAACGCTGGCGCTTTGTTTACAGACACCGCATCAGAGCCCTTTGTCTAGGCCACACGGTCGCGACTGAGGAAATGCTGCCGGAAAAGGGGGAAGAGAGACTTGTCAGACTCAGACGCCGTCCCCTCCGACCTCCTCTTACAACCATTTTGCTGGCTGTCGTTCAGTCACTGGACAACAAACTCTGCGAACTGCAGGTGCACATCTCATACCAACGAGAAACAAGGGACTGCTGCGTTATTTGCCTCACAGAAACCTGGATGTCTGCAATGATTTCAGACTCAGCCAGAGCTCACGGGGTTCTCCGTGCACCGCTCGGATAGAACGAAAGAGCTCACAGGGAAAAGCAGAGGTGGGGGCATCTGTTTCTATATCAACAATTGGAAAATTGGGAAGTAAAGGAACCTACACTCTATAAAATCCTTCTGCTCCCCTGATCTGGAATTTCATATGATTCTGTGTCGACCATTCTGGCTACCGAGGGAATTTACAGAGATCATAGTCACAGCTGTTTACATTCCCCCTCAAGCCAACACAGACCAGGCACTCAAGGAACTGTATGGGAATATAAGTGAGCAGGAAACCGTGCACCCAGATGCGGCGTTTGTTGTTATGGGGGCTTTAACAAAGCCAACTTCAGAACAGCTGCTCTCCCTTCCGGGATGCCTACAAATCCCTCCCCCATCCACCTTTCGGCAAATCGGATCACTCTTCTGTTCTGCTCCTGCCTGCTTATAGGCAGAAACTGAAGCGTGAAGCACCCGCCCTCAGGACAATTCAATGCTGGTCGGACCAATCGGACGCTATACTACAGGACTGTTTTGATCACGTGGACTGGGACATGTTCCGGGCAGTGTCTGATGACGACATAGAAGCACTAACGTGTTTCATCAGGAAGTGTATAGAGGACGTAGTACCGACAAAAACAATCTGCACCCTACCTTCACAGCAGTGTGTATGCATTCCTCCCTAACCAAAACTTAACATCAGAATCAGCTCAATCGGTGATTGGTGTAAAATGCCGTCTTTGCTGTTGCTAAATTGCGGGATATGTTTGATGATAAAATGCTGAAAGAACAATCCATGCGAGAGATGCAGGAAGTGTATAGAGGACGTAGTACCGACAAAAACAATCCACACCCTACCTTCACAGCAGTGTGTATGCATTCCTCCCTAACAATCCATGCGAGAGATGCAGAAAGTGTATAGAGGACGTAGTACCGACAAAAACAATCCGCATCTACCCCAACCAAAAACCGTGGATTAACAGCGATGTTCGATCAGCCTTGTCAGCGCGGACATCTGCCTTTAAATCCGGAAACACTGACGATCGGAAACAAGCCAGTTACGATCTCAGGAAATCCATCCATTGCCAAACGACAATATAAAAACAAAGTTGAAGAACAAATCAACACCAACAACACAAGAAACATGTGACAGGGCATCAACAACATCACAGGTTTTAAAAGGAATAAACCAGCTACTGTGAACATTGCCACCTCTCTACAGGACAAGCTTAATCATTTTTTTATGCTAGTTTCGAGGCTCACAACACCACCCACGCAGAGAGCGCTCCCGCGGCTGCTGCATAAAAGGTGAGTCCACTCTCCATTTCCTTCACAGATGTAACCCGATCCTTCCGGCGGTGAATATCTGGATGGCATACCAGGTCGTGTGCTCAGACCATGCGCATTCCAACTAGCCGGGGTTTTTACAGACATTTTCAACCTTTCAACCACACACAGCTCCAACGTCATCGTCAAATTTGCTGACGACACAACGGTGATAGGCCTGATCACCGACAACGATGAGACGGCCTACAGAGAGGAGGTGAGTACCCTGACTAAATGGTGTCAGGAGAACCACCTCTCACTCAACATCGACAAGACCAAGGAGCTGGTGGTGGATTTCAGGAGACAGAGCAGAGAACACACACCCATCACCATCGACAAGACACCTGTGGTGCGGGTAAACAGCTATGAGTTCCTCGGAGTTCAAATCACAGAGGAACTCACATGGTCCGCTCACACAGATGCAGTGCTGAAGAAGGCACATCAGCGCCTTTTCTTCCTGAGAAGGCTGAGTAAGTTTGGAATGAGCCCCAGCATCCTCAGATCCTTCTACACCTGCACTGTGGAGAGCATCCTGACCGGCTGTATCACCGCCTGGTTTGGAAACAGCACCGCTGGCAACCGCAGGGCTCTGCAAAGGGTCGTGCGAACTGCCCGCCACATTGTTGGAGGTGAGCTTCCCTCCCTCCAGGATATCTACACCAGGCGGTGTACAAGGAAAGCCCGGAGGATTATCAAAGACTCCAGCCACCCGTCCCACAGACTGCTCTCTCTGCTGCCCTCAGGAAGACGTATCCGCAGCATCCGATCCCGCACTAGCCGACTGAGGGATAGCTTTTTCCCCTCAGGCTATCAGGCTAATGAACAGTAAAAATTAATACACCCTACAGCATACTCCCACTTTATGGTATGATATGCACTGCACTTTAACACAGTTCAACTGGACTACACGCACACACTGCACTAATACAAAAATCTATCTGCTACCACTGGATACATCCATGACATTGCGTATCTGGATTATTTATAATCTGTTGCACCTTCACATATTACTGTGTGTATATATGTATACATAATGTAGAATGTGTACATACGGGGTATAATGTGTATTGATAAGTGTAAGTATGTCTAATAGTACACTGTGTGTACTGAGCATATGTATGTGTATATTGCACATTGTCATCTGTATAAGTCTGTAAGTATGTACTGTCTATATGTAAATTGTTTCTGCACTGTCTGGAGCACGCTCTCAAGAATTGCACTCACCAAGGCACATGTGCTATAGTAAAAGTGATTTGATGTGATATATTCTGAAGAATGTGGGAAACAGAGCAGTTCTCCCAAGGTTTTTTCCTCCGTTCTGTCACTGATGTAGTTTTGGTTCCTTGCTGTTGTCGCCTCTGGCTTGCTTAGTTGGGGACACTTCATTTCCAGTGATATCACCGACTTGATTGCACAGATACTATTTAAACTGAACTAAGGTGGATGATGACATCACTGAATTCAATAATAAAATGCCTTTAACTGAAAAATGGGCATTTAGTCTTGTCATTTTACATTAGTGATACACTATATTCCTATGTTGATACTGTGCAGTTGCTTTGACACAATATGTATTGTTAAAAGCGCTATATAAATAAAGGTGACTTGACTTGACGACTTCTGGGGGACCATTGACTTCCATAGTATTGTTTTTCCTACTATGGATGTCAATGGTGCCCCAAAACAGCCTGGTTACAAACTTTCTTCAAAATATCTTCCTGTGTGTTCGACAGAAACAAGACAATTATACAGGTGCATCTCAATTAATTAGAATGTCGTGGAAAAGTTCATTTATTTAAGTAATTCAACTCAAATTGTGAAACTTGTGTATTAAATAAATTAAATGCACACAGACTGAAGTAGTAGTCTTTAGTTCTTTTAATTGTGACGATTTTGGCTCACATTTAACAAAAACCCACCAATTCACTATCTCAACTAATTAGAATATGGAGACATGCCAATCAGCTAATCAACTCAAAACACCTTCAAAGGTTTCCTGAGCCTTCAAAATGGTCTCTCAGTTTGGTTCACTAGGCTACACAATCATGGGGAAGACTGCTGATCTGACAGTTATACAGAAGACAATTATTGACATCCTTCACAAGGAGGGTAAGCCACAAACATTCATTGCCAAAGAAGCTGGCTGTTCACACAGTGCTGTATCCAAGCATGTTAACAGAAAGTTGAGTGGAAGGAAAAACTGTGGAAGAAAAAGATGCACAACCAACCGAGAGAACCGCAGCATTATGAGGATTTTCAAGAAAAATCGATTCAAGAATTTGGGTGAACTTCACAAGGAATGGACTGAGGCTGGGTTCAAGGCATCAAGAGCCACCACACACAGACGTGTCAAGGAATTTGGCTACAGTTGTCGTCAGAGTCGTCTTACCTGGGCTAAGGAGAAGAAGAACTGGACTGTTGCCCAGTGGTCCAAAGTCCTCTTTTCAGATGAGATTAAGTTGTGTCTTTAATTTGGAAACCAAGGTCCTAGAGTCTGGAGGAAGGGTGGAGAAGCTCATAGCCCAAGTTGCTTGAAGTCCAGTGTTAAGTTTCCACAGTCTGTGATGATTTGGGGTGCAATGTCATCTGTTGGTGTTGGTCCATTGTGTTTTTGGAAAACCAACATCACTGCACCCGTTTACCAAGAAATTTTGGAGCACTTCGTGCTTCCTTCTGCTGACCAGCTTTTTAAAGATGCTGATTTCATTTTCCAGCAGGATTTGGTACCTGACACACTGCCAAAAGCACCAAAAGTTGGTTAAATGACCATGGTGTTGGTGTGCTTGACTGGCAGGAAACTCACCAGACCTGAACCCCAGAGAGAATCTGACAGTATTGTCGAGAGGAAAATGAGAAACAAGAGACCAAAAAATGCAGATGAGCTGAAGGCCACTGTCAAAGAAACCTGGGCTTCTATACCACCCCAGCAGTGCCACAAACTGATCACCTCCATGCCACGCCGTATTGAGGCAGTAATTAAAGCAAAAGGAGCCCCTACCAAGTATTAAGTACATATACAGTCAATTAACTTACTTTCCAGAAAGCCAACAATTCACTAAAATGTTTTTTTTTATTGGTCTTATGAAGTATTCTAATTTGTTGAGATAGTGAATTGGTGGGTTTTTGTTAAATGTGAGCCAAAATCATCACAATTAAAAGAACCAAAGACTTAAACTACTTCAGTCTGTGTGCATTGACTTTATTTAATACACAAGTTTCACAATATGAGTTGAATTACTGAAATAAATGATTTTTTTCACGACATTCTAATTTATTGAGATGCACCTGTACATGTTTGGAACTACTTGAGGGTGAGTAAATGATGACATAATTTAAATTTTTGGGTGAACTATCCCTTTAACGATACCCATCCCTACCCAGGAGGATAGTAAAGACATGGATAAAATAAACATTGAATGATGTCCTTACTACTTTTCTGAGCCTTGAATTATGGTTATGACATTGCTGTCTATGCAGGGACAGAAAGCTCTTGGATTTCATCCAAATATCTTCATTTGTGTCCTGAAGATGAACGAAGGTCTTATGGGTTTGGAGCAACATGAGGGTGAGTAATTAATGACAGAATTTTTTAATTAGATCCCTTTAATTATGTTAGTGCAGTATGTGGCTAGACTACTTGGGTCAGATGGTGTGTGGAGGTAAAACTCACCCACCTTAGGTCCCTCTGGGCCGGGCAGCCCTGCAGAACCTGGTTTCCCAGGCAGACCCGGACGCCCACTATGACCCTACAAAGACAAAGTGAAGAAATATTTGTGAGCTATTTTGCTTTTATACACCCACCGCAACCACAACCCAGTCAGATCTGGCAGTGCAGCTGAAGTGCTGAGTGTACAGAGCAGCTTTAATCAAAGACAAAGCACCTACTCAGCATCCCTGCCTCTCAGCAGTCCTCTTCATTCCATTACTACATCAGGCTATTCCAGGTTCTTTACTCAAACACTCTCCCTCTTTTGCTTTTAACACTAGAAACTATTTATATCCCCTATCTGTACTGTATAAAATAACTTTATTTCTGGCCTTGTTTTCTAACACCAACACCTAAGCATTCTTAACTATATATATATATATATATATATATATATATATATATACACATATATATATATATATTATTTGAGAAGTAAAATCATGTAAGATGATAAAGTAATAAATCATGAGAGGCTGTGCGTTTTATTACAGGTAAAGGGTGTTCTAGGGCACAGACGCAAACCCTTTACTCGTGGTAAAATTATGGTAAAATCAGTGCAACAGACATGAATAAGTAGCAATTCATAAAAAGGCAGCAACTACATTATAATGAAATACAGCAATGTTTGATGATGCGCTACATTTATAGTAAGATGTTATTAGCTATTCATAGTATAATACTAGTGAGGAAAAGAGACTAATTTCAAAAACATTCAAAAAATCTTACTGAGCCCATCTGGAATTGATTGTATTTTCCTTACACATTTCCCTAGAAAAAATACCAACAAAAATAAAAAAATATAAAATGTACATGTATTTATTCCCAAAATATATTTTCTCTGAAAACAAGTGTTTAATTTTATGCAGTTGTTCTTAGGCAAATGTTTTTATATTTTTAATGGACAACAGAACAAAAAATCTGATTAAGAAAATTATTTTTGCAGTCTCCCATGCTTCAATCTCCTTCCCTCTTTTTGCTTGACGTGCTTAGTTCAGTGCAATTAAATAGCGGTGTGTGTTTTGACTGAGTGCAGCAGTGCAGGACTGAGATTAATGTCTGAGTTCAGCACTAAGTAATATTACAGGGCAGAACTGCAGTGCACTGCAGCTAATGAAACGGCACATGGCCTGACACCCTGTAAAACTATTACATGCACCAAGAGAGCATGTCATAAACAGCATACTGGTCTGCAAAATGCAACCTGCCTCGTCATAAACAGCGATATTTTATATGATAGAAATGATATACAAAATGTGTGTGAATCAAGATTTCTGCTCCATGTGCTCTATGAAAACTGGAAGCCATCCCTGACTTTCCATTACCGTCATTCATGCATTCAGAGCACAATAACGAATAAATACTTTAGAAGATCAAAGATGAGAATCTGACCTTTGACCCTGGTCTTCCGATGTCACCCTAAAGTGAAAAGAAGAATTCAGTTTTATAAAAGACTGCACAATTAACAGATCCATAAGCAACTGATTCCTCGTAAACCAGATGTTTACCCATCTCACCTTATCGCCTTTGGGTCCTTCCGTCCCTGGGATACCAGTGTGACCCTAAAACAAATTAAAACCAATTAATTCATATATTTTGTTCTCAACTCGCTTGGTTATCTGGGGAGGAACTTCGGTAACTCTTTGTGTTCCTTACCTGTGGTCCAGCAGGTCCTGGTGGTCCCAACACACAGAGTTCCTTCACCTGCTCCCCATCCTCCTCTCGTACTCTTGTCCCCTCCACACGACTAGGCAAGGTCTTGAAAAACAGATAAATGGTGTATTAACAGACATGCTGTTATTTCCTGCTGTTTAAATTATGTACACTAATGTTATGTCACTCACAGGCTCTCTTTTCCAGACACCAAGAGGGGGCGGGAACAAAGGAGGGGGAGGCGGGGTCAGCAGACAACAAGGGTCAAATCTTTTCAAGATATCATTTGGATCCCGGTCTAAAGAATACACCACAAAACCATCCAGACGAGACAAAGACACACTAATAATCAATAATCTTATTGGCAAAAATACTTGTGAAGGAATAGCACTGCTGTTTAGCTGAAATGCTTTTAAAAAACTATATGAAAAATACACCTAATAGAGAATGGATGCATACGGATGAACATAGCCTATTCAACATAAGATCTGAACAAGAATTAATACCACTTGGGAAATATGAAGCCTGACAAAACATGCAACACCTTTAAGATGAAATATAGAACATAAATGAATCACTAACTGTATAAATGACCGAGCAAACATTTTATAAATGTCATGACAGCATAGACAATGTAAATATAGTTCAATATGTTATGTATTTTGCTAAAGTTTTCATTCAAAAGTTTATGCTGATCTTATTACAACTGAATATGATTCATTAAAAACATAATTCAAACCCGAGAAAAGAACGTAAAACGTTTGGGCCCTATACTGCATGTAAAATAGAATGTAATAAGCAACATAATATTTTAATATATGTAATACATTGACTTTTCTATTTATCTATCCATCCAAAACTGTATATTTATATGAAAAGCTGCGTACATACGCAAACATATCACAAGCCAAGCGCTCTCTTTATCATCACAAACTGACAATCACTCACGCGCTCGAGCTCATACCTGTAGGAATCGGGAGGATATTTTCCAGACTGTACGGTGAAAGGTAGGCTGACACAGAGTACAGCAGAAACTGCAGCTGTATCCCAATCCTGCTCATGGCTATGCTCCTATATGATTGTGTCAAAAACACACAGATCTGAGTCGGTGCCTGAGTCCTGTGCTCGAGCCCTCTCCCAATTTGAAACGCCAGCAGCTCTCTCTCTCACACACACACCCTATTTTCTGCTGTCTCGGTCTGTCAGTGTGGCTGTGTTATTAAGTCGTAAGAATGCTTCCCACGGAGTCGGTGGCAATCTCCAGGCACGACTGCTATTACAGTCAGGGATCCGACATCTGATCCGCGCTCTCCAGCCCCTCGTGCCAAGATTAGACCCCCGTACTACCACTACACTGAATAACACAAGCCAACAAACTGACAGATACACTTCAGGACAAGAATAATAATTAAAAACCTGTACAAAAAAAATCTGTCAATCATAAGACCATCACATCCTAAAAACTCAACGTGAAAAGATTTACAAATGTTAGGTAGCAGGTCCCTTGATTTGTAAATTGTGTCTAATTAAGTAAACTCATTAGCACAATGGTTTGTTTAGGGTCCGTTTTTTTGTGCTATGCTCACCAAAGCTGCATTTATTTGTTCATAGATACTGTAAAATCCGGAATATTATGGGAAATATGATAAAATTAAAAATAACTTATATTTGAATGTATTTTGAAAGGTCATTTATTCTTGTAAAGTTGCATCTTCAGCATTTTCTGCTGTCACATGATCCTTCAGAAATCATTCTGTTGATTTGCTGCTCAAGAAATATTACTTATTATCACTGTTGAAAACGTATAGTTACTGTGATATATTAAATATGCAATACAACAAAAGAAACTAATACAAACTGTTATTGAAGATAGCCCAAATGTAAAAGATTTTCAAATACATTTATTAAAGTTATTCAAACACATTTTACCATAATAATCAGTTTTTTATATATACAACAAAGATTAATTATAATTCATATACTATATTAAAATGCCAGGACAAAGAGAGAAGTAATTACATTCAACACCTCTTGAGATTAAAATGCATTATTTCATCACAATTCATTCATTCACTGTGCACCAAAACTCTGGAATTCTTTTCTTCTGAGATCACTTCTGGTGTTTTCAAATCTGTTCTTAAAACATAGCTTTTTTTCAGAATAGCTTTTAAGTGATTTCTTTGTGTCATAGGAATGATGTTTATTTAACTTTTTTAATTGTTATTATTCCCATTATTTATATTTTTTCTGTGTAAAGCGCTTTGAGATGTACCTTTAAAGGAGCTATAGAAAATACAGTTTATTATTATTGTCATTATTAATAGCACTTCTTCAGCCATTTTGCTTTTGCTAAGTTTATGTTAATGTGTGTTACTAATTAACTTGTGTCTTGTTTAGTCATGAACAGAACTTTCCATGGTTAAGTGCAATTAGACATTTCAGAAACAAATACTTTGAAATATAAGCTTTCGATATATGACAAGTTACCCGCCAAGAGATATGAAACTTCAAACAAGTTTCTTGTAATAATGTGCCTTGATTGACATCTACTAGAGCATAATGACACTATCCAATAAAACTGCACTTGATAATTTGCCACTTAATTTCAGTCTGCAGTAAATGAATTAATTAAACAGCAGTGAACCAAGAGATTATGTGCTGTTTTGAAACAGAATATCACAAAGTTTTGTATTCAGTCACAACTAAATCATATTGGCTGTTTTCTCATTGGCACAAAAATAAAACTTGACCTAATGTAAGGAGAGGAATCAGATCCTGTTAAAAACGTGATACTTGCAAATTACAGTAGACACATTTTTTTTTCATAAAAGTTCAATTAATTAAATTGAATAAAAGTCTACATTAAACAGACCATTTTCATGCTGTAGCTGCAAAATAGATATAGTGCATATTAACCTAATGCTGCATATATAATAGCTCTCATAGTAAAACATTTTCATAGTAAACAAAAGTTTGTTTCTTGAAATGAAGTTGGTAAAAGCTACTCTCATCTGAAAACTGGCACTGACATCCTCAGCCACATCATGCTTTTATAAAGTGAAAGGCCGCATAAGAACAAAGTTAAAAACATAACTATTTCTGAAATTCTTTATTCTCCTCTCCTAAACTAACCTTTCAAATCTAATCTATCATTTCCTGCTGCCATTTCAATGCCACCACTGCTGAGAGTCATCAAAGGTCAACAGTGCAAACCTGTTGTCCACAGTGCTGTATGAAGACATCATTCCTCTGCTGCTGTTGCCCCTCCTTCCTCCCCTATTGCCCCTCCCTCTCCCTTCATTGCCCCGTCCTCTCCCCCCCTGGCCCCTCCCTCTGTGCTGAAACTGTCTCTGCCCGTCTCCTCGACCCCTGCTTGCTGTTGCTGATACTGCAGGACCCGTCAATGCCTCTAGCATGATGGAGTAAAGCTGCCAAGCAACAGCGTCCCCAGCAAGCAGAGTCTCACACTGGTGACCCCCTCTTATGGCAGCCTCAAGACCGTGTAGCAGTGTACCACTGAAAACCCTTTATGAAACACAGAGAAGATAATATACTTATATAATATAAATATATAATATAAATTACTTATATAATTATAAAAATACTTATAATAATACAATTATTGCATTTGTATCACACACACACACACACACACACACACACACACACGGTTGATTTGGCCAAAGATTACGGTTTTTATACTGTCAGCTTTTTAGGGTAAATCAGATAAATAAGGTGATAATGGTAATAATTGAATTAAAACAGTAGAATGAGAACTAAGAAATATTTCACTGAGTTCATTTTATACCCTACCAGGCACATCGAGGTTCAGGTAATGGGAAACACAGTAACTGGTTCAGGAACATTGCCGCCCACATACATGATTGCCATTGGCTGAGCAAATGGGCCACACCCAGATCTAGGCCTCTCCTTTGTCCTGGATTGACCCTCAGATGAGATAATCGCTGACATACAGAAGCAGAAGCTTTGCTGCCAAATAGTGGGTCTGTATGACAGAGAGAGAGAGAAACAAGACGACTGAAGGTGATTAAAGCTCTGAAAACCGAAGACATTAAGTTGATCAGCAAATAAAGTTCATTCCCATCATAATAGATTTTATCTACAACTTATGTCAATTTCACAATTTTTTTCTGTGTCGCAAACCAAACACCTGTGACAGATGTGGAGTAAAAAAGAGGTCAGAGATACCATTAGGATGGGCCCTTCTCCAGCAATGTTCCCCGTACACCAGTCCCAACAATATGGCCTGCACTAGAGGCAGACTGGGCTTTGGTTTACAGTTATTCATCCAGAAATACGTCACACACACTGGAAGGCAAAGGTGAGGGGGTAATGGCTGTAAAACATGGTCCATCACACTGAGTGTTCCCAAAAACACTTGCAGCCTCACTTGTGTAGGCGCCTTAAAAAAACAAAAAAACAAGCGTTAGTTGGAGGAATATATATGCAGACAATATTTACATGCAGAAGTCATTCCTCACCTTGTCAATTGCTGCAAGATCAAGCTGTGGCACACCCTTGGGTCGGTGAGCCTCCACTGTGTTTTTCTTGAGATTCAGTTCTTGTCTGTCATACTCATCAACACATGGGATGTCACACTGTTGTCCTCCTTTACCCTGAGACTGCCTTCCTCTTCCTCTTCCTCTCTGGTTGACTCCCTGTGGCGTCTGACTATCCTGTCTAGCCTTTTCAAGCAGAAGGCTGTAGATCGTCTTTCGGATACTCAATGAGGTTGCATGACTGCTAGGCAGGTTACTATTCTCCACCTGCGCAACTAAAAGTACCTTCTGGTGGACAAGCACATCCAAGACAAAGGACGATAGCTTACCTGATGCAACCATCCTTAAAAGCCATTCGGGTTTAGAAACCAGTACTGCTGGGAGCCCCTGGGCATCTGGAAGTGCAGGTTGGGGACTTGAGAAGTATTGAGCCAAACTGCTTCTCGGAGGAAGCTGGTAGTCCTGCATTCCTGCAGAGAGCTGCTTACGCAAGTTTCCTTTCCGTTGTTCACCCAAAATCTCCAGGACTTCCTCCAGAGCATCTACTGGGCAGGAAAACTGAGACAACCAGAGCAAAAAGCCCTCGATTCGAGGACTACAACTACGTCCATACTTCCGACCGGATGGTACTCTTTCGAGCTCCACGCGGCTGAAGAAAATCTTGGTTATTTTATCAGGTGTGTAGTCGTTCCCGATGACAACAGCAAATAGAGGGAGGAGCTGCTTGTTCATTTGGTTGAAATGTGAGCAGAAGCGGTTCACGGTGAAATTGCATGCAGGGATGAAGCGTTCTGTGGCCCTACCGCTGACGTTATTCCATTGAAAGAATGAAAATGGTAGGTAGCCACCTTTGAGGTCGAAGATGTAGAAGTCGCTGTCGTTGGTCAGAACTGGACATGCCCAGTGTTTAGCAAGAGAGGCTATTTCAAAATCAGCTTCAGAAATACATTGAACTAAAGGGACACCAATCTCCGAAAGGACCTGTATGAAGACTTCGCGTGCAAGCAGAGGGAGAACTGAACCGTGAGATCCTCGGGAAAGAGAGTGAGCTTCTCGAATTTTGCTTTGGACTCTTTCCTGTAGTGTCTTGAACTTCTTGTCCGTCTGGTCCATTCCACCATCTAACACAACAAACGGCTGCACGGCACATTCTGAAAGTGCTGCAAAAAACTGTCGAACTAATGCCACAAACGTGTCGTAGTCTCCACCCCGTGATTGATCCAACCCAGAGTTGAAATATAATCGAAAATACAAACTACACCCATCAATCACAAGGCGGCAGTCTCGCAGTCTCATATCTGTGAAGAACAGACGATTTCCTTCCACAAAACTTGTAAGTCCGTGAACCCCCATGATGCCACAGAAATGCTGCAAGGAAAACAGCAAATGTTGTTATTGCTTGTTTTTGCTGGAAATGTAACGAACCAATAACATGAATGTTTTTACATTCCCCCATACTGTAGGATCTAAAGATTATTTTCCTAGCTCTTTTAGAGTTTTTATTGTTGTTTAGTCTGATGATTATGTGGTTTGAAGGGACATTTGTCTTTACCAGTTAGAGATGAGAGAATGTTTCCATTTTAAGGTTTTAAATGCCACACGATCATGTTGTGAAGCAGTAATTCTCCACTGATTTTGTTCTGGTCTGGTATAATAAAACTTTGTGCTGGTCAGATGAAGTCCAGACAAAGTCTGAGCATTGAAACATATGCAACCAGGATTCAATAAAACCCTGCTCAATTTTTATAATCATTCCTTTATTTTTTGCTTCCTGCTCTTACCTCTCAGGCTGGCAGATGACGTTTAGTAGTACAGTTTTGAGTACCAGACACAATCCACCTTTAGGAACTGGTTTTGGGTATCAGACAAAACAAATACCTTCTGACAGGATCTGGTAGAGACTGGAATAAAGATTTCTGGCATATAGATTCAGTCTAACATTTTGGAATAGTCAGCATGAACATTACTATTTAATCACTTGATTACATGTGACCTACTTCAGCTAAAGTCTGGTAATGTGTCCTTTGGCCTACAATCCCTAATATTGCAGAATATAGATATTTTTACATTAATTTGGTAAATTACATAATAAAATATATATACAGACATATGAAAAAGAAAGTACACCTAGCGCTTTGTTTGATGGAAGCCAAAAGAGCATATCAGCACAAACACCACTACCAAAAGTCACACATGCTGGGGGAGGGCTGATGATTTGTGGGTTGTATTGTAGCCACAGGACCTGGGCATCTCACAGTAATTGAGTTGACTTTGGACTCTTCTGTATATAAACCTATTGCCAAAATTGGGTAATGCAACAGGGCAAAGATCCCAAGCACACCAGCAAATCTACAAAACAGCTGAAAAAGAAAATAACCAAGGTGTTGTAACAGCCCAGTCCTCATCCAGACTGAAATGCTGTGGCGAGAGCTGTGCATACAAAATGCCCACAAACCTCAATAAACTGGAGCAACATTGAAAGAAGCGTGGGCCAAAAAACCTCTTCTAAAACAATGCGAGAGACTGATAAAGTCATACAGAAAATGATTACTTCAAGTTATTGCTGCTAAAAGTGGATCTACAGGCAACTGAATAATTTGTGTTCTTAGATGTCACCCATGGCTTTCTATCTTGGCTTTAGTTTTGCATTCCAAAGGTTTTCTTTTCCACATTATAAAACCTGCCAAGGACCAGGTTATTTTTTATTATGTCCTGATACAGAAACCCATGGAATTCAATGGAGTATCCTTTCTTTTTCACATGATTGTATAATGAAAGAAAAAGGTCATTTTAATTCAAAAATAATACAGTGGATATCTACTTAAGAACTACCTGGATGTCAATACATGTGCATTTACATTGCAAAACTATTTATAGTACTTATTATGTACTAAAGAAATTTTCTGTAAAAAAAATTCTGCCAATGATCAAGTATTTTTATGTCTCTAATTCCGTTATTACATTTTGAAAAATTAATGCTTTACAACAATTAACATATGTTTTTGTAACATGCTTAACCTCGTCAAATAATATGCTTTCAGTACGTTTGGAGAGGTTAATAGCAATATTGTATTTATTTTTAATGGATATTCTTTCATTTGATGTTTAGCTGATATATTCAGTTGTTTATCTGTCTATATATTAACTAAGGAGTGGCTGCACAAGGCAGTGTCTGTCTGCACAAGTAATACATAAACCAATAACAGTGCTGTCTATTAAAAAACAAGCACCAGTGTAATATCAAAATAACACACTTGTTGCTGTTTTTCAGTAGTGAATTTTAACAAACATCTCTTACTTGTTTTACTCACCAGTACGTTGTCATATGCGATGCATTCACTTCCTCTAGTTTGTTATTTGGGCGTGACACTGTTTTAGCGCATTAGCGCCACCTATTGCAACGGATCTTCTTAATGACCGCCAGAAAGAGTACGCTGTTGTGTTCCGCTGTGCTATATCAAATCTGCCTCTGTCTGTGGCTCTATTAAACATAGACATAATAAATACCATTATATCTATTATATTTATTATGTCCATGCTATTAAACATTGCAAAGAGCTTTTATTTGTAATTGTTTAATCCTTACAATGTATGAAATGATAACAAACCAGTTTATACAGGAATTTAATGTTAGGGTAGGATTAAAAAGACAGTAAAACATTCGCTGTAAATGTCCTTTTCAAGTGCTTTGTCCACTACTTTTATGAATAATAGTATTCAATGTTACTTTTGTGTCTTGTCGTTTAAAATCAACAACCTCTTTCAATGTATGTAGGTGCCAAGTACTTCTTTGTGTATTACAGAAGAAGTTATTCATGGGGGTAAATAAAAAAAAAAGTTATGTAGGACAAATTAGGCAGGAATATGAAAGCCCCTTTTTCGACAGGTAAGGAATACACTTGTTTTGATCAATAATAATGATGCATAGGCTACTAAATCATAATTGAGATGAAAGTCGAAACTGACATAAAAAGTAGTAGCTATGCCTATGACAAATTAATCATATGAAAAAATTATACATTACAAACTTGTCAAGACGTATCTTGTAATTATGATTAAGTCATAATTTGTTTTATCTCATAATTATGGTTTACCAAAACCAGATTTTCATGTTATGTGTCTGAAATGTGCTTGCATACAGCAACATAAATAATAAATGAGTAAAGTAGATAAGCATCAAGCAAAAGTAGTTCTCATCTACGTGTTTATTACTTCTTTGCATTGTGCATCATGTGCGCTTCAAATAGAACTTCCATTTACTTTTATCCTCTCGTTTTGTTGTGCTCCTACAAAATCATGATTTTATTCACCAACGCTACCCCCTAATTCAGCAGTACAGCAGACCTGTCTAAATCACACACATACATACATACTCTCCGATCAGCACAAGAACTACCACCCTTCCTTTAACATAATATACACACACACACACACACACAGCATGTCATATGGAAATCAAAAATACTTCTTGCGTTGAGCTCAAAAGGAAGGAGGAAAGACACAGGTAGCGTTCAGAGAGCATGTAACAGACTTTAAATGCTATGCTTCTTCGGCAGTACGTATACATCTCTGTGGAATACATACAATACAACACATGAATAAGGTAACTAAGTCACAGAAAATGAGGGTAATATGTAGTGCCTTTATATGGAGATCAATAACCAAGAGCTTTCCATTTGGGCTCACCCTTTGTTGGTGTAACATCTTGATCCGTGAAAACAGCTTAGAGCTTTAAACACAATGATTTAACTAAAACGCAAAATGACTGACATAGCTGGAGAAAAAGATTTAGACAGATCCAAAAAATGTATAAACAACGGAAAAACAGACACCATCTGTTCAGTACAGTAGCGTCAGATTGAACGGCAGCTGTATCGGGGGCAGGCTGGTGAAGAAGAGTTGAAAGGATGTATAAGGAAGGACCAGAGAAGCTCATTGGGGAAACTGGGCTGTTGGTGGAGATGCATTTGTTATTGGGCGAGTGAGTGAGGGTTTGAGGGAAGATTATAAATAATAGGCTATGTGGTTTATGTAAGGCTCCAGAGGGTTCAGGGAACGAGGACACAAGGTGCTCGTGGTTAGATAAATAGGTTGACAGGGTCAATGGCATTAGGACATGTGGTTTTGTTTTCATATTAGAGCAGAAAAACGGCTGGACAAATGATGAGCTATGATAACGGAGAGGACAAGTATAAGGAAAGAGGAAGTTTGGGAGAATCCTGAGCTGTAGAGACTGTTGTCGGGGTGGCTGGTTTGCAGGACAGTGTGTGAGGGGTGGCTCGCTCTGTGCTTGAGTGCTGCTGAGGGGGTTGAGGGGTCTTCGGGGAGAGCTCCAGGCTGCCCACAGAGATGCCTGAGTCCGTGCTTTGGCTACGTCCGCTGGCGGTGCACGGGTCCTCATCAGGCTCCGCCTCTTCCTCCTCCTGCATCCACTGAAGTTCTGACTCCTGCAGAGGAACGAACCGGCATTCCCATGGCAGCACATCCTGCAAATATAGAAGAAGATGATGATGATTCATTGAGGTTATTAAACTCCAAAACACTGGGGTTTATTATATGCGTTCATATTCTCTCACAATGTAAAGAATATTAAGTATATACAGTTTAAGTCAAAAGTTTACATATATCTTGCAGAATCTGCAAAATGTTGATTATTTTCCCAAGTAAGAGGGATCATTCAAAATGCATGCTATTGTTTATTTATCACTGACCTGAATAAGATATTTCACATAAAATATGTTTGCATGTAGTCCACAAGAGAAAATAATAGTTTAATTTATTTAAAAAATTGTATTCCTACTGTTCATCAGAACATTCCTTCAGGTCCCAAAAATTCTTTGGTTTTCCAGCATTTGTGTGTATTTGAACCCTTTCCAACAATGACTGTAGGATTTTGAGATCCATCTTTTCACACCGAGGATAACTGAGGGACTCATTTGCAACTATTACAGAAGATTCAAATGCTCAGATGCTCCAGAAGAAAAAAACATGCATTAAGAGCCAGGGCGTGAAAACTTTTTGAAGATCAGGGTAAATTTAACTTAATTTGTCTTCTGGAAAACATGTGACTATCTGTAGATTCTGAAGGGCAGTACATTTAGTATTTAGTACAAAATATGATATTTAGGCAAAACAAGAAACATATACACACATCTTCATTCTGTCCAAAAGTTTTCACGCCCTGGCTATTAAAGGATATCTCACCTAAAAAATAAACCTTTGTCATCATTTACTCAAGTATTTACAAACATGTATGAATTGCTTTGTTCTGCCAAACACTCAGGAAGATATTTTGAAGAAAGTATGTAACCAGGCTGTTTTGGGGCACCATTTACTTCCATAGTAGGAAACAAATAATATAGAAGTCAATGGTGCCCCAGAACTGCTCTGTTTCCCACATTCTTCAGAATGTTGTCCCTTGTGTTTAGCAGAACAAAGACATTCATACAGGTTTGGAACTACTTGAGGGTGAGTAAATGATGAGAGAATTTTTATTTTTGGGTGAACTATCCATCCCTTTAATGCATGGAGCATCAGTGAGCATTTGAACCTTCTGTAATAGTTACAAATGAGTCCCTCAGTTGTCCTCGGTGTGAAAAGATGGATCTCAAAATCCTACAGTCATTGTTGGAAAGGGTTCAAATACACACAAATGCTGGAAAACCAAAGAATTTGTGGGACCTGAAGGAATGTTCTGATGAACAGCAGGAAGTTTAACTGTTCAGGACAAACAAGGGACTTATGAACAACTATCACTAAACAAAAAAACACATCTGTGGATCATTCAGGTAACAACACAGTATTAAGAATTAAGCGTATGTAAACTTTTGAACATTTTTATAAATTCAACTATTATTTTATCTTGTGGACTACATGTAAACATCTTTTATGTGAAATATATTATTCAGGTCAGTGATAAATAAACAATAGCATGCATTTTGTATGATCCCTCTTACTTGATAAAACATAATTTTGCATATTCTGCAAGGTGTATGTAAACTTTTGACTTAAACTGTATATCTTTCAGGATTCACAAACAGCCCCCAAAAGAAGACTCAAGGATTGAATTATTCATGGAGAAATAGAATACTGCAGACATTTTGAACTACAGGATGTTCTTCCAACTAAATAATTGCCATGGTTAATAATGAAGTTAAACAGAACGATAAGTCCTCTTCCTTTCACACACACACACCAACTGTTCATCCTCAGCCTGGCTGAAGGGATCCTCCGCTCCAGTACAGAAGGGGCTGCGTGGCGAGCCTTCTCCTTCTGCAAAATGACTTTGCCTGGAATCTGGAGAGCCAGGTGTCTGCTCCAATCCCCTGGAGCTCTTCCCATCCCCATTGAAAGAGGAAGAAGATCTGAGAGAGGAAGTCAAGCAGAGAATGACATTTCAAGCAGTGACCTCAGCGTCCTGCAGTTTGACATGCTATACTTCATCTAAAACTACTATAGAACTACCCACTGTTTTATAGCCACATATTAATTGATCGAGTGCATGAAATAGGCATATGTGTAAGCTTTAGTACCAAGCGATCCTATGTAAATCTTAACCTACATTCTTGATGTTGAAAAATGTGAACTTCACAAATACATATTATTTTATGTAAAAGTTGTGATGTGACATTACATTAACCATTAATGCAATCTACTGCTAACTTTTAATGCAGAAATTTGGGGTCTGTAAGATTTTTTTTGAGGTTCCTGAAAGAAAGCACATCAAGGCTGCATGTATTTGATCAAAAATTATTAATTTATTAAAATGTTATTTTGTATTCTTTGTTGTTTTCTTTTATGTCATTTTATATTTTATTTATTTTCTAAATTTGTATCATCCTCATAAGCCCTGTGGCTTAATCTGTTGGGGAATGTGCCCAAAAAGCTAAGCCAGCTCTAACACACGTTACAAATAAATAGCATTTAGAAATATTTAATTACAAATTGATTCCTGTTGTTGAAAAACATTATTCTAACACCCGTTTTCTCTCACCTGCCCCGGCGACGTCTGCGAGCCCAGCTCCCCCACCGACTCCTCTCTCTGCTCTCACACACTGCATGGCGGCTCAGATACAAAGCGTCAGAGAGATCCTCCACCTATGCATTGAATGGTGGAGAAAATCAATAGACAAAATGCCTGGTGTCTCAATAAGAAAAAAAAACCTTGTTAAAGGTATACACACCTCTTCCTCCTCAGTGTCCAGTCCTTCCCCATTGGGCTGGTGCTGTATGTTATTGTAATTGAACGACAGGGCATGTGCCCCTTCCTGGTTTCTGGAGACCCCTGGGAGAGAATCCAGCTCCCTCCAACTAAACACATGACAGAATTAGTGCTAGACTTATATATCAGCCAACAGTTTAAGACTATTAGCATCAGCCCAAAAATCTGCTGGCTTGGCCAATTAACAGACATGACAGTTTCTCATTCTCACATCACAAATCTTCTAAATGACACATCAACAAACAAAAGATTTTTCTTTTAAATGTATAACTAAATTTGAAGTAAACCTAGAGTAATAAGAGTTAATTTAATCATGCTCTCAGCAGTTGTGTATATCTGGTATCCTTATATAAAGGCATCAGTGATCCTGTTCTCAAATGTTCAGTATCGTCACAGGAAACCCATAGCAGTATGCTAGAACACTGTTGTCACTTTTTAAGCTTCCTTATAATATAATGTAAATACACTGTATGCTAATTTTGCCAGACTGGCTCTGGTTTGGAATGTACCTGTACTGCTTTATAAACGATGGGACACAAGGAAACAGTGGATAGTTGGTACTGTGTTTGAATAATTAATGGGAAATTACTTGAAACCAAAGCCACTTTGCACAATGGCTGTCTGACAGAAGGACCACAATGAAGACTCATCAAAGCTAAATGTTCATTATGTAATCACTCATTCTTGTTGTAACACTTTAGAGTCATGCATACTCAGTGTAGTGGTTTTGGAGGTCAAGCTGCATTATTTGTACCTTGGTGTGATAATTTCCTTGTATTGTAGTCTTTGTACTCTTGCTCCTAGTCCAGCCAAGCCCAAAGGCATCACCAGGTTGTCAATGTCGAATGAGCTTTCTGCTCTTCTCCTTCTCAAAGGCTGAGGAACAAGAGAGAGATTTGGGAAGCATCCACAACACATAGAAGTGTGAGCTGCTGACATTTTGCTTTTTTTTAATAAAAAAAAAAAATAGATGTACCTGACAATGGTCTGTTGTTGGGGGTGTTGCCGGCAGAATGGGCGAATCTGGAGCTCGTGGATGAAGATAGTTGGGAAAAATCACACCCCTCTGGCTTCTGCACCCAGAACCACCTACAAGAGCAATTTTGTTAACTTTTAGAAAATGGTTAAAAATCATTTTTTTTAAATCTTCATAAATTCTTTATGAAGGACGTCTCTTGTGCTCAACAAGGCTGTTTCCACAAATTCTTGGATGATTCTCTGATGAACAGGAAGTTCAGAAGAATAGCATTTATAATTGTTTCACTATAAATGTCTTTATTCTGAATGAAAGTATTAATTTCTTTAAAACAATAAAAAATATATATCTTACTGACCCCAAATATTGAAATGGTTGTGTACTACAGTATATACTCTGTTTATGTGTGTGCGTTAATATTAGTGACAATATATATTTCACCCACCAGGTGTGTTAAATAAAGGAGGATGTGCATTGGGCGGACGGGGACAAACTAGTCTCCTCCTCACTCTCCCAACTCGTCCCTGGCCCCGCCTCCCTGTCCAAGAGGACGCCGATGACATGTCTGTCCACTGTAGTGAATTATGAGAATGGTGCCCGGCCAGCGGGCGCATCCCACAATGCAGTGCAAGGGGTGAGTCTGCAATGGAGGAAATTCAAAGCATTAAGGTAAAAAGTAAATGTGACTGTCACTGTAATGAGTATTTTCCCACACTCATTTCATTCAGTGGCCCCAAAAAGTATAAGGACACTTACAGACACTTACAAAGCCACACAAGTATATATATATATATATATATTTATTAGGGGTGTCAACGCATGCGATCAAATCTAAAACAAATTACGCAATTTAATCATGTGATAAGGTTTGACCCCAACTTCTTCCCACCATCGATTACGATAGAATATGGTTTGTATGTGATTTTCTTGAGATTAATGTGTACATCTGAAATGCGAATTTGTGCAGTGATATAAAAGGCTATAAATAGCATATTTTAACAACAGTACACGACCAAATTCCACATGTGATCACAAAAGGAAGTTATTACAAACACTTGATGGTGGTTTGAAGTGAGTTCTGAGTAAAAATGTACTATTAATCTCATAAATTGTCTTATGAAACACGATACTAATGTTAGCTATAATGCAGCTGCAGAACAGGTCCAATTCTTCTTCATAATGCTAATGTAAGGTTGCAAGAAAATGTTTTGTTGTATTTATTTAGAAATACTTCTGATAATAGTTGGGTGAATGTATACTGGGGTTGAAGTGATGTGGCTTGGTAAATGTTTTATTGCCAGTATAAAGGCTGATAATGGCTGAATAAAAACAAAATAATAATAAGGATTATGTCTCATATCTGGCGGAAGTGTGAAAGGTTCTGTTTTCTTAAACTAGTTTGTCATTCATTTCTTCATTTAAACACATTTACAGGTAGATCCTAGTATTTTAAATTTGAGATTAATCATAGTCCATAACTGTGATTAACGCGATTACATTTTTTAATTGATTGACAGCACTAATTAATATATATATATTTATTTATATTAAAGTGATATATATTATAGTTGTATAATTATTTATATATAATATTATTCTACATTGTGTTTATATATCAATAATAGAAATAAATATATTTTTTAATACATAAAAATACATAATAAATGTATTATATTCATAATATACATTCAAAAAAGAATATTACAAATTTCAGGGCACTGTAATGAGAAGGGCACACGGGAGGATAACTTTCAAGGTTACTTTCAAGGACATCAACCTAAAATAACATTTAAACAGCCTTGTACTGTTGAAATACAAGCTAAATATACACAATTCTGTGCTTACAAAGAAAACGAAAAATCTTGAGATTATACAGAGATAATATTCAGATCTCACCTGATGGCATTGAGAGGACAGGGTGAACGGACATATCGAGCCAGGTCTGACGCATCCACAGACCTTTCTCCTTATCTGAGGGGGCGCGAGGAGGAGCACCACCACATAACACACACACGGCCGGTGGCTCACACCAGCACTGTAACGAAACCGCCTGAGAGGGACACACACATTGAGTTCCTGTTTTTTATCCTCCCTTCAAGGCATAATTTAAAATGAAGAGCAGCCAATAATAATAAAAGTTACACTGCATAGCAGAAAAGTAGCAGCTAGGTCAACTCTGAGACCATCTTCACCTTTGACCCCAGCGCTGTGCAATCTTCCAAGCGAACGAGTCTGTGACGTCGCTGCCGGAGTAACGGTCGAACCCGTGCGGCAGAAGGAGGTGGACTGGGCACTGTTTGGAGAGTGGTGGTGTCTTCTGTCTGCCACTTCCTGTTAGGATCACCAGCTGAGGACAACCTAGGGGGGAAGTGCAATAGTACGTTAAATGTCAAATCCAAAAATTTACCAGTTTGTGTTTGTATGCAAGTTAAATCATTCACTGACTTGCAGTTGTGTGATGCCCCCCGGTTTGATGCTCTGAGGGGCGTGTCAGGGACCGAGTAAGTTGACCGCACCTGGACAAAACATAAAAAAAATACAGATGAATCCATCCACCCATAATAAACAAAAATACTTACATGGACACCCAGAATACCTTTCCCTGTCGAAGATGTGTGTAAAGCTCTGTCAGTGCACGGATCCGAAACTCAAGCTCCGATACTTGAGTCTGCAGCCACACCCACCTGCTGCCAAGCCACGCCCTGCTCTCCGCCCACTGCCATTCTTTGCCAGTGACACTGAAAGAGAAGAAAGTTTTTTTTTTACATATGACATTGTCCAATGCAACTTGCATTTATTAACAAAATAAAGGTTCTAAAAGGGTGTTTCTGAAGTTGGTGCCATAGAAGAACCATTTCAGGTTCCCCAAAGAACCTTTCAGTGACTAGTTCTTAAAATGTCCATACTTCTTCCTTATTATGAAGAACATTTAATAATCATAAGAACCCTTTTATGCTATAAATAATTATTTTGTGCATTGGTAAGTTTCCATGGAAGTCAAAGTCTCTTCAAGGAACCATAAATGCAAATTAAAAAAAACTTTATTTTAAAGAGAAAAGGTGGTTTATTCAACCACAGTAGACCGTTTTGGAAGTCCTAAATAATTGAGAATGAAGCGTCTTCTGACACATTTTATTCCCAAAAGCCAGACATGAAATGGCTTTGTAACCTCTCAATGTGGCAGCCATGAATCAACGGCCAGTACAGCATGTACATTGTATAAATACTGGTGACACCAACATGCGATGAGTCATCTGAAGCTTTTCTACACGTGTACATGTATGTATATAAAACAGGCTGGGCACTTAACATTTGAAATTGCTATACAAGGGTCAATTTAAATGAATAATCCTTCAAAATGATTTTTTTGATAATTTACTCACCCTCATCTTGGTTCAAATCTGTATGCATATCTTTTTTCTGTGAAAACAAAATAATTTATATTGAAGATTTATATTGAAGAATGTTTAGAATCATACAGTTTCAGTTACCATTGACTTTGAGTATGTTTTTCCATACAAGAGAAGCCAATGGGAACCAAACCTTTTGGGTATAAACATTCTTCAAAATATATTCTTTTGTCTCAGAAGAAAGTACATCATGCAGGTTTGGATGGACATGAGGGTGAGTAAATGAGCACAATGTTTATTTTTGGGTGAACTATCAACCCTGGGTTATCTTGTTCCATCTTGTACCTGGGCTTTTTATCTTTGGCATCTCATTAAGGAGAAAAACATTCCTTAACTCAGGGTTAAGAAATCTTAAGCATAGTCTGGAAAGCTTACACTGATTTTATTGGCAGTGGTCTAAAGCGACAAGCCCCTCTCTCCAATCCCTCATCTTCTTCACTGTCGCTGTCACCGCCGGAGCTGCTGGCCGTGTGATCCGAGTCCAGGGTGCTCTCTGCAGTCCGGAGGATCTCGCTGCAGCTGCACGCCAGCCTACTCAGCTCAGCCGAGTTTCTGGAGGCAGCACTGGGCCTTCTGGTGCAGGTCAACCCTAGGCTCCTGTATAGGCCATGCAGCTGCTGTGTGACATGCCTCTGCACCTGCTTCACTTGTACGGCCTGCAGGCGTCTCCAGAGGTGGTCGGTCCGACCCTCCAGCTCTGCCTGCCTGCGTTCAGCTTCACCTCTCACCACCTCTATTTGCTCAGTGCTGGGGCCCTCAGACCCCTGTGCATCAATGCCCAGACCTGTACCGTCACACTTCTGTTGCTCTGCCCCGTTAGGAGGCCCACTCTCAGACTGAGAAGTAGTGATAGAGAGGGCACACAAGGGCTTTTTTACGCAATCACGAAGCTCGGGCTCGGCCTGGAGGGAGGGTTGCGGTGGGAGGCTATTGTGAGGGGCACCGTTTCCGCTGACCCCGTTGCTATGGTTGGCAGAGCTGGAAAGAAAGGAGCGCACCCTGTACAGTCTGACGCGTCCTTTCGCCGTCCTGCATGTGGGTAGCTGGGCACTTTCTTCAGGCGGGCACGCTGCGAAATTCATTTTTTGGGCCCCGGTCGTGTTTTCGTAGTGGATACGCCGTAAGGACGTGCGCCTGAAAGTCTCGGCAGTGCTCGCGGAGCCCTTCCCGTGAGCTTCACCGTTGGAACCAACGCGGGCCGCGGCGTCCGAGAAACACACCCTCTTGGAGGCTCGGGTGAAACTGCATCCCCGACGCTTGATGACCGCGGGCTCGGGATTCCCGTGACCACACCTTGCAGCGGCTGTCATCATCTCGGTCCCAGCGTGCGCCTTGTGTCCGCGTTGGACTCTCGCGGTGCGCACCGGCGGCAGTCTCGCGCTCGCTCTCCGCTCGTCCCTTCTTGTCGTAGCACTCGTGAAACGCCGCAAACCAGCTCCTTCGTGATCAATATTAATGGTGTTTTCCTCACCCGCTCCAGTGCTTTGTCTACAGAAACGCCCGCGTCCTCCGCCGTATTCCCCCGAATCCGCGCATTCGTCTCTCTCCCGTGTGATATCGGCAGCGCCGTTCGTAAAAAATCCCCCCTCGTTCATTTTCTGGTCCGGATCCGCATCGCCGGAGGAGGCATCGTCCCACTCGTGGAACGCCTGGGCCTCAGCTACGCTGCTCTCCCTGTCTGAGCTCCGCACTGGGGCAGCGCTGGTGGCTGTAGCCGCAGCGGCCGAGCTTCCGTCACCGCTGACGGGCTCACCGCAGCCTCCTCCCCCGCAGCAGCGGCTGGCGCTATGCGGACACCCGGCCCCGCAATTCTCCACTCCAGGCCCGGCTGCACTAGCGCTCATTTTATTCCGATTGCAGTAATAATACATCGCTGTGTCGTTGGCATGGCCGGGTGTGAAGCGAGGACATACAACGAAGCTCCGTCAACGTATTTTTTCCTTTTCGAAGGGAAGACGGGCTTCTCTTTTCACCCGTCTTGCCTTCCCTGCACTGTTGGCTATCTCCAACACTCCCTGTTCGCACTGAGCATGCGCCATTCATTGGCCCAACCCTCCGTAAAGAAGGGGTATTTCAAAAACTAGTTCACATTTTTCGTTTGTCACATGCCCTGGGTTGAGCTTAATTGCGCGTGGTATTGAAAATAATAATAATGATAATGGTTTAAAAATATAACACTCCTAATCTGTTTAGAATTTGAGTTAAGGACACAGCACTTGTCTCTGAATTCTGGGTCGAAAACGCAGTGTTCAAGGGCAGCTGCATTTCGACATTCTTAACAATGAGGACAAAAACAATATCATATGATTTGTCTTATAATGGACCTTTTTAAGCAATTATGAAGCAAACCGGCAAAATTATGACAAAACAGACGAAATTGAGCAATTAAAAAAATATAAATATAATATTGTAGTGTTATTATATATATCTGTATAGAATATATATATATATATATGTATATATATATACATTTACATACAGCAAAATAAAAAATATATATTATAATTGCTGCGCACCCTCCCCCATATGATTATTAACTCATATCATTTAATTTTAGTTGAGTTGAAAGTTGAGTATGACTGCTGAACGACTGTTATGTCATCATAAACTTAAATATCCAATGCATATTTGGTTTATTATTGTGTTGTTCTACTTTGTGGTCTAATCTGACGAAATAATGGGCAGTATATGTACGTATAGGCGTCGTTGGCGCCTTTTTGGTCTTACCGCTAGAGGCGCTGTGGAGTCTGCAGTCATTCTGGGTATCGAAGGCATGTAACAATGGCTACACAAGCGCTAGGCTCTGCTGCTGCTGGCCTTACGACGAGTCAAATCGGTTGTAGCTCTTCACTGAGCCGGAGAATGGACGGTGGACCGTGCTGTAAATTCTGGGATAGCCCGGAAATAATCTCTCAGATGGAGACGGTTCGCAGTTGGATTGGAAAGCATTATAAAAAGGTTAGCGAGCTAACGTTAACGTTAAATAGCCGGGGACCCCATATATGATGTGGTTCCCTGAAGCTCTTTGATTTCTTTGCAGACAGATCTGGTTGTCTTGCTATTTTTGTGGTTTTGTGATACTCATTATTCGCCTCAAACTGCAAATGTCCCTTTTATGTGGTAGTATTTTGTCTGTTTGCCTTGTTTAACGGTAATATAGAAATTAACAGCTAACTCCACTGAATACTGGAAAGGACATAAGTGACCACCTTCATTCTGTGTTCTTTTAGCGGTAAAGTTATGTTTATATCAAACTCGGCCATTTGAGTCAGTATAAAATAAAAGACTGTTTTGTAGTTTCCGTGTGACGGGGTGTAACTTTAACGTTACTTAAATGTTTATGTTAGCAGCATGCTAGCAGATTTAAGTTTGCAGAAACAGGTTTGTGGTCAAAGGTGTTTGTTTACAGTTACACGACCTGACTGACACACACCCCTCGCAGTGCCATGCCACCCCTGTCCACTACCCACTGTGTAGATAACACATACCTTGGTGTATCTAACTAAAGTCTTAAACTGTTTGAATGTGAAAACCATTCAATAGTACTAGTACAGTATGTAGCAAAATCCATTTTAGTAAAAGCTCCTAGACACTCAAAGGGTATAACGTTAGGCCTCTTTGCAATTGTCACGTTTTGTTGCTATTTGTTTTGCGATTTTAAAAATACATTATTTTGTTTTCCCCCCTCTTAAGTATATACAGACTGATGCTCCCTCCAGCAAGTCTCTGTCTGGGCTGGTCATCCAACTGCTGCAGTTTCAGGAAGATGCATTTGGCCATCGAGCAAATAATCCAAGCTTTACAAAACTCCCAGTGAGTTGCTGCTTTTCCACTTCTTTCTCTGGCAAATCATGCATGATCACCTTTATGAGATCATCATCACCACCACACCAAGATCAGTCATAGCATGAAACCTAGTTTCCTAGAATTGTGAGTGATCAGTTGTTTGATACTTGTTTCTATGTCCACAGGCAAAGTGTTTTCAGGACCTAAGGCCGGGCGGTGCTCTCTGCCATATTCTGGGATCAGTGTACAAGTTCAAAACAGAACAGGGCTGGTTAGTATTAATGCTAAATAGTGATGGATGCCTCTTTTTTTACCTATCATTAATATAAATATCATTAGTTTTGAGTTGTCTTTCAAATTTATATATACTTTTCCATTCAAAGTTTGGTGTCGTTTATACACTGGCACAAAAAAATCAGATTTTTAGCTCACATCTGACACAGATCGGAAATTGTTGCACACGTGTAAACACTAAAATCTGCACGAGATCTGATATTTTTCACATCCGATCTGGGCCACTTCCAAATGTGGATTTTAATTGGATACATATCCAATATCTGGACATCTGACCCAGGCCCGGCGTCAAAGGGAGGCTTAGCCTAAAAATATAAGAAGCTGGCCAGCGTTATTATTTGATTTTTTTTCCTTCTAACAGTGGAAGCCACTACTCCTTTTAGTCATAAAGATAATCTGAATTGTAAAAGGTTTGCTTTTATTAATCACACACAAAACAAATTTTTGTGCTTTAGTAAAATAGTCCTTAAGAAAAATAGGATGCTGCTGTCTGCCGTTTTCTTTTGCGCAACACAAAAATGAACCGAAATTACCAGCTACTTGTTGCAGTTTTTTCTTTCGTTTTCTTAATTTATTATTTAAGTAAAGATATATTTCTCATATAGGCCTATTTATTCATTTTATATATATATCGCAGAAGCGCAGCAGGTGCTTAATGTGATGATGTCCATGTGAATCCCTGTGTTCTATTTGCTGCTTTTGCGCATGTAAAATGAATCCACGGAAAACAAATGTTATAGTAGCCTATTTTTAATGGGTCACTGACACTTTTCCTTTCTAATTTAAGTCAATTCTAATTTTAAATAATCTTGTCGGTTAACGGTTAATTTTAAATTAGAACTGAATTGAATTAGAATAAGTGTCTGTGACCCGTTAAAAATACTAACATTTGTTTTCCGGGGATTCATTTTACATGCGCAAAAAGCAGCAAACAACAGAACATGATTATTCACATTATCATATATCACATCACGCACTTGCAGCCAGCGCTTCTGCGAGTGGAGAAAACATAATAAAGCTAGGCTATATATATATATATATATATATGAATAAATAGGCCTATACGAGAAATATTTTCACCTAAGAAAACGAAAGAAAAACTGTGCAACAAGTAGCCTAGTGTGCAGAGTTTCGGTATATACAGGTGCTGGTCATATAATTAGAATATCATCAAAAAGTTGATTTATTTCACTAATTCCATTCAAAAAGTGAAACTTGTATAATGTATACATTCATTCCACACAGACTAATATATTTCAAGTGTTTATTTCTTTTAATTTGGATGATTATAACTGACAACTAATGAAAACCCCAAATTCAGTATCTCAGAAAATTAGAATATTACTTAAGACCAATACAAAGAAAGGATTTTTAGAAATCTTGGCCAACTGAAAAGTATGAACATGAAAAGTATGAGCATGTACAGCACTCAATACTTAGTTGGGGCTCCTTTAGCCTGAATTACTGCAGTAATGCGGCGTGGCATGGAGTCGATCAGTCTGTGGCACTGCTCAGGTGTTATGAGAGCCCAGGTTGCTCTGATAGTGGCCTTCAGCTCTTCTGCATTGTTGGGTCTGGCATATCGCATCTTCCTCTTCACAATACCACATAGATTTTCTATGGGGTTAAGGTCAGGCGAGTTTTCTGGCCAATTAAGAACAGGGATACCATGGTCCTTAAACCAGGTACTGGTAGCTTTGGCACTGTGTGCAGGTGCCAAGTCCTGTTGGAAAATGAAATCTGCATCTCCATAAAGTTGGTCAGCAGCAGGAAGCATGAAGTGCTCTAAAACTTCCTGGTATACGGCTGTGTTGACCTTGGACCTCAGAAAACACAGTGGACCAACACCAGCAGATGACATGGCACCACAAACCATCACTGACTGTGGAAACTTTACACTGGACCTCAAGCAACATGAATTCTGTGCCTCTCCTCTCTTCCTCCAGACTCTGGGACCCTGATTTCCAAAGGAAATGCAAAATTTACTTTCATCAGAGAACATAACTTTGGACCACTCAGCAGCAGTCCAGTCCTTTTTGTCTTTAGCCCAGGCGAGACGCTTCTGACGCTGTCTGTTGTTCAAGAGTGGCTTGACACAAGGAATGCGACAGCTGAAACCCATGTCTTGCATACGTCTGTGTGTAGTGGTTCTTGAAGCACTGACTCCAGCTGCAGTCCACTCTTTGTGAATCTCCCCCACATTTTTGAATGAGTTTTGTTTCACAATCCTCTCCAGGGTGCGGTTATCCCTATTGCTTGTACACTTTTTTTTCTACCACATCTTTTCCTTCCCTTCACCTCTCTATTAATGTGCTTGGACACAGTGCTCTGTGAACAGCCAGCCTCTTTTGCAATGACCTTTTGTGTCTTGCCCTCCTTGTGCAAGGTGTCAATGGTCGTCTTTTGGACAACTGTCAAGTCAGCAGTCTTCCCCATGATTGTGTAGCCTACAGAACTAGACTGAGAGACCATTTAAAGGCCTTTGCAGGTGTTTTGAGTTAATTAGCTGATTAGAGTGTGGAACCAGGTGTCTTCAATATTGAACCTTTTCACAATATTCTAATTTTCTGAGATAATGAATTTGGGGTTTTCATTAGTTGTCACTTATAATCATCAAAATTAAAAGAAATAAACACTTGAAATATATCAGTCTGTGTGGAATGAATGTATACATTATACAAGTTTCAGTTTTTGAATGGAATTAGTGAAATAAATCAACTTTTTGATGATAGTCTAATTATATGACCAGCACCTGTGTATATATATATATTAATAATAATTTAATGGTATTAAATTGATAAGTCACGTATCAATTGATGGTTGATAGTCACTTATACCACGATGTAAGATTTTGGTCATCATACAGCCCGCCGCTTACAGTAAATGGTAATTCATTAGCTAATAAAATTGAGTGATGTCTTGTGTAACTCATCCACTCTGTGATATTTTGTTTTTTATTAAAGGAGGCGCTTTGATCTTCAGAACCCATCCAGAATGGATCGCAATGTGGAGATGTTCATATCTGTGGAGAAAACTCTGACACAGGTATTTGTGCTTGGATCTTTTGAGCATGTGTATGAGTGGTTCAGTATCTGACTTGTGTTTTATTTGTGCTAGAATAACTTATTAAGCAGACCTGTGGTGTACCTGTCTCCTGATCTTGAGCAGAAGAAAGCTCTTAAACTCAAAGACATTGTTGTGCGACACCAGGTGAGTGGAATAATAAAAGAACCAAAGAAATAGAGAAATGTATCCAATACACACTAGACACTTCAGATGGGCATTTAGAGGAATTTTGTAGTCAAGTACTCAAACAAAATTAAAAAGCTATTAAAATGTAACAAGTATGACGCATATATGCTGTTTCTGAGCTAATTGCATCCAATGCTTTTTATTTTAAAATAAAGAATATGCATGAATAAAAACACAATTAAAAATCCATATTTATTGTGAAAACCTGTTAATAATCGGGAGTTTTGTAGAGTAGAATTAATTAATGTTTACTCTGTGAACTAGTTGATTACTTGTTTACATTCTTATATATGCATTATGGATTAGTGTAAATACACAAGTTTTCTGCTTGCGTTTTCAGGGCACAGTGACAGAAGAGAAGTCACAAGCCACCCGCCAAATATACCCATCCCCCTGCACAGCAGATGAAGGTGTGTTTTAATTTTGTGTATCTTTTCAGTCTGGAAAAGTTCACATCTGTGTGTTTAATGTTCAGTGTTTGGTCTTTTCCAGAAGAGTGGCTCAGACCAGTCATGCGATTGAATCGACAAGTGATGGTTCATTGGGGCATGTGTCCAGACAGGTAGAGAATACATCACACCCACATTTACACATGCACTCTGAATGTTTGGATTAGTGAATGCTACATTTTGCTCTGTATACAGTATATGCTTTATATTTTATTTCTTCAGTTATGATTCACTTATACCAGCAAGTGATGTAGATGGAAAAGTAGAGGAACCTCCCAACCCAGACAGGTGCTGGAAGGTGAAAAAATCCTTTTAGTCCTAAAACCCTGAGTTCCCCACACAAATATTTGCATGTTGTGTTGGGTTCCAATGATTTTAAATATTAAATATTGAGATGGGCTTTTGTTTGACGTGATAAGAGCATAAGAATCTCTACTTAAATGCTTCTTTTCTCAGGTTCATTCCAAATGGGTTCTCGACACAGACACATATAATGAGTGGATGAATGAGGAAGATTATGAGATTGACGAGAATGGGAATAGTATGAGTTTCAGGCGGCGTATCTACCAAAGCACAGAGGTATGTTTATCTAATTTTATGCTTTAAAAAAAAATAGTTTGTAGTTGCTGTTGGTATGGAGTTTTGTTTTTATTTGTAAGTATTTGTTTTTCTTCTCTTTCACAAGGAACAGAAACCTGGAAAAAAGCGGCGACGCTCCCCGTCTCCACCTTCTTCTGAGTCTAAGAAGAAAGGAGGAAAAAAAAGGTTAAATCTACTTTTTTGGTCACTGTTATGTGACATTGTTTGCAACCAGTGCAGGAAAGGTTAATGTTGGAATGGAAATCACTGAAGCTTTTTTCTCTAAAAAGAGAGTATCAGATTCTAGGTAGATTGAGACAGAATTGCATTTGCTTCTGATTAACGTATTTAATTTTGTATAATCCAGTAGCTCAGGTGTGCATAAGAGGCGTGGTCAACCAGAGGAAGCGGAGCCAGAGGAGGACCTCACTAAAGACATGGAAGATCCCACACCTGTCCCTAACATGGAGGAGGTCGTTCTGCCTAAAAATGGCAAGTTTCTTTTTTTTCCTTCTGTGTTAAGTGCTTATGTTAATGTTGGGAGTGTTTCACTTTATTTATTTCACGTTATTATCATTGGCTACAGTGAACCTAAAAAAAGACAGTGAAAACACTCCAGTCAAAGGAGGCATTATGGCTGATTTAGGTAAGTTTGTTTGTGGAATGTACTATTCAGTGAATCATAATCTGCTTGTATTTTAGTAATAACCTTGAATATCTATGTCTTTCTCTCAGATGACCAGGAAGAGGACCTACTCTCTGGTATCAGAGTAAGTCAATCTAGCTAAATAAAATTGTACGTGCACATCCCAGAAAACTTTAGACCAAGTGCATGACCAAAATCTTCCAAGAATGCATTCAGAAAAAGCAAAAGCATGGAATTCTGCAACATTGATCTCAAATTCTATTCTAATAGTGAAGAAAAAAAGGTTTTGACCCTTTCTGCCACGAGTTAAGGTGCGTTCACACCAGACGCGAATTAAGCGTTTTTACATGCGAATGATTTACATGTTAACTCAATGCAAAGACGCGATAGACAATCCTGCGGCGCTATTTGTGCGAATGGCGGCACGAATGGGCAATATAGAGTTCGTATTTTACGTGCAAATTTCACGCACGAATGAAGTGAGTAAACTCAAAATGTTCAAGCGTCCATCTACGTGCGAATAGCGCCATTTATTCGCTTCATTCACATCTGGTGTGAACGCACCTTGAGTCTGTCATTGTTGCTTCTGTCCAGCTAATACAAAATCTACATCCGGATCCCAGTTTATAGTCATTATTAACTTTTTGCACTGGTGCGCCTAACTTTTTTTCTAAGGTGCACCAGCACAAAATTTAGGTGCACCCAAATTTTCATATAGGCAATATTGACTTTTTTATAGGCAATATTGAATATTGACGATTAACTATCAATCTGGTCAACATAAAGTAGATTTTTTTTAGTCGCACCATTGAGAAATTAGGTCGCACTCTAGAGCCCTGTCTTGCTCACATTATCTACCATGTGCTTTAAATATTTAAGTTCTGACCTATTGTGTGTGTAGGATGAGGAGGATCCGAGGGAGTTCGGCCGTGGGATGGAGGGCGAGGAGAGTGTCACAGAGCAAACGCATCACATCATTGTGCCCACCTATGCCTCCTGGTTCGACTACAACTGGTGAGGGTTTAACTGTACAAGTGTCCAGATTACGCCAACTCACATTCTCAGTTTTGCGGTACATAGATGTCATAAATGAGGCATGGTGCTCTAAACATAAGCGGGCATTTACTATTCTTACGCATTTTTTTTAATGAAGAGTAATAGTGCTTTTTATTTTTGTGCATTAGTATTCATCAGATAGAGAGACGAGCTCTGCCTGAGTTCTTCAATGTGAAAAATAAGTCCAAAACACCAGAAATGTAAGTCAGTGTTTATGCAAATACTATTTATATCAGATTCATCATCCTGAACTCTACATAAATATGTTCATATCTTGTTTGTAGATATCTTGCATACCGCAACTTCATGATTGATACATACCGGCTAAACCCTCAGGAGTATCTGACCTCGACCTCCTGTAGACGAAACCTGATAGGAGATGTATGTGCACTTATAAGGTGTGTATATTCACTTGTACCCACTTAACATGACACCGGTTCATAAATAATTTGTCATTTATTTTTAAACTTGTGTGCATTTTAGGGTTCATTCATTTTTGGAGCAGTGGGGGTTGATCAACTACCAGGTAGATGCAGAAAGTCGACCCCTCCCCATGGGCCCACCCCCAACACCACACTTTAATGTTCTTACAGACACACCGTCTGGACTCGTGCCACTACAGCACAGACCTTTACAGGTAATGCAGAAGTACTTTAACATTGCCAAACACCAAATCTGTGCTTTAAATGATCAGTTCTTAGATGACGGTCGGCTGTTCATGTTACAAGACTGGGCCTTTTCTCTCTTATTACTTGCCTACTTACTGTGCCAAATAAAGGCTCATGATTTGAGATTAAAAAATCTGTTGCCTGGAACGATTACACATTTCAGCGATCATTCTAAAAATATTTTAATGAACACATTTTTTGTTTGTCTTCGAAGGTTTCCGCTTCTCAGCATATGTTGCATTTCCCAGAGAAATCAACAGAAAAACCATCTGACCTGCAGAACTTTGGTCTGCGGATTGATATTTATGCTAAGAAACATCCAAAGGTAAAAACCACAAACAGTGTTTGAAACATTGATCATTTGAGCAGTGTTTTACAAAAACATTTTCAAAGCTATTTGTACATTGAGATTCAGCACCCGAATACTGTGTGCTTGCTTTGTCTTTTTTCTTTCATCTTTTAGAGTAAAGGTGCAAGTGCTGGGAGAGAATGGACAGAACAGGAAACACTCTTACTTTTGGAGGTAATTTTGAAAGCTGTTATTACTCAGGAGCCTTCAACAGTTGTACTGCAGGGAGTTGCCAGTCATTATTGTTTTATTTATTTCAAGCAAGCAATGATGACAATTTTTGCCCCAAGAATTCAGCTACATTTTTTATTTTATTTTTATCATCCATCCCACATTAAAATGTAATTTGTATTGTGATTTTTAGATGAAAATGTAAGAGTAAATGGAGGTAGTAAATAGAAAATGTAATGTAAAACATGAAATGATATGGCTCTGTATTTATATCACTATAATGACGTACATTTTATGCAATAATGGTTTAAAATGTAACACTTAATTTAATACAGTATGTAATATGGAGTACCTGCTCCATCTCTCTATCCCCAAGGGTTCCTTGGCCTGAAATTAGTTGCGATTAATTTTTTGTATTCCATGTCTCTCTTTTCAGGCTTTGGAGATGTATAAAGATGACTGGAATAAGGTGTCAGAGCATGTGGGCAGTCGCACACAGGACGACTGTATTCTTCACTTCTTACGGTTGCCCATAGAGGACCCATACCTAGAGAACTCCGAAGCCTCCATGGGTCCTCTGGCCTATCAGCCTGTCCCTTTCAGCCAGTCAGGGAACCCTGTAATGAGCACTGTTGCTTTCCTTGCATCTGTGGTTGACCCTCGAGTGGCCTCCTGCAGCCGCCAAGGCAGCTTTAGGTAAGAGTTAGTGTGTGTGCTAATTTGAAGATTCATAAGAGAAAATATGTATATAATGTTTGAACTGTTTTCAGAGGAATTCTCAAGAGCAAGAGAAGAGGCCCCACCAGAGATATTCAGTGCCAGCTTTCACAGAACACAGAGACTCGGACATCATTTAGATCCAGCCTTTACACTCCAAACTGGCAGCATTGCAGGACTTGTTCCTGACCATTCAGAAAAGACTGGTACTCATCTCCATTTTTTGTATATGTGATATTTTTTTAAATGATTTACGTAGCCGCAAGATAAAAAAAGAAAAAAAAACTCTCCCCTTAAAATCCTATTTTAAATGCATTTTAAAGGGATAGTTCACCCAAAACTAAAAATTCTGTCATTAATTACTAGTGCTGTGTTCGATACATCGATACGAGTATCGATAAAGCAGGCCCTGTATTGATATTGTGGCACGTGTGCAGCAGTGGACCGCACTTAATTTGAATTCAAGAACACCGTTTAAAATGTTTAACAAACACCAACGTTTAATGTGGCCGCAGAGGAACACTACTGGGTTGCATGATATAAAGAGACGTAATCCCCGAAACACAGCTTGCAACTTGCGCAATATGGAAATTAGGGTTGTAACTGTATGATAATCGTCTCTGATAATATCACGGTATCGTGGTATACGGTATTAAACAATCAAAACAAGGGTTTCTTGGTTGACAAAGCATGTTTATTCAAATTTAATTCATCAAAAACAATCAAGTAGATTTCATCATTGATTATATATTAGTTTAACAACTTATATTCTTCATTAATAATTCAGAACAATTCATAAATTCTGCTTTGACTTAATTTCTCTGGATTCTGTACTTTTATGACATAATACAAATATACTATCAAAAATGGTAATGAAATTAATGTATAAAGCTTTAACAATTGAATTAATGCTTGAAAATATAATCAACTGAAAATCACTTTTATGCTTTCGTAAAGGGCTGCACAACAGAGATTTACTAAATACAAATGAGGGGTAAATTATATTCCTTAAATGTTTCTATTTATTATAATTTTAATTTTAATAAAGCACAGACATGTGATGCTGTTTCACTTGCCTTTTATCTTTTATCCCCTTTTATTTTGATCTTTTATCGCTGGGACTACTCCATCTTTCAGTTTCAAACGATGTGCAAATCCAGTGATGAACTGAGCCTTGTTTATAAAGCATTCGTCAACAAACACACTTGCAAAACTCTGCTGCTGCCCGGAAAAAATATTGCATCCACCGATCACATAACTCTGAGTTCTTTGGGAAGCTGAACAAGAGTATCTTTCCTTTACAACCAAAAACACTTATTCGGAGACATTCTTCTCCATTAAGTCCTGTGCACTGCTGCCGAATGACAGGGGCGCTCTTGCTCTAGTTGATGTACAGTATCTTACAGAAGTGAGTATACTCATCACATTTGTTAAATATTTTATTATATATTTTCATGTGACAACACTGATGAAATGACACTTTGCTACAATGTAAAGTAGTGAGTGTACATTTGTGTAAATTTTCTGTCCCCTCAAAATAACTCAACACAGCCATTAATGTCTAAACCGCTGGCCACAAAAGTGAGTACACCCCTTAGTGAAAATAATAATAATTTGTTACATTTATATAGCGCTTTTCTATGGAAGCATATGTGTAGCAAATTTCAATTTGCAATGTAATATTCAAAATGGCAATGTATTTAAATTTACATTTTCCATTACTCCACATGTGCAAAGTTTGGTGCAGAAGGAAAATGAAATTATATTATGTACATTTGCCATTTCCAACAGTAGTCTTAATATGTAAAGTGCATACTTTTTAACGCTTTATAAGTAGCGAAATTGAAATGAAAATGTATAACCCAAATTGATTTGATATGTGTAACATGTCCAAGCAAAAATAGTAGCAAAATGATCATTTAAATGTTATTTAATAACATCCGCGCGTCTTACAGACTGTAAATTACAATCACAACTTTATTGTGCTGTTACTCCTTTCCAGCAGAATTTCTCAAGATTCAAGATTTTTGTTCGTCACATACATAATTATACACAATATAACCAGCAGTTAAATGTAATTGGTCAGCTCCCGACAGCATCAGGTGTTTTATTAATGGGGAGTATAATTATTTATTTATTTAAATAAATGCAATCGTTTAGATATCATAATATTTAGGCTATAAATCTGGTTGGTTTGTCTTGGTGACTAATATGTAAATGAAATGCATGCGGCCTGTGAGACTTGCACATGGACCATAGTGCTGCGCGGTCGAAAAATAGGTAGAGAACCACTGATTTAAACATATAGCCTACAAAATGACACGAAGTGAAAATATCATGGTGTTTTTTGGTTATGAAAACAACCTAGGTGACTGTTAATGAAACGTGGAAACTGCTCTTGAATAGAATGAATATCACACCGAGTCACATGACACCGGGGAGAGAAAATGGCTAATTGGGCCCAATTTGGACATTTTCACTTAGGGGTGTACTCACTTTTGTGGCCAGCGGTTTAGACATTAATGACTGTGTGTTGAGTTATTTTGAGGGGACAGCAAATTTACACTTTTACACAAGTTGAACACTCACTACTTTACATTGTAGCAAAGTGTCATTTCTTCAGTGTTGTCACATGAAAATATATAATAAAATATTTACTAAAATGTGAGGGGTGTACTCACTTCTGTGAGATACTGTATGTATGGGTGCACTCTTCCGGGAAAAATGCCCACATAAGTAGTTCCACCCTTTATGACGTCATGAAGGAATGTATTTGACACAGAAATTCTACGTTCTACATCCAACTTTTTTAAACTTTGGCCATGTTTAGCATGAGAATCCAACTCTTTAACAGTGTAGATAACTCAACATGCATGAAATAGCATTAGATCTCCCCTTTAACAAACACAACCCCTATCATAGCAAGTTTCCTGAGATGAGTTTTTTTCCCAAATGAATACATTCCACAAGGATGCAGTATGTTAGACATTTATAATGTTACAAACGATTTCCATTTATCAAGAATCCTAAAAAACAAAACAGTTTCCACAAACATATCGAGCTGCAATGGTCAACCAAAATCAGCATATTATAATTATTTTTGAATAATTATCTAAAATATAAAACAAATTATTTTAACTTTTCATCATATTTCAAAATATTCATGTTTTTTGCTGTATTTTTCAACCCAATAAATGCAGCCTTGGTGAGCATACGATAATACTTTCAGAAACATTAAAGAATATTACTTTCATTAAAGAATAGTTGGAATGGTCATACTTGAAATATCCAGAGGAGGGCAGCAAGTGAAAGAAAAGTTTTATAAAGTTGAATGTCATTTAATCCGTGTCTTTATGGCCTTTGTACATCTAATATTATATAATAACCTTTATGATAAATATTGGGATTATGATCAATACATAGTTCTCTTTTTTTTTAGATGGGAGTGGTATAGAAACGATGAACACTGAATATGAGCAGCATGAAAAGGTATGTAAAGCTTATTTTCAGACAAATAATCATCATCCATTCGGATGTTTTGTTCATGATTGTCACTGAGTCTGTACTGTCTGTTGTAGCTTGAGAGCGACAGCATCTTGGGAGAGGGAGAGCGTGTGAAGAACGAGGAGAAAGAAGAGAGTGAAGGAGAGAGAGGAGAGGAGAGCACAGCAGGTCAGAGGATCACAGATGCTCTGCATATAAAATCTTCTGCAATGGTTCACCTTGATTTAACACTGCTGTTATATTGTTAAATATTTATGTTAGTTGCAGTTGGTGTGACAGCTCTCAGGTACACCAAAGCTGTGGGCAAAATAGTATACTACAATACTACTCCGACTATGTTTGAAAGGAATTTGGCATGCATAATATGCTAATTTTCTTTATGTATGTGATGCCCAGATGACCTAGCATTTTCTCCATGCCCCGTGCCTTTAGCTTTTGTATAAAAATCTGTATATGTTATCACAAAAAGGTTAACCCATAGCACATACCTTTCACAAAGCATGTTACAAGTGAACTATATCATTTATGTTTTTACATTAAAAAGTTTTGAAAGAAGTCTTTTATGCTCACCAAGGCAGCGTTTATTGAATTAATTTATTTTAATTAACGGTTTTTAAATGTAATATATTATTCATGAGGTGGTAAAGCTGAATTTTCAGCAGCCATTACTCCAGCCTTCAGTGTCACATGATCCTCTAATATTTGGATTTGGTGCTCAAGAAACGTTTTATATTAACAGTGTTGAAAACAATTGTAATGCTATTTTTTGTTGTTAAAACCGTGATACGTTTTTCGGGATAAGGTTTTAATTTCTTTAAAAAAAAATTACTTACCCCAGATCTTCTGAACAGTAGTTTATATGCTAATTTAATCTTTGTTTCTCACAAAGTCTATTCTTTTCTCGACAACAAGTGAAAAGATGAGTAGTCATGCAATCTCTACTGTATTTCTTCATCTTTCAAACTGTATTTCTTCATCGTTCCTCTATCCAGAGGAGAGTTTTGACTTGGGCTTCACCCAAGGGGACGGGGAGGAGATGAAGAGGAGGGTGGAGCTTGAGCTGGTGGAGGGAAACATCGCCACAGCTGCTGCTGCAGCACTGGCCTCCGCAGCTACCAAAGCAAAGGTGGATGTCAAACCTCTTTCCTTGCACCCGCTTCTGTGACCGTTAATAGTGTCAAAAACAGTGATTCATCTGAACTCACTCTCCTCTTTCTTCCTCGTATGTCCCTCTAGCACTTGGCTGCAGTAGAAGAGAAATCAAATCTCTGGTGGCTCTGCTGGTTGAGACTCAGATGAAAAGCTGGAGATCAAACTGAGACACTTTGAAGAGCTGGAGACCATTATGGATCGAGAAAAAGAGGCTGTGAGTTAGAGTGCTTTGTTCAAACAAGACCTGGCATCACTCCAAGAAACATTTGAGAGCACACTAAATCATTTTTCAGTCCAAGAGTGTTTTTCGACATGCATCTTAATTGCCATTGATTTATTTTTGGAAATCGTTTTCGTAATCTTTTAAATGGATAGTTCATCTAAAAATTAAAGCGTTATCATTAACTCACCCTCATGTTGTTCCAAACCTGTATGGTTTCATTTAGTCCCTTTTATTTAAACAAAGAAAGATCTTGCTGACTGCTAACTGTATTTTTAAGGTGAGGATTTCAGTGTGGTTAAACTCATTGGATATCTGTCCGTTGTAGCTGGAGCAGCAGAGACAGCAGTTATTGTCGGAGAGGCAGAACTTCCACCTGGAGCAGGTGAAATATGCAGAGATGAAGACACGGCAGAACGTGGAACAGCAGCAACAAATAGGAGCTACACAGAGCAGCAGTAGTACAGCATTCAACCCTCTGCTCCAAGGTACACATCACAGTCAGCACTTTTTGTCTCATGCACACTCATTAGTCTTGATAACGCTGGTTTTGCATCCTACTTAGGTCGTTCAGTGGGCAGTGCTGGTACTGGACAGATCATGGGTGCTCGGCACTCTGGAGCTCCCAATGGCATGTGTGAGTAACACATATCTCAACTCAAATGCTGATCAACTCTGGTGTGGTGTTCAAAACCTTTTGAATCCGGCTGCTTTTTATTTTTTTTCCAACTCAGACCAAACTCCACCGTCCTCACAGGCTGATGGAGCCGCAGCCATGTAACGTATTCAACGCCTTAAGACCCAAACTCAGCAAGATGACATGAAGGACATGGTCACATCATTATCCACATTCACCTTTACAATAGCACTTCGGTGTATATATCTAATATTTTTAAAGCATTGATGCTGGTATATTAGGGTCAGATTTGAGGCTTTTCGTTGCTATATCTGTCTGTAGTCAATGTTTGTAGATTTGTTTTTGTATTGCCACCAAGTACTAAAACATTTGTTTTAGTAAGAATAAATATTTTATATGAAGTTATAACTTCTTGAGTGAGCTCATGTATTGAAGAGTTTACTTTTGAAAGTTTTCTAATACTGTTGTATTTTTAATTTAGTTGCTTATTCTCTGATGTTGTTATTCTCTGAACTGTTCTTCACTATGAAGAAAACTGGGCTGTGCCATTACTTGATCTGTTCCAGATGTATTTTTAACAGCTTTCATTTTTAAAAGAAACTCTTAGATCACAGGTCACTCTAGTGCTAGGTTTGGGAAAAGCTCTTTTTCATGAGTAAATGGATAAGGGAGCTGTAGAGCTCATAAATGAGATTTGAGAGCAACAGGCTGTATGGAAAGATTTTCAGCAAAAACACTTTTATTGTATGGAAAGGAGCAGCTAGTTTTTCCTTAAATAGAGTCCAGTGTGTTCGCCTTAAGAATCAGTCACAAGTTTGCAACAACATAAAGGTGAATAAATAATAATAAAAATAACAAAGGAAAATGAGAAACGCATTGTTAGGGAATATTTATAAAACTTATATGGTGAGGAATAAAGGCTCTGAAAGCAACTTCAATCTAAGAAACTATTTATTCTTGTGAGAAGGTCAAACAGTCATTCAGAGTATCTGCAGAGTGTGTGACAAAGAATAACCCTTAGTCCCAATCTTTTATACTATATAGTGGTGGCTGGTCAATAGGGGGCGCTGGGGCGCTGCCCCCATCAAGTTAGCAAGGGAAGAAGCAGACTTCAACATGTTTAAAAATAAGTTAAATATATATTGCAAATTAATCACGAAATTGCATTTAGTCATAATAAACGCTGTACACTGCGTTTTTTTTTTTTTAAACATTGTACATTCTGTAATTCACATTATCTTGTTTGTCATGAAGAATATCATCCAGCAGTTTTAATTTTGACTGTCAGCTCTTTTAATACATCAAAACAGCACAAAAACCATATTCAGTTGAAGAAAAGATTAAAGTTGTTCACCGTACAATCATCCCCATTTAAAAATTAAGTTTGAAAAAATAAGTTTAGCTTTTCAGTTCTGGCACTTTTATTGAGGCTTCAAAATTCGTCAATGTTATATTATTTTGTGAAGATTATCTTGATGGACAAAACATGCAAGTTTCATGAACTATGATTGAACACAGAGCTTATTTTTTGCGATTATCCAAAAGCCTGTGGAAAAATATGGCTTTTGTCGAGGGAACTAGTAATGTCCGCTTCACGAACGAATCGTTCGATTTAACCGGATCTTCTTAGTGAACCGGTCGAACCAATTCACCAAATCGGACTTGAATCATTTGACACGGTTCACGTCTCCAGTAAGCACTAATCCCCAATTACTCAAGTTATTCACTTTTTAACGTGTCAGAGTCTGAACTTATGATTACTGACTTTATATATTTGAATGTGTATTTTCATCCCGGCCCGGGACGATAGATTATATAATTACGTCATCGAGAATGACGTCATTATGTTAGGGCGTAAAATAATCGATGAACAGGTTTGTTGAACCAGTTCATTGAAACGAACAGAAAGACCCGGTTCGTGGAAAAGAACTGGACTTCCCATCACTAGAGGGAACCAGTTTCATGACGTCATAGTTCCCCCACTCGATTAGGGCTGTAATTTTTTGAAACGCATGTGACTTAAGGCTGAGCTCTAATTGGCTTGTTTCAGATTGTCCTCGGGGCGCAGTTAAGACCCTCCTACTTTTGATCTTAGCGAAGGTGTGTTCGACTTTATGCAGCGCCACACAGAACTATCGCCGAGAGTAGCCGCTTGCAGTCGGGGGCGAAATTGAAAGCGGAGACGTGAAGTCGGACTCTTTCTGATAAAGACATTACAAATTACAATACACTATCCCCCAGCACTCTGGAGAATCAACAACTGGCAGACGATTTTAATGAGTTTACTGTAGATTTGGAAAAACACCCCACACCTGCCCTGAACACCTCTCCACACAACCATTAACACCTCCAGCAACCCCCCCACACCTGCACTGAAAATAAGTAAAGATGACGCACGCCAGGTTGTCACCAGCCTGCCTTAAAACCTGCGCTGACCAGCTGGCCCCCATTTTCACAAAGATCTTCAACAGATCACTGGAGCTGTGCGAAGTCCCCTCATGCTTCAAATGCCCCACCATCATCCCCGTCCCAAAGAAACCCAAAAGTACTGGACTTAATGACTACAGGCCTGTGGCTCTAACGTCTATGGTCATGAAATAATTTGAAAGACTGGTTTTGGCTTATCTGAAGGCCTCCACTGGACACTTACTGGACCCCTGCAGTTTGCCTACAGAGCAAACAGGTCTGCACTTCATCCTGCAGCATCTGGACAGACCAGGGACTTATGACATTTTACATTTCACTTCTGATTATACCCTGTATAATTTAGTATGTGACGAATAAACAAACCTTGACCTTGATGTGAGGATCCTGTTTGTAGACTTCCGCTTTTAACACCATCATCCCGGACACCCTTCAGAATAAACTGACAGAGCTCTCCATCCCCTCCGTCTGTCAGTGGATCACCAGCTTCCTGACAGACAGGCAGCAGGTAGTGAGGCTGGGAAAATTCTCATCCAGCACCCGTATGATCAGCACTGGAGCTCCTCAGGGCTGTGTTCTCTCCCCACTGCTCTTCTCCCTGTACACGAATGACTGCACATCTAAAGAACCCTCCGTCAAACTCCTGAAGTTTGCAGACAACACCACACTGATCAGCCTCATTCAGGACGGCGACGAGTCTGCTTACAGACAGGAGGTTAAGGATCTGGCTGTCTGGTGCAGTCTTAACAACCTGGAGCTCAACACACTCAAAACAGTGGAGATAATCGTGCACTTCAGGAGAACCCCTATATATAAATTAATTTATATGCCAATTTTTTAAATAAAAAGTCAATTTTATTGAACCATTTTTATTTATTATCATGAAAGATAGAGCATTGCGTTAGCAGCACAAAGGTTGTGGGTTCGATTCCCAGGGAACACACATACTGACAATACAAATGTTTAGCCTGAATGCACTGTAAGTAGCTTTGGATAAAAGCGTCTGCTAAATGCATAAATGTAAAATGATTGCTATCCTGTGGCTCCCTATAGTGTGTACAAGTATCTCTGAATTACATTAATATAAATGGATAATATTCTTTGAATGATTACAAATTTTTAATTATTACTTACAGATAATATACACACATTAAACTCAAAATCACTGATTTGGTATCTTATTTTACACTTTAACAGTTGAATTTTCATCTTACATTTTTAAGCAGTAATGATTCATTATTATGTCACTTGTTAAATGGTTGTTTACAAATTGCATTCAGTCATATGCTGTTGCATTAACAGTGTGATAACAGTTTAAAAGATGAACAGTTAAGATTGTTTGCGCCCCGCCCCCTCCCATTGTTTTTGCACCAGCCGCCACCGCTCTATAGCAGGATATGCTCTTATTAACCGATTGTGATGCATATCGCTTACATTTCCTTTTATGGGACCCCTGCATAACAGAAATAACATTTCTTGGCTGACACTTGTTTTGACACATGGTATCAACATGAGCAGATAGACTCAGAAGAAGCAGAATTAACAGAACTGAAAATATGAATTAAAAACTATTTTCAAATATTTATAAATGCTATAATTGTACTTATACTATAATAAAACTAAAAGAAAATGACAGAATTACTAAAACGTAATATGCAAACTATAAATATTACAATAAAACCTAATTCTACATATTCATAAATACAATTTATATTGCTATGTTATACTAGATTTAAAAAGAAAATCCCTTTGACAAAGGATATTTTCCACAGGTCGCACTGATTTTTAGAAGAAAGTAGTTATAGAGTGTCCCTCCCCTCTAAACAGTGTTTGCTTATGTTTGGGCTGGCGTCTATGAGTGACCCACTTTCAGACGCTTTGTTCGGGGAGCCGCCTGCATCAGTTTTGTACCTCAATTCAAAGAGCTCCGTTACATTTTTTATTGGCTAATGAAACCATTTCTGTCAATATTTTATATTTAAGTGCATCTGGGGACCGTAAATGTTAAATATTTACTCCTGGGCTGATTGACTTTTTCAGTGATTCTATTACATATAACACAATTGTGTCGGTAACAACGAGGCGCATGCGCAGATGACTTCACATCAACCGTGAGTTCGACTGGCATATAAAACTCGCGCTGGCGGAGTGTGCGCGCGGAGTTAGCTTGCTGTAGTCTGTGGCACCGAAACTCCAGTGCACGCATGATACTGACTGGCTCTCATTACTAATGAGACACTTTTAACTGTCTTGGCATCTTGTTGGAGTTGGATAAGAGATGACGGGTCCCTAGCGGCACTAAGGGTGGCCTGAATCTCAACCAAAGAGGAATAACAACTGAAGACAACATCCGAAGTTGGCATGAAGCAGCGCGCTTCGTAACGCATTCAATCTAAGGAGATTTATATCCAGGATTATTGCTCGAATTCTCTCAAATTTCTCCCGTGTGACTATATCTTAGAAAGAAGATCCACCTGGTTCATTTGAAGGGTTTTGGAAGGCAGTTAGTGTCATGATGAACTTGTTTTCTGCAGGCTGGGAGTCCGTGGTGCTGTCCAGCGTCCTGCTTCTTCACATCGTTCCTTTGTGTGTTAATGGTGAGTATTATCATACAATCTTTCTAAAGGCCTGCCTTTCCTGCATTTAACAGAGACCTTAGTAGTTTTTTTTGTGACCTTTTGGAGCTTTTAAGTGTATAAACATTTTAAAGAAAAATGTAATAAATCTATATCTAGCGATAAATGGGTGTTTACATGTGAACTTTAAGTTATGTAATAAATTGTTAGCACACATACTTGAGGAAGCTTGAGACTCGAGTCGTTTCCATTTCAGAAGTATTGACGTTTTAAAAATGTATGTAACTGAGAGAAAATGTTTACACACAGCCCTTTTTTCTTGGTCTTATTAGGATTTTTTATAAATATGTAAATGTATTTTAAAAATCATGTAGTAATTCATGGTTAATTATGGACCAAATAATTTACTCTATTTTATACTTTGTATAAAACATGCATTGGGCCTATTTTCGACTGGAAAATAGAAAACTTGCTCATGAAACAAATGCTCATGGCTTTTTCATGTGCATCTTTTAATCGCAGCTGTATTTGATGCTTCATTTTTAAATCTAATATTAATAAGAATAGGAGGGTGACAATTATTTATGGTCCTTTAAAAAAATAGTTGCTGAGCAACAGCACCTGAAGACTAGGTCAGCTGGCTTTGCTGCTTGTAGCCTACCAAACTGTCATATTGGCGTGGTTGACCTGCATCACACTACTGTTGCCTTGGCATAACTAATAACTGTGAAATTATCATGTGCATAATAAGCTTTAAACGATTGCACTTAGATGAATCTCTGACCTCTTGTTAGACTTCTCAAGTTCAAGTGTTATCGCATCACTGACTCTTCAGTGACATGCATCTTTCATCAACACAGGACGTTAAGCAAGCAGGCTCTGCTGAGAAAACATTAACAACTAACAAATCTAGAGCTCTTGTTTTTGTTTGTGGGGGAACATGTAAATGGTGCAGTTGCTCTAGCATGTTGCATCTTTATTGATTAACACACTTCCTGGTAAACGATGATTGACAGTATTGATTAGACATAGACTGCAGAAGGTGGGCTTTAAAATAGTGGTTGACTGATATGGATTTTTTTTGATGGCTGATGCGGATATCGAGGTGCCATTAAGTATGATATTATACAATTGTATTTAAATAACATAGTATTTGCTGCAAAGACACTGCTTATTTAATGATACATTAATTAATTGTAAGATTGATAAATATGAAACAAATTTTAACTTGCTAAAGTGTAAATTTGTTGATTTTACAGATTTATTTTTTCAACTTAATTCTGTAATCCTATTACAGTACTTCACACAAATTAAGTGGTTAAAAACATTAATAAAAATGAAGTAAACACTGTAACCAACAGTGCATTCAGTTATGTGGTAAGTTTGTGCTCAGCAGGAATCGTATTTTCACAAATAAAGAGCAGGCGAGGTCAATTGTACACACAATAAACCGTGATATAATATGAATATGATGGAGGCCAACTGGATATAGCATAGCATAGTTTGAAATCAAGAATTGAAAGTTTACGTCCACCTCTGCATTAAGGTGCTGGCATTCTTGGCACTGTCAAAATAAAAGTTCTTTCTGAAACATATCGGCTGACACTAGTAAGTGGACAAATATCAGCCAATATATCGGTTGACTGCATTGTCAACACAATCAAAACTGACTTTGTATTTTGTATAAACTGTTCCTGTGGCACTTCTTCCATAAAGTGAATGATTAATCCCTGCACATTATTCCAAACAAAAAGATGTCATCTTAATCTAAATTTCTTGTTGTTTTTGTTTTTTTAAAGCCCATTACCTCCCACCACTTGTCAAAGGTGCCACTTTTACAATCCATCAGTTCTCTAAATAAAATACTGGCCTCAATATCCCCATTGAATGTCATTATCCTTTCAAAAATGTCACATCATTTTATATTGAAGTCAACTCAGAGAATTCAGTCAAACCACTTTTCATAACTATTCATTCAGCTGAAATGTGTTGTGTATTGTTCCAGTTGCTATTATTCCCTCGTTTACTTATATTTGGTGTTTCTTTTGTTGTTATGTCAAACTAGGGACAATCACTAATATAGTTGAACATGCATTGCTAGTGCCTAGCTTAAATTTGTGGGCATGTTGTGACAAAAGGTTGTTAATATTCTTTGTTGTTTTTGCCAAGACCTGGCACTCGCATCCCCAACCTTTAGGAGAGCGAGAGAGAGAAATAAAAAGCCACAAGCAGGATGCATTTACAAAATGTGCACAGATTTAATCTTTGAACCATGTCGGTCTTGATGTTCATTTTTAAACATCTAAAACCAGCCTCAGATCATTTCTTTAGGGCACTTTCTCGCTACACTTGCTTAGATCCTTTCCATGCATGGCACAAGAGAGCCATCTGCCACTGCGGTCTCATAACAGCAGAGACTGTCACTGAGCATTAGCATCAACGAGCTAGTGTTAGCGCCCGCCTAGCCTGCCCGTATGGAGCTCCCAGCGAGGGCCAACTGTATTTATCCTGCCAGACGCTGACACTAGAGCTGCCTACACTGTTGGAAACTTATGGAACTACACAACCTGTTGGACACTTGCTGGTTTACAGCGTCTGTGCAATAAAACATTACAGTTGAATTTATCATGTCGCTGTTAATCCAGTTTTGTACTAGTTAAACTCAATGACGTTTCTAGACACACAAGTAGACCAATCTCTTTCAAACACTTGATGCTGTGCACACACATTGACCACGTGTACATGCACTAAAACATTCTTGAATCAGTTGTAATTTGGACATTCTGATTATAAACCAGTAATGCAAAAGCATTAAAGGGTTACTCCACCCCAAAATGAAAATGTTGTCATTAATCACTTACCCTCATGTCGTTCCAAACCTGTAAAATCTTTGTTTGTCTTCAGAACACACTTTAAGATATTTTGGGTGAAAACCGGGAGGCTTGTGACTGTCCCATTGACTGCCAAACAATGAACACTGTCAGAATCAGAATCAGCTTTATTAGCAGGTATGTTTACACATACAGGGAATTTGTTTTCATGACAGAAGCTAACGCAGTGCAACATAATGAATGTGACAGAACAAAAAAAAAAAAAGATAATAAAAAGAAGATTTAAAAAGTACACAAGGAATAACAATTTACTAATTGACAATTGTATGTACAGGTATATAACAATGGACAGTTTTGTATGTACAGGTGTATTATGTGCAATTGAAATGTAGACTAACTATCTGTGTTAGATCAGCGGTTCTCAATTCCAGTCCTCGGCACTTACGTTCGATTAGAACAAACGTCTTAAGCGATAAGAGTAACATACGAAATGTGTGGCGGGGGTGGGGGAGGGGGGTTACGAGGACTAGAATTGAGAACCACTGTGTTACATAAATAAGTGTATAAATAATGTGTGTACCATAATGATTGTCAAGTTTTCATGAGATGGATTGCTTGAGGGAAGAAGCTGTTCCTGTGTCTGGTCGTTCTGGTGCGGAGTAGAACTGTATCAACAGCTCCTGTGGCAGGTTGCACTTCCTCAGCTGGCAAAGGAAGTACATCCTCTGCTGGGCCTTTATCACAATGGAGTCTATGTGATTGTCCCACTTCAGGTCCTGGGAGATGGTGCTGCCCAGGAAACTGAATGACTCCACTGCAGTCACAGTGCTTTTCATGATGGTGAGTGGGGGAGAGCGGGGGGGTTTCTCCTGAAGTCCACGATTATCTCCACTGTTTTGAGTGTGTTGAGCTCCAGGTTGTTAAGACTGCACCAGACAGCCAGATCCTTAACCTCCTGTCTGTAAGCAAACTCGTCACCGTCCTGAATGAGGCTGATCAGTGTGGTGTTGTCTGCAAACTTCAGGAGTTTGACGGAGGGTTGTTTAGATGTGCAGTCATTCGTGTACAGGGAGAAGAGCAGTGGGGAGAGAACAGAACACAGCCCGAAGAGCTCCAGTGCTGATCATACGGGTGCTGGATGAGAATTTTCCCAGCCTCACTACCTGCTGCCTGTCTGTCAGGAAGCTGGTGATCCACTGACAGACGGAGGTGGACACATAGAGCTGAGTTAGTTTGGGCAGGAGGCGGTTTGGAATGATTGTGATAAAGACTGAGCTAAAGTCCACAAACAGGATCCTCACATATGTCCCTGGTCTGTCTAGATGTTGTCAAGGCCCAGCTTAGTCCTCAGCTGGACCGCGTCTTCTCTCTTTCACTCTCTCAAAGTGGCTTCACATCAGTGCATCTCATCTGCAATAAAACGAGCTGCTGCACGCTGTTGCTGATCCAAGACTTTCGCTCACATTTCGGGACAGTTGACAGAATTGTCACTCGCTTAATCGTCATTGTTGCATCGTCATAAAAAATGTATAATTAGCACGTCTTTTTAAGCCAATCGGTAGGCTACTCGCGCGCTGCAGAGCGATTTCAAGGCTGAGCGCTCACAGTCACATCCAAAGCTGCCTAGCAAGGATCATATCGAGTTATTTTTTGTAGTTTTTTGTCGAAACTTAAGTGGCCAAATACACACAAAATTACGCAAAAGTGTCCGTCCTGGCGAGTATCCAGGTTTTTTCTTAAGTAAATGTGAACAGTTGAGAAAGAAAACTATCTGTATCATCAGTAGAGTATTGGATCCGTGCATTATGTCTTGTGAGAGCAGAGCAGTTCACATGTCGCGTCTTTTGCATGTTCAGGTTCTTTATTTCAAATGTAGATGTGCCGCATATATATAGGTCAGCACAAACATCTTTCATTGGCGCGTGTGGAGGGGGATCTGACTAAATGAGATGCCGGATCATATTTCGGAGGTGCCGGATCCGGCTTGTTCCGGCACAAATTAAGCCCTGGGTGTAAGTGATTAATGACAACATTTTCATTTTGGGGAGGAGTAACCCTTTAAACCTAATTAAATCCATGCATGACAGCTTTCAAATCGGTCATTTAAATGTGCCTGTCCACATGAAAGTGATTCTATATTTTACATGTATAATATTTTATAATTTTATACTTTAATACAATTTAAATGATTATTTTAGTAAATTATAAATTATTTGCAATATTAGTGTGAATAGTTAAAATTATTATTTATTAAAAGCTATTAATTAATCTTAATGCTTGATCAGTAAAGGTTGTGTAAGAAAGGTGTAAAAAATTATTAGTATGAAATTGGCATCCATACCAATAAATGATAACGTTCTGTTTTTATATACATGCGCTGTATATGTCATCTAATGCTTTAAATGCTCAAGCTCTTTAAAGTCAGGTGATTTCTGACTGGCTTTGAAAGTGTTTTCAACATCGTTGTCATTATAGTTTTGTTGTGGAAAAAAATCTTACTTTATAGTTCTAGATATCATTCTTTAACTTTTGCATTCTTTGAATATAATTAATAAACAAAATTCTACAATAAATCTTAAAGCCATACTGTTTATGAATGGTGAAACAAACAATTGGCTTTCCGTCTTAAATCGAGATTAGAGTGAACTGGATATTTTTTAATTGATCTTCTGTAATCTGCTCAAATGCTCCTTACTGGCTCATGCATGTGCCCAAACTAACATTTTATTTATCTGAGACATTATCTCAGCATATTGAGTGCAGTTTCTGGCCTGAATATTTTAATTTAGGTGGCATAACTATTAATGGGTCATGCTGTACAAAAGAAGCATAGGTTGGGGTGGAACATGGAGTTGACACTGTTAATCCACCAGGTCTGGTATCTCTATATGTCTGTCCGGCTTTGCACTGATACTGCTGTGAACCCTGATGCCAAGGACGTCCATGCCAGCTCCCCTGCCAAGCAGCATCACAGTACTATTTATAACTAAACACATGGGTGCCAGAATGGATTTTATTCAGCAGTGCTTAGAATGACACTTGCCTTTAGGATACCAAGTTATCAGATTTGAAATTAAGGTGAGGTGAGTTAAATGTTAAGTTTTCTCTTACATAAGAGCATTGGCTGCATAGTAGAAGAAATTGGCAGGCCTGCATGGCATCTGTACCCACAGAAATCGGAACGCCGTCATTCACAAAGTTCTGCGCAGTCTCTGCCCCTTGCATTTTAAAGTTCTCCATAGACAACAATGCACCCTACACGTTCAAGACCCAGTTGTTGTTGTTATGTTGTTAGTACATCATTAAAATAGTCCATGTGATATCAGTGGTTCAACCTTAATTTTATGAAGCTACGAGAATAATTTTTGTGCACAAAGAAAACAAAAATAAAGAGTTTATTCAACAATATCTACACTTCAGCTCTTGGATTTCATCAAAATTATTTACTTAATTTGTGTTTTGAAGATGAATGAATGTCTTATGGGTTTGGAACAGCATGAGACAGCATGAGGGTGAATAATTAATGACAGCATTTTCATTTTGGGTGAACTATCTCTTTAAGCAAACTAAATGATCAAGTCCTGCATACATCACCAGACCGAATTCATTTCTGGTGAAAATTAATTTAAGGCAACAAACAAAAAAAGAAGTTGAAACTGTGATGGATGAACTGTTCAAAAAAAATGACATGCATTAAGAATGTACTAATCGGCTCTGTTTAACACATTTTGAAGATTAAGTGAAAAGAAGTTCACCTAGATTTCTTCTGGTAAACAAAAAAAATATATATTTTAAAATGCCTTTTGTGCACTCAAAGAAAGGCAATGGGATCCAGTGTTGTTTTGGACTTGTATTTTATAGACAAAAAAATTATTCTAAATATTTTACTTTGTTCTCTATTCCATAATTCCATTTAACCCTTTCTGCCATTGCAATTCTATTGTTAATGCATTTTCTGTGTATCTGGACGTATTCATGGAGCATCTTGACATGTAACCTCAAACCCTCCCTCAGATTACAGGTCTTGTTTGGGTCATCAGAGATCGAGGGAGAGAAAGATAGTACGAGGGTTGAGAGAAGAGAGGAAGAGTTAACATTTGAAATTTTCCATGCTCTGCAAGTCTTTTTTCTCCCCTCAAGAGCGTTACATAAGCAAATAATGTCAACCAGAGACAGGAAGAATGTGTGCTGCTTTTTTAATGAAGGTAAAGAGAGAATATTAAGATATTCAACAACAGTACAGTGTTGCTTTACAGTACTGTAGCACTGAAGTGTGATGTTTAGATCGGTCTTCCTTGATCTTTATTCATTTGTGTTCTGATTTTATTCAGATTTTATGGGGTATTGATTGTAAATAGAGGCCAAGAGCACAGTGAGAGAATGAAGACGGCATACTTTCACACACTCTTACACATTTAAATGTTTCACTGGTGAGGTCATGAGAAAATACTTCTCTTCCCTATTTCTTTCTCACTCTCGATCATCTTATCCCCTTTTTTCTCACTATCCCCCTCTCTCTTGCAGTCTTGACTTGTTTACTAAATAGGTGACAGAAATCCTTCTCAAAGGCTTTGGCACTGGTCTTCAAATGGGCGGAAGGAGAAACACACACTCACTGTCACATTTTCTCATCTTCACTCCATTATAGCATGTGTTTTGTGTTATTTTTCTTTCAACGAGACTCTTTCCCCCAACCTCTCTATTCTGTCAGCTGACCCCTTCGCAAGGAGTTATGCAAATCAAAACAACTGTTTTCTTCTTGTAGCCTCTCTTGCTCTGTCTTTGAGGGCTGACTGTGTTTGATTCCCATTAGTCCATTGTATCATTTAGCTTTTAAATATTTCAAAATAAAAGTAGAAGGAGCAAACTGTTACTGTGAAATGAAACTTTAGTTGTGGGAATCAAGATACGAATTTAATAGAATACTTGAACATCACGTGAGGTATGTGAGAAATAATTTATGCACCCACTGCCATCTCCGTTACCCTCTCAGGGGGGATTGTGTGAATAAATGAATGGGAGAAAGAGAGGAAGTGATTCAAGTGGAGAGGACAGAAGGGTCTCTGTTTTACATGGCTTTGAGATGTTCCAAAATGGCAGCCCCTTTAGATTGCTTCTTGGCAACTGTGTGTGTGTGTGTGTGTGAGTGAGTGAGTGAGTGAGTGTCTGTTAGGGGTTGATGTGTGACTTGGAATTAATTTACAATAAAGAGGAATTAAGCCAAGAATGCCCATGGAAACAGAATTTCACACTATCAGTCAAATACTTCAAGTAGATTGCTAAAAGACAATCTGTAAACATTTACTGTAAACGTTCCTCAGATATACTTTTTGTTACCATTTTCATTTAAATGCTCAAGCAGAATCGAAGTGGGCTTTATTTGCCAAATGGGCACAAACACTTTTTATATATGTGTATTTTTGTGTTATTGTTTAAACCAAGTATTTCTAAACCTGCTCCTGGAGAGCTACAGTCCAGCAGGCTTCAGTTCCAACCCTGCTGCAACACACCTGTCTGTAATGATCAAGTAGCCCTGAACACCTTGATTAGCTGCTTCAGGTGTGTTTGATTGGGGTTGGAGCAGAAATCTGCAGGATGGTAGCTCTCCGGGAGCAGGGTTGGAGACCCCTGGTTTAAACGCTGTACTGTTTTATTGGTATGAAAAGATGACTATTTTAAATGAAAGTTCAAAAGAACATCTTGTATGTATCTTGAGAATATAGCATTAGAATGATTTCATAATAATCATGTGACACTTAAGACTGGAATAAGGGATGTTGAAAATTCAGACTTGCAACAATGGAATAATATATATTTTAAAATCTTAAAAAGGCATTTCAATCTTTTTTTATTTCAATCAGGGATTTTCACATGTGTTCATATTTGATGTAGATTGCATTAGATTGGTTTACAGTATCAGTAAAAGATAATCAATTATGTCAGTGAGATTTTCCAGTGCTAAAGAGGAATTCCCCATTGTGTGTTTATCTTTGTGCATTAAGGATTACCCATCCAGACTGACCAATGCAAGTCTCAACCTACAACCCTTAATCCTAATCTGAATCCCAATCCTAGTCCAGGCTCAGGGGGTACATTAATAAATCAGAGCATCTAATCCAGCTACCACAAGCCGCTTTGGAAAGAAATCTGGGGCCTCGCGCACAGCGGTGTATAATTAAGCAGATTTGTCCGGGTGTGTGATACGGAGTCTTTGTTATGGCTTTTGTTTCCTCTCTGCATGAGTTGCTGAGTTTGCAGTATAGCAGTGAGTGATTATGAAGGTGTTCTTATACAGAGAAATAAATAAACAAATAAAACAGTTTCTGACTATCTTTTATTATTATTTGTTTTTTTTCCAGGCATTTCATTTAACTCCAAATCTACTGGCACCAATTCCTCAGACCTGAATGTGGTGGGGCTTAAGCCTGCACTTCCTGGTGAAGTCACACCTATTGCCCAGGCCCAAGTTTACTCTCGAAAACCACGAGCTGGAGAAGAGTCAGCCAGCGGTGGAGAAACCTCAACCAGTACTGTTGATTCAGCCGAAAGGGAACGCCTCATTGATTTGACAATAGATGGCATGGCTGCCCGGCTGCCCACACTGCCCACACGGGGCCTGCCCCAGCTGGATTTTAACGAGGAGAGAATCAAGGGCAGGGCCCCACGCTGGAAGAGCGAGAGACTACAAGCAGATGGAACGTTGTTAGACCTTGTCATGAGTCCTCCTCCTGAGTCCACCTCTTCCCAACCAGAAGAAGTTATCACGGTCAATTTTTACAATCCTTCTCACCAACAGCATGTTCTTGATCCTCCTACTTGGGTTCAGGAGCTCCAGAGTGGAGATCCAACCTCCTTGACCCTTTCTGATTTTTATGATTATCTGTCACCTGACTATTCCCCCACTGAAGTTGACCTAGAGGAGAGCCAACCAACACCACCTGAAATGGAAGATGAAAATGTTCCTCTCGTAGCCAGCGCAGTTCCCACCAACACTGGAGTTATTACCTCTGATGATGGATCTGGAGAATCTTCACCTGGAGCATCGGATGTGCTCAACTTTGGTTGTCTTTATGGATTTGTGCGTTACAATGGCACATGTATCTCGTCATGTGACATCTTCCCCAGTTACTGCTTCAACGGAGGACAGTGCTATGTGGTTGACGGTATTGGCACTTTTTGCCGGTAAGATGCACACATACATGTGTTAAGGCCCATTCACACCAAGAACGATAACTGTAATGATAAGTAGGCTATATAAGCATCCTCAACAAGGCAAACTAATTTTCTGTTTTTATAAGCATGCACTGAAGTTATGTCATCTGCAACTTTAAATGCTTTAAATGTTGGGTGGAATCTGATTGGCTGTAATGAAGAGGCAGTGTAGTTAGATCCAATTGCAGCTTTAATGATAGACAAGATGAGATCAGACAGGCAAGGTTCATAGACAGCAACAGGTGTAATGAAGGCAAGGCAGAATCAGCAACAGGGACAATGCGAAGGTCGGGGCAGGCAGCAGACGGTCAGAGTGTGTAGGTAGTCCAGGTAGAATACAGGGGAAACGCTCAGAATGTCAGCCGGGGCAAAACAAGACTTCGCAACGTGTGTAGGGAAGTGTGCTGCTTATATGTGGGTGAGTGAATGAGGTGCAGGTGTGGTGAGACAATCAAGTCTGATTAGTGACAGCTGTGTGATTGGTGTAATGGTGGATGGGAATGTGTGAGTGCAGTGCATGATGGGAGATGTAGTCCATGGGTGATGTGCAGCTGTAGTGTGGTGAGAGGCAACCAGATTCGTGACAGAGCCCCCCCCCCAAAGAGCGGCTTCCAGACGCTTCACATACACGGCACCATCCAGGAGGGAGGTGGAACTGGGGGAGGGAACGGAGGGCCAGGTCCATGTGGAGCCAATGAGACCGGAGCCCACCAGGGCGGAGCGGCGAGAGGCGCCCGCCAGGGCGGAGCGGACGAGACAGGCGCCCTCCAGGGCGGAGCGGACGAGACAGGCGCCCTCCAGGGCGGAGCGGACGAGACAGGCGCCCTCCAGGGCGGAGCGGACGAGACAGGCGCCCTCCAGGGCGGAGCGGACGAGACAGGCGCTCCAGGGCGGAGCGGACGAGACAGGCGCCCTCCAGGGCGGAGCGGACGAGACAGGCGCCCTCCAGGGCGGAGCGGACGAGACAGGCGCCCTACAGGGCGGAGCGGACGAGACAGGCGCCCTCCAGGGCGGAGCAGAGACCCACGGCAGAGACTGGGACCTAGAGGAAACTGAGACACGAGACAGAGAGAGCACATATAGTCTTAAGCATAGAGGTAGTGAGTTCTCTAGGTGGCCATAGAAGATCCGGGGCCTCGGGCAACCATGATGAATCAGGGGACACCATGGGCCATGTGGGTTCGGGGTCTCAGTGAGCAATGGCGGGAAGCTCCCCCCCAGAAAGTTCTTGGGGAACTCCACTACCTCAAGGGGGCACTCTGGAGGAGCTGGGTCTCGGGGGCGCTCGCAAAGCGCTAAACTGGACAGAACCCGCGGAGAAGGCGAGCTGGACGGGACCAGCGGAGATGAAGGAGAGCTGGGCGGGACCAGCGGAGCCGAAGGAGAGCTGGGCGGGACCAGCGGAGACGAATGAGCGCTGGGCGGGACCAGCGGAGACGAATGAGCGCTGGGCGGGACCAGCGGAGACGAAGGAGCGCTGGACTCTGCGAGCTCCTGGGACGGAGCGGCCTCTGAAGCGGACTCTGCGAGCTCCTGGGACGGAGCGGGCTCTGGAGCGGACTCTGCGAGCTCCTGGGACGGAGCGGCTCTGGAGCGGACTCTGCGAGCTCCTGGGACGGAGCGGCTCTGAGCGACTCTGCGAGCTCCTGGGACGGAGCGGGCTCTGGAGCGGACCTGGGGATGCCAGCTGCTCGCACCGACACCAGTGGTGGGTCCAACACACTAGCAATCAGTCCTGGCCAAAGAGGTGCATCCATAGGCGTGGTGGCCATCTTGGCCGGGGACTCGAGGCACGACGAGAACAGACCCTGGCTTGGCAGGCACGATGAGAGCAGACCCTGGCTTGGTAGGCACGATGAGAGCAGACCCTGGCTTGGCAGGCATGACGTGAGCAGACCCTGGCTTGGTAGGCATGACGTCAGCAGACTCTGGTTTCTGACGGTGCGTTGTTGCCTCCGCTGTTGTGCGTACTCATCTTGGTTTCGGGCGCGGTGTTGCGTACCTCATCTGAGACACCCACAGTAAGTGAGGAGCCAGCACACAGCAATGCACAGTCAATGAAGCCCCTCAAACTGCCCTTAAACTCTCCTCCAGGAAACAGAGATTTGATATATCTATTGAGCCCGAAATGGAATAAGTCTTTGAAGAGAATTTCGTCTTACAGCGGTACCTGATACGTCAGCTCACAGAACTGGTGAACATACTCCTCAATAGATAGGCCTCCCTGGCGAAGCTGTAGGAGTTGGTCTATGGAGTCCATGGTTGGGCTGGGCTGGGTAGCCGAAACAAAGCCACTGGATCTGAGGTGGCGAAGTCTTCTGTAATGAAGAGGCAGTGTAGTTAGATCCAATTGCAGCTTTAATGATAGACAAGAGGAGATCAGACAGGCAAGGTTCATAGACAGCAACAGGTGTAATGAAGGCAAGGCAGAATCAGCAACAGGGACAATGCGAAGGTCGGGGCAGGCAGCAGACGGTCAGAGTGTGTAGGCAGTCCAGGTAGAATACAGGGGAAACACTCAGAATGTCAGCCGGGGCAAAACAAGACTTCGCAACGTGTGTAGGGAAGTGTGCTGCTTATATGTGGGTGAGTGAATGAGGTGCAGGTGTGGTGAGACAATCAAGTCTGATTAGTGATTGGTGACAGCTGTGTGATTGGTGTAATGGTGGATGGGAATGTGTGAGTGCAGTGCATGATGGGAGATGTAGTCCATGGGTGATGTGCAGCTGTAGTGTGGTGAGAGGCAACCAGATTCGTGACATTGGCTGTCAATGTCTTCATCGTTCGTCATCTGCAAGAAAATGTTCTGAAAATGATTCTAATGACATTGTGGTGTGTTGTTATCATCCTTGTTGTGAACAGGTTTTAATCATAATGCAACCAGTTTACTTAAATTGAAGAAAACTTTTCCATACAATAAATATAAGTTTGTACAAAAAGTCAATTTAAACAAATATTGTTTTGTTGAACAAACTTAATTGAGGATTATGTGTTGTGGATTTTTTTTAAATGCTTTCGCAATGCTGCTTCATGAAGCTTCAACATTGTTCAAAATCTTTTGTTTCGAATCAGTGTTTCAGAACTTGAATCAAAGTATCGAGCCACTTGCTTTCAGCAAATGAGTTTTATGTCATACTTTGTTCAAACATATTTGTAATTTCAATGGTTTGCCACTACAATGCGTTAATCTGGTGAACCTATGAACCAGAGTCTAATATGGTTTTAACTTATCTCAAGGGGTTTTATAGTAGGGATGGGCATTTTCCAAAAATGTTGCATTCGAATATTCGGGCTCATAAAAAAAAACATTCAAGATCAAGCAGAGCAAACGGAAAAATCAAGCAGACAGTGCCAATTACAGTACATAATGTAGGCTACATATACTCGAGTCAGCCTATATTTATTGTGTTTAAATTGTTTTCACGTATTAATTCTGACAGAAACAATAATATCTGTAATAGATGTTCTGAGTGATAATTGTTAAACCACACCCCATTTGTATGTACGTGAGTGGCATTTCTCTTGCTTGCCTCGGAGTAAAACAAGTAAGCATGTAGCACGTGTGTTTGTCATTCCTCTTCCCCAATTTCCCTCCTATCAAGATATATTACAGTGGCAAAGAGGATTAAAAGTATATTTAAGGACTTTTAGTGGCTGAGAAACACTGTGTTGCACTTGTCTTAAAAAAAAACTATAAAAAAAGGAACAAGGCACGAGTGAAAATGCTGCTAACAACGTAGCTAATATGGCGGCAATGCAGTTTGGCCATGTAGATGAGTACAAGGAATCGAAAGAAGATTTTGAATCCTACATGGAACGTTTCGAACAGTGGCTGCTGGCGAACAACATTGCAAATGAGAAAAAGATTAGTTTGTTTCTCTCCTTTATCGGAGCAGATACATATTGGCTGTTAAAGAATCTCGTCACACCTACAAAGCCCAGCGAAATGTCATAAAACGAGCTGAAAACAGCATTGCTAGCGCATTATAGACCGCAACTACTAGTGATCGCGGAGCGTTTTAAGTTTCAGAAATACAATCAAAAGGAAGGCGAGTCAAAAGGATCTGACATTCCGCCAGGCTTGTGAAATTGCGTCATCCATGGAGCTGGCCTCAAGAAACACTCTGGAAATTGCGGGTAAGACAAAGGATTTGCAGTCTGTGAATGAAGCAAAACTTTTTCAAAGGAGAGGAAAAGGGAGGAAGAGAGATGATTCTGAAAAAGGAAAACACCAGAAGAGAGAAAAGAGACAAGAAGAAAGCTACAAATGTTACAGATGTGCTGGGAAACATTCGGCTAGAGACTGCAGGTTCAAGAATGAGAAGTGTCATGTTTGTAACAAAATCGGACACATTGCTAGAGCCTGTAGAAATAAAAGAGCAGCTGGACGGACACAGAATGTGGAAGCAGAGTTTTGTAATGAAAGAAAAGATGACAAATCAGAGTTATTTTGTGTACAATATACACAACCTCAAATGTAAAGAAAGGAATTGTGGTGAATGTGAAATTGGATGGGAAGTGCATTGACATGCAGCTGGACACGGGGGCAGCTGTGTCACTGATGTCAGAACTGTCATATAAGGAGTTTCTGTCACACTTGCCATTAAGCAAAACCAGCATGCAGCTAATTGCATATTCAGGTGAGAGAATTCCATTGCTGGGATCCGTAGATGTGCCAGTGCAGTATGAAAAACTAAATGTGACACTGCCGTTGGTCATTGTCAAAGGGGAAAGACCAGCCCTGCTGGGCCGGAACTGGCTGGAGAAAATTCGGTTTGATTGGCCAAACATTTTCACTGTGGAAAACGCTGAAGTGGCCTCTGACCCAGCTGTAAAAGCAATGTTGAGACGACACACAGAGTTTTTTTCTGACAAGCCGAGTGCAATTAAAGATTTTAAAGCAACTATCCGAGTCCGTCAGGATGCAACACCGATTTTTCAGAAAGCTAGACCTGTTCCTTATGCCTTACAAGAAGTGGTGGAAAAGGAACTGGATAAACTGGAAAAAGCAGGCATAATATCTAAAATGGACAGAAGTGACTGGGCAGCGTCAATCGTAGTTGTGCCTAAAAGTGACAAGTCCATCCGCATCTGTGGCGACTATAAAGTCACTATAAACTAAAATCTGGAAGAGGAAACGTATCCGCTACCCAACACAGAGAATTTTTTTCGATAAGCTGGCAGGCAGAACATTGTTTAGCAAACTGGACTTGGCGCATGCCTATCAGCAATTAAAACTGGACCGGCATTCAGAGAAATACCTCACCATTAATACTCACAGTGGGTTGTACAAGTACCATCATCTGAGTTATGGAGTGGCCAGTGCTCCTTCTATTTTCCAGACTGTCATGGATCAAATCCTTCAAGGGCTAGATCATGTCACCTGTTTCCTTGATGACATTCTTGTCACTGCCAGCTCAAAAGAGGAGCATATCAGGAGACTGGACGAAGTGCTTACCAAACTGGAGAGGTACAGTCTCAGAGTAAAACTTTCCAAGTGTCAGTTCATGCAAACCAGCATTGAATATTTGGTAGAGATCGACCGATATATCAGTTTACCGATATTTTTCCTGATATTTAAGCATTTTACCATAATCGGATATCGGTTTGGTAAAAAAATTATATATTTTTTTTTACTTTTTTATTATTATTATTTTTTTTTATTTGTCATACACAATGATACAGAGTATAACCAGCAGTGAAATGTGTTCTCTGCATTTGACTGTTCACTCGGGAAAAGCTCCAGCACGGCCACCGCATGTAACTTTACACAAGATTCACTTGTTTGTAACACACTGAATTATATTAACATTTACTATAGAACCATTATTTCACCAAATAAACATCTAAATAAATACATCTCTATCGAAATTAATTATTTATTATCTCCGCAAGCGATCACAGTTTGAGTATAGTTCTGTGTAAATAGATAAATCGTGCTGTCAGCAGTTTTCATAATCTAGAATGACAAAAACATTTTAATAAAATTCTGATATAACATGCCAGTTGAGAAATGCAATAAAATACGATGTTTTGTTTGTTATACCTTATTTCAATATTCCAGAGAATATTATTTAGTGAATTAACATTATTCAGTGAATTATTCTTCACTCTTTAGTCTATTAAACAGCTTATAAACCTAAAACTGTGGTTTAAAATGACGTTGATATGCCTTCTGTCCTTTATTTTCTCCATTTGAAAACATTAGACATTCTTTTGCTTATTGTTAATATCAGTGTTGCTGATGATGCTTTTTCAAAAAAATATATTTTTGTAATTTGAAGATTAAATTTTACATAAATGAATGTTAATTTTCAACAGTTTTTTGTTGTTCTTAAGATGACTGAAAGGAGGAAAAACCAAAGCGAAGAATGGACTTCACTCTGTTATTTATTTACTTTATAACAGTAAATAAATATTGGTTCTGCATATCGGTTATCGGGTACATAAACATGCAAACAATTGGTATCATATCGGTTATAAAAAATCAATATCGGTCGATCACTAATATTTGGGGCACCGCATCAACAAAGAGGGACTTCACCCTACTGACGAAAAGGAAGAAGCAATTGTTAACGCCCCAAAACCAAACAATGCCACAGAGCAACTGTTCTTGACTCGAGAACGAGAAGCGCTCTAACCGGCACACTGCACGTGTGTTCAGTGTATCAGCTGCTCGTGCTCATCCTCAGTTCTATTTCATACAAAAACTATTTGTGAATGTGTCATCATTAACTACAGCACAGTACATAAATCATCCCTTATTCCTATTAGTCTTAATTATGGTTCAACATCCCTGACAAACCGAATCTTCAACTGAAGACAAAGCATACACATTAGATACATTCATCTTTAAAAAGAAATATGTTTTATAAAATCACACTTTCTGATGTTTAACAAAATACTTGGATAACATGCTTTTCATCTGCTTGAAAAATGACATGCATTGCGCAGTATAATCAGATAATCGGTTCTCAAATCGGACGTGTCCGAAAGAAACAGTTCTCGGTTCAGTGTACTGGTGATCTGAAAACCGCTGCAACCGGTTCTTGACTCGAGAACGAGAACCGTTCGTTCGGCACACATGCTGCTCTGCCCGTGTTCCTCATCAGTTCTCTCTTCACAGCAGTTCACTCAGTTTGAGTAATAACTCCGGGATATTGGTTTATTTCGAGACAGAGGGAGTGTCTGGCACCTTAAAAAAGTGAATAATTTAAGTAATTTGTGGATTAGTGCTTACCGGAGACGCAAACCGTTTCAAACGATTCAGTCCGATTTGGTGAACTGGTTCAGCCGATTCACTAAGAAGATCCGGTTAAATCGAACGATTCATTCGTGATTCGGACATATACTTGCGTGACTCTCAGTAAAGCAAGTAGCATGTAGCGTGTGTGTCTGTCGTTCCTCTTCCCCAATTTCGATCCAATCAATATATATTACAATATCCACATGCTCGGATGAAAGTTTGTTCCTCAGTCTGACAACAACAAGAACGCGCTGACAAAGATAACGTAGGCTAACAGTTTCTTAGCGCTTTGTGTTAAATTAAACCACTCTCCCTCAAGGAAACTTCATATATGTCTGAATATAATTTCACTCAGACGCGCTCTCTTCTAGGCTCAATCGGAGTAGGCTACAGCTGTGCTTATCTGCAGTCGTGAATGTAGTGATGGGCAGCTGTTTTCCTCAGTCGACTGTGTTTGGATTTCATGATTTCTCATTGTGGTGGTGATATTAGGATAGTCAGTTTCACTAATTAATTTTATCAGAAGTAATTGCATTTAGTCAGATCGTTTAGTAAATCCAAACTTTGTGAGGCAGACAGTGTTGCCAGATAGGAAGGACGATTTCCACCCCAAAAGCTCACAAAAACCCGCCCAAAAATCTAAATAATGTGATAGGATGTAAATCAAGTTTGATAAGAGTCATTTTTTACTCATTAAAACAAAGGCGACAAAATAATATAAATAATAATGCCATTTCCCATGGATCAAATCGGGCCAAATACATTAAAGATATTACCAAATATAATTAAAATATGCAAAGCAGACACTGTCAAAACAGCAATCAAGAAATTAACCAATACCCTCGAAAAAACATGCATAATTTCCAATGTCAACACTCAGAATTTAAATCCCCAAAAGTGCCCAATATAAGTGATCGTAGTGACATATAACATATAACCGAGGATATAAGTACATACTGACAAAAAAATGTATAACCTGAATGGATAAAAGAGTCTGCTAAATGCATAAAAAAAAGAAATTTGACATAAGTGAATCACTGCCTCAAGATGATGTTTACTATGCAGCCCATTCACATGCATCAAAGTTGCAGCTACTAGTGAATATCAAAAACATGATAAACCATGCTACAGGTGTGGCGGCCAGCACACCCCACAAGCCTGTAAGTTTTCCACTGCTGTATGCCATTATTGCAACAAAGAGGACACATTGCTCGGGTGTGTTTAACAAAGACTATACACGTTAGTGACAAGGATTCAGCTGGTATCACAGCGGACGACATACAAACATTACAACTCACGATCAGCAATGAGTACTCCGTTTACAGCTCCACTACCAAATCACTAGTTCCTAGTGGGTTCTAAGTGCTGACTGAAGATGTATGTTCTGTTCTGCATTGCATCGAATTTAGTACAGTTTCCAGATTACAACAGTCTCCTCCTGTCATTCAAGTATCTTACAGCTTGAATACCACCATACTGACCCAAAACAAGCCCAAATTTTGTCCACCTGCCCAAGCCAATAATTACCCGCCCGCCCAAGCCAAAATTTCCCAGCCCAATCTGGCAACGCTGGAGCAGTCTGGAGATAGATGATGTTGTTCTGTGATCAAATACTATCAACTTAACACGCTTCACAGCGCCACCCAGTGCATATAGTTATAACTGCTTAGGGTTTATCCTGTTTTCCCTGCATCCACGACCAGCAAATTAAAACATAGTAAAATTCGAAGTGTTTTTATTGTTCGTATAATAATTATAGACCGAATATTCGAATGTTCAACTATTCGTGCACACCCCTATTATTATAGTTTAGGTTTAGTTTTAATTAGTCATGTGTATTTAATAGAACAGTGGAGAGTGTTTGTCTCTAATTGGCCTGCTTAGCCAACACAAAAAAACACACAAAACAATATCTACAAATTAATGGAAGAACACAAGTAATACAGTACATACCCCTTATATTTAACATTTAATAGATTACACTTTTTAATTTAAAAAATGTAACTCAATCCTTCAGTCATGTTCTTGCATCTGTTCATGGTGCGGGATTATGATTTACATCAAGTGTTGGGATTGAAGAGGGATTGAGTCTGTTGAAGACATCTCTTGGGAATAGTAGTAAATGGCCTACACTCAATGATCTTGAAACTGGGCCAAGCAAACATGTAAACATGTGGGACTGGGTTCACCAGGCCATGCACTCAATTTGACATGTACGGCAGTTGCCACAGGGTTTATTGGAAAGCTTGTTGGCCTTTATTTTTAAATGGCTAATGTAACAACACTCTACCATATATAAAACAAATAAGATATATAATATAATATATCATTGTTTAAGTTCTTTAGCCATTGTGTTAGTTGCTGCAATAAATCTTGCTGTAGAAATGTTTGGTGACAAAACTATGCCAACAGTGCACTTATTCAATTATTTTTTTTCCCTCCATCTGCTAGAAATATCAATGATTATTAGCTGTTGCCTTAAATATACTTGATCCAGTATGTGTTGTGCAATTGGATAGAACAGAATGACCTGTTTATTTTCATCAATGTCCTTCAGTAACACTTTCCTGGCTTCAAAAGCCTATTTCTTGGTCATTCGTAGCGACAAGGTTTAAAAATGCCATACCTTGTTACTATTAATGATAATCTGACTAGAACCAGAAAATCTGAGCATATCACACCAGTCCTCAGGTCCTTACACTGGCTTCCAGTTACATTTAGGATCGATTTTAAAGTACTTCTACTCGTTTATAAGTCGCTCAATGGCCTAGGACCTAAATATATGTCAGATATGCTCACTGAATATAAACCTAACAGACCACTCAGATCATTAGGGTCGAGTCAGTTAGAAATACCAAGGGTTCACACTAAACAAGGGGAGTCCGCTTTTAGCTATTATGCCGCCCGCAGCTGGAACCAGCTTCCAGAAGAGATCAGATGTGCTAAAACATTAGCCACATTTAAATCCAGACTCAAAACTCATCTATTTAGCTGTGCATTTGTTGAATGAGCACTGTGCTACGTCCGAACTGACTGCATTGTATTTTATGTATAATCATTTTCTATTTAACTGTTTTAAATCTCATTTTAAATCAATTTCTATATCATTTTAAAACTCCTTGTTTTATTATTTTTAACTTCTTGTTTTTATTGCTGTGAATGATTATTTCACATTCTTTTATGTAAAGCACTTTGAATTACCACTGTGTATGAAATGTGCTATACAAATAAACTTGCCTTGCCTTGCCTATTAGGCAGAATTTTAAGTTCCCAATCGTTATCCAGTGTGCAATGCCAAAACCATGACATTTTTTTAATAAACAAAAAACTAATTTATTTCATAAATGTAACATTTACATCACACAACTGTGGCTGTATTTCTTGTTTCACAGTTGCCTTTTTCACACAAATGTGAAAGAAATTTAAATTACTTTCAAATTTGTAACTAATTTCAATAATCGAGATTGACGTACGCATTCAGTTGTTTTTTTTTAGAAATGCGTTCAATTTGATGGTCATAATCAGAAGATTGCTTTAAAGGTGTTGTTTTCATGTGGCTCAGTGGTAGAGCATTGCGTTAGCAGTGCAAAGGTTGTGGGTTCAATTCCCAGGCAACACACATACAAAAAAATGTATAACCTGAATGCACTGCAAGTCGCTTTGGATAAAAGCGTCTGCTAAATGCATAAATGTAAAATAACGATGCTTCACGATGCCATCGACAAACCTTTTTTTGTCTAAATGGTTCCATAAAGAACCTTTAACATATGAAGACATGAAGGTTCTTTGTGGTGAAAAAAGGTTCTTCAGGTTATTAAAAAGGTTAGGAAAAGATGGTTCTTTAAAGAACCTTTGACTGAATGGTTCTTTGTGGAACCAAAAATGGTTCTTCTTTGTCATTGTTTGAAGAACCTTTTGAAGCACCTTTATTTTTAAGAGTGCATTCCTCATTCTTGAGGTGATGGGTTGAATTCCTGTATGCATGTTAAGAATGTTTAGCATTTGTCTCACAAACAACTGCTGTACCTTCAGTTCCACACTTCAAGCCTGTCATCATGGCTTGGCATCATATCATGCTATGCTAAACCAGCATTCACTACTGCCACAACTGTACTCCGAGGCCAGTGCAGAACCTTATTAAACATTTGCTCAAAGGGATTTGGGTCAGAGCCCAGATCTGTGAATGTGTGTGTTTCAGTTTAAGAGCTAAAGACCCTGATTCAAGCTGATGCTTTGGACCATAATAGTGAGGTTCTGAGAATCTTTTCTGAGAAAACCCGTAAAAGCTTCGTCCATCTTCGGAACACAATTTAAGATATTTTGGATGAAAACCGGGAGGCTTGTGACTGTCCCATTGACTGCAAACTGAGTACACTGTTCTGTGTCAGCCGAACCACATGGATACATATTCTACGTTTATTTATGATTTGATTTGAACGAAAACAGCGTATCCGCGTGGTGCGGCTGACACAGAACAGCGTACACAGTTTGGATACTCTTCAAAATGGCGCTACGCTGACGCAGGGTAAAATAATTGTTAAATAAAGTCGTCATTTTGCTTTCTTTGCGTGTACATATTATTGTAGCTTCATAACATTAAGGTTGAACCACTGATGGCAGATGGATTATTTTGAAGATGTCTTTCAAACCTATCTGGGCCTTGACAGTGTTATTTACTTAGCAGTCAATGGGACAGTCACAAGCCTTGCGGTTTTCATCTAAAATGTCTTAAATTGTTGTTCTGAAGATGAACAAAGCTTTTACTGGTTTGGAACGACATGGGGGTAAGCGATTTTTATGACAAAATGTTCATTTTGGGGTGGAGTAACCTTGTAATGGTATTTGCTTTGGCTTCATTTGAAACAATTGTTTTTGCTCCGCCAACAAATATTTTACTTGCAATATTTTGTCTAAAATATAAGTTACTCAATAGTAACTTCTTTATTAAACTGTTGTATAAAAGCAATATCAGCACAGCTGTAATTTACCTGTGTTTCACTCAATGAACCATATTGGCTAAAATACATAATACATACATAATAGAAAAATAATAGATCCAGCATCCAATAAGATATCAAGCACCTCAGACACACTGACAACACTGGTTAATGAGAGAATTTGTAAATCTATTTTAGATGTTGTGAACTAAGCACAGCTCGTGTGCTTTATTCTCTATGGGACCGGCACTAACAGAGGAGCACATGCATGTCCTTGAAAGGGCCATCTGTCCAGTCATGCAGCTGTAAGATCTGCTGTAACCTTGCAGTAGAATCATAGCAATGATAAATGAGTCAACAGGCCACACAACACAGTTATACTGTACAACACACTGACTGTAGTGTTTCTCACTTTCTTTCATCTTCGCACAGATATGTTTTATGGCCAGGTTTTTTTTCATTTGCACAAACTCCCATTTAGACTTATTTTTCTACATTCATTGTTTTTGTTGCCAATTGTTTCCCATACAAGTAGGAAAAATATTAAATGAGATTTCCCTCTATAGTTACAAACTATTCTCAGATTTTATTAAAAACGAATTCAAGATTTTTACATTTTACTTAAGCCCATGATTTGAATATGAACTTCTCTATATACATTACATGATGTTTTAAAAGAATTTTAGGAGAAATCAGTAAGCCATTAGTACTTGTGTCTCCTGATCAATGAAAAAGCAATATTTGGACCATATAAATCAGTCTAGTTCCTAATCCATTAGGATGGTTGCATGGGTGGTTGCATTTCCATTCAATTTCTTCTACATTTGAAAGTTCTTTGTTATTTCTGAAAGATTTCCTTCTGTGTTCATATAGACTGCACTGTCCCAGACATCTGTCATTAAATTATCACAGAAATGAATTATTATACATTAATTCCAGTTTTGAATATTGTTAAACTTCCTCTTTTCTAACACCTCTTTCTGTTGTTTGTAGGTGTAACATTCAGGAGTATATCTGGAACAAGGGCTCCAGGTGCGAGTCAGTCATTTCAGATTTCCAAGTGATGTGTATAGCAGTAAGCGGAGCTGCCATCATGTTGCTCCTCCTCTTCATGGTTGTAGTCTTTTTCTCCAAGAGGATGCACGTGCTTAAGAGTGAAAACAGACGACTTCGCAAGAACAGGTGACACCCGCATGTAAAAACACACTTTTTAGAGTCTTAGTTTAAGATGGTTTAAATATCAGTTGATTGAGCTGAATACACTGTTGCATATTCGCGCTGGAGTACAATAAAATGTTTGTACAGTATTATTATTATTATTATTATTGTGTGGAGACGTGCTGAAATCGCGTTTTGTCTCGTACTGTATCGCGTCCCTTGTCAGTGTTGGGCGCTTGCTTGGCATTTTTGTGATTAAGAGGAAATTGTGTTCAGCTGAATTGGAGTAGTATTTTGTTAGATGGGTATAAAAAGCATAGTTTATCGCGGCAGCTGTTGTGTGAAGCCCTCCTCGTGATAAGACCGAAGAGTGTAAAGACCATCGACTCTACTGTGCGACTCCTTTAAAGGTATTTTCTTTAGTTTTAGTTTTAATAAATTGTATTTATTTTACTAACGTTTCTTCAACATACTACATGAAAATGATATAACATCTATATATACATATATGAGTGTTTGGCTTAGTGTCATGTTAGAATAATTTTTATACTCATACCTTTTGTTGTTTTAATATTTTGAAATGTTTTTAGCTTTATTTTTTGTTTTCATTTAAATGTTTAGTTTTGAAATGTTGTATGCATTTGTCATTTTATTTAATTTCTACATTTTCTTAAATGTGTATATATAGTATTTATAGAGTTTTAACTTATAGTTGTAGTTACTTTTTTCTTATTTGTAACTCGCTTTGGATAAAAGCGTTTGCTAAATGACTAAAAGGTAAAAAAAGAATTAACAACAGTATATTAACATGGGCTTTGAACACAATGATGTCACCCTTCTTTGCTAAAAGTAGGCCAATCTGTCAGTGCTACACGAGAGAGTGACCTATATACCGTGCAGCCAAAGCCATTTAAACACAGTCCAAGAGAGGGGTGAGATGGAGAGAGGAGTGGAAGAGAAGGGAGAATAGGAGGGGAGCATAGTAATGAAGACAAGATGACAACAGTGAAAAGTGATTTCGGTTGAGTTTTAACTGCCCATCAGGGTCATCTGCTGCAGGTAACACCTGTGTGCATGTGTGCTTTTAGCAGAAACAACTTGAGCTTTTAATCTACTGCGTGCAAATAGAGTAATAATATCCAAGCCACTTTCTGTTTCTATGATCCTTTTCTGAAGGATCATGTGACACTGTTGACTGGGGTAATTGCTGCTGAAAGTTCAGCTTTCCTATCATAAATTATATTCTAAAATATATTAAGATAGAAATTTGTTTTGTAATGTTTCACAATATCCCTGTATTTTTACTGTTTTTGATCAAATAAATGCAGTTTTGGTGAGCACAAAGCCCCCTTCACACTGCCAGTAACATGCAGTGACAAAGTGACATGTTCCAATTTATTTCAGTGGAAAGCTGGTGATTTCTGGCCACATGACCAATGGTGACAGGATGTAGACATGTCCAGTGCAGCAGATATTTAATATTATGCAAGAGAGTATTACGTAGACTTTATGCATAGTGACTTTCTGGAGCATCAACCAATGGGAGTAAAGACTTTGGCTAATGATACACGGGGCAACTCTTTTTGAGCAATGTTGCTTGGGCACTTTCCCATTGAGAATGGATAACAAATTTCTATCTGGACACTTTAGATCGGTCGTTGGCCCTGTTTCTCACCTGGTTGCCTGTTGATGGCAATACTGCCCAATGTTGCCCTGTGTATCATTAGCCTGTGTCACACGTCACCATCTTGAGTGCAGGACACAGAATTTATGGCATGATTTCACTTTTATTATTGTCTATAAGTAAAAATATAATAAAATGATGCATGGATAAAACAACATTGACAGTTTCAGTGAATTTGATTCATACATTGATAGTTTTTGTTGATTATATGATATATAGTTAAGCACTGGTGCAGTTCATTTTGAAAGTTTTCTCTAAATAATGTTCATTATTAGGGACAAGAAAACGTATATTTTTTTTAATTCATATGATGTTTTTTGTTGTTGTTTGTTGTATTTAAATTATGTTGGTCTTTCTCTCTGTCTTTCAGTAAGTTCCGCCCAAAGTCGGAGCAGCACATTGATAACTTCTCGCTGTCCACTGTCGCAGAGGGCTCTCAGGCAAATGTAAGGAAACTGTGTGACACCCCGACTAACCTCCCCCATGCCCGTGCTTTGGCTTACTATGATAACATTATGTGTCAGGTAACTTTCCTTTCCTCTCTTCCCCTCTGTTTTCCTGTGCATGTGTACTGGAGGTATAAAGTGCTCACTCTCTCTTTCGATTTAGGCGGTATGCTTATTGTCTTATTCCTTTCTTCATGTTGGAATTTTCTCTTTCCACACTTCTTTCTTTATCATTAAGATGAGAAATAGAAACACCATCCTCTTCCTCCTTCATCCCTTAACTTCTGTCATTGACTCGTATGTGCCACCTAAGGTCATGTGAAGTACTAAAGGCTGCATGAAGCATTGGAGAAACGGGGTTATTCTGTGTTTCCAAACATACTGATCATATCAGCGGTTATGTAGAGCGGTTGGGCCGTCAATGCAATGTTTTTCCTACAGTTTTAGTCCTAACTTGTCTTAAACAAGGTACAAAGAATATAGTCAATGTCTCCTGAGGCTGAGGGGTCAATTAATTAAGAGGGCATAATATAACGAAGTACCAGAAGTGTGTCAGTAGAGTAATCCTCTCTCGCCACCCCACTCCTTAGAAAACCATGAGCAGATACACGTGGGAATATAAACCTAAAGAAGATCCCTGCAGCGAGGTAAGAGGACTCAATCTGACCTCCTCTCAATGTGCTTTGATACCCTGCTTGATTCAAATAAGCGCTTTAATCCTGTAGCTTCATTATTACTTACTGTGAAATTACATGGACAGGTATTAATACATTTAGAGGTTTATAGAGGCTTCCTCACCATAGTTGCTTTTGTGACTTTAAAATGTTTTAGTGTGATTCCTGCAATTTAACATCCTGCTAGTGAGCGTAGTGTGTTACTGTCAGCTGTTAACCTCCTCACATCATTCCTAACATTCACTAACAACATGACATTGGAGAAATTTGTGATGACTACTGGCCAACATACTCTATTATATTCATAATTCTAAGGAAATATCGATGCTATATAATTTATTGGTGGTATTATTATTATTATTAAATAATATATATTGTTTATTTGTATTATCTGATATCAAATATCTAATTGTATTTCCTCTGTTACATGTCTTGATAACGTAAAAACACAAATAATTAAATAATATGAATTGGTAAATATACTCTTAAAAAATCTCTAATATATAATTCAGTATATCTCTTTTTAAACTGTACATTTTGACATAAATGGTCAAAATTATGAGACACTTATATATCAAATGAGACACTGAGGCACTTTGTCATAATTATGATATACGAAATGATATATATATATATATGACCCTCTCTGTGAAAACCCAGCTAAAGTCATTTTTTTGTGATTTGCTGTTTTCTACAAAAAATCATCCATCATAAAATCATAAAGAACATTCTGTGAAAATGTAAACTTTATATCTTTAATGTTGACTGAGTAAGGTCATGTCAAAGATTGAAATTATAGTGAAATTAATGGAATCAAACTTTGATGCTCGTTATCTCATGATTAGATTTGGAGACTTTAGCCTGGATTTCACAGAGAGGGTCACATATATATATAATATATATGTGAAATACGTCCTTTATTCTAATTTAAAAATGTTGTTATTATTATTTGTTTGTAGTGGTCTATTTTAAATTTTATACAGAAAAAATATTAAAGTGATTGGAATTAAAAGCCGGAAATATATTTAATAGCTTATTGAAATTGAAGGTCATATTTTATTTTTAGGTCTGATTTTCACTATTAACAAACTATTAAATATGAATTTAGTCTCAAACTCCTAATTTGCTGCTAGTATTAATAGTTAGTAAGGCAGTTGTTAAGTTTTGGGTAGGATTAGGTATGTATAATATGGTCATGCAGAATATATGCATAATAAGTACTATTATACAGACAATATTTTAATAATAGGCATGCTAATTAGTAATAAGTAACTAGTTAAAAGTTAGAATTGGTACTCATACTTAAGTGTTACCAAATTAAACATAATATTGAAGCATCCCTTATTAATCTCAATAGCGATCTAAAAAAATAACTGCCTTTTGAAATTATGTAATTGACAATATATGAACAGATGGATGAAAAAAGGGAGACACATTTATACTTTGTGTGAAAATGGTCCCATCTGGGTGCATCTTTCAGAGTAGATTATCATGAATAAATGTTCCACAAACAGACTCCAACCTATTCCTTCAGTTGAGCATGTAACATTTGATCTTTAAAAGAGGACCAAACAGTGGTCTTACTGCTATATTCACCTGTTACCCTGCAGTGCCTGGTGAACCTTGAACTTGTCAGATCCTGTTCTTCTGCATTTTGATTTAGGCCATTTGTATATTCTGAGGTGAAACTCAAACCTAGTCTAGTTTCTGATGATCTTTTGATCGTGTGGGGGTTGTATTGCCTTCACAAATGAAATTTCTTCACCTCGTTCAACTCCACCGGTCCGTTCCCCCAGTGATTTCATAGTGGAAGAGACTCTTTTATGATTAAAAGAGTTTGACAGCTTCACTGTGCAACAGGGAGGAGAAATAGAGCAAGACTGAGATGAGGGATGATTGATGACAGAACATAGATGAAAGAGCTATGAAAAAATCCCTAGGTGGCTTTGTTTACTTGTTAGTTGTTTACTTGTCTTACTGCCTCCGGGGAGAATTTATTTGACATTTTTTTATCTTCTCTCTCTTGAGAATGAGTATTTACACATGTCTGATTTCAGCAGCATGAATAGTCTTCTTTTCTTTCCTCCCCATGGTGTACAATCATTACCTTTGTGGTTCCAAAAGGGATATCACAGGTAGCAGCTTTGATTATAAGCAGCTTGTTGTAATGAGAAGCATTAGTGCACAGCAGTAAACATAGCTTAATGCCTTCTGAAAAAGGTTTACTGTTATTATCCCAGCCATTTCCACCAAAGTTATGGACATACTAAGAAATTGAAATACTAAGAATATCATAATTGACTTATGGCCTTTGATCTCATATCTATGACTTAATTATGAGAGAATTCTGATGTTAATTATGAGAGTCAAATGTGACTTAAGCCAAACCTGACATAGTATCTCATAATTGACTTTGAATGTCACTTTGAACTGCACTAAAAATAGATACTCACTTAAATATGACAATTGTATAATTTACTCTCCCTTATTCAGTTCCTTTCAGTCATTGGGGGGCTGTCAAGCTCCAAAATGAACCACAGCTATCAGAAATAGTCTATATGACTGTTATACACTGATAGCTTTATGTGTGTGATTGCATTGGAAGTGATCACGGGAGACACATTTGAGATGTTAATGCCGGTGTAAAAGGGTGGAGTGAAAGATTTTGTTATTTTTTCCCCTCATTGTCATCTTGTGTGTATGTGTGTTGCTCTGCAGGATTGCACTTGCAAAGAGGATCCATGCAAATGTCCCCCTAAAGAGGATGAGTCTTTGAACAACCAGAACTCGCTCACGCCAAAACTGGAAAATGACAAGGCCGCCACAGAAGACAATGCGGAGGAGGTAAACTCATTGCAGAACAACATGAACAACTTGTAGTAACACCCTTTTGCCACAAGCTGGCGCTGTGACTGTTACAAGACACACATTTGACACCTTTAAATTACTAAAATACCCTAATTAGTGGACTAAACATTGACATGGCACTCTTCCTTGCATTCAACTCAAGATGGCTCAATGTGGGCTTCAAAACACACAAACAAAGCACTGAACTAGCATGCTAACTTATGTTTGTACTCTGTCATCACACGGTGGAGTTCCTACCGCCAGAGAACCTTACCAGCACATTGGCGCTGCCACATTCACCTTGTCCTTGCTTGCTGTCCCTGCTGATGTCACGCTGCATCGTGTTATGTCAAGCTTTGTTAAACTGTGTTCCGCTAAGTCACGCTACGCTATGAAACACTTCACCCCACAACCCAAAGGTTTAGCCGCCTGGTTTTCAACCTTTGACCTTCAGTCTTCACCGCTGTCACCTTCTGAACTCCTGTCTGTCCTGCTTTACTCAAGTCAGCATGCATTGGTGTTCTTTCGTATTAAAAACGTGGGAAATAACGTAGCTATTTAGACTGTGTAAAACAATTATTCTGAGATTTGTAGATGTTTGTTGACTTATTCAGTGCGTATGTCTCAATATATATACAAATACTGCTTGGATTAATATTTATATGCTCATTGTGTCTTGAAACTAATTGATTAATAATTATTTTGGTGTATTTACATTTTTTTTTTTAGAAAGCAAATGAAAATAAATAAAACCAGTTTGTTTGGAATAAAACATTTTACCAGTACCAAATGAAGTGCCAGTGTATTCCTGAACTCATTTGTTTTGACTCCTTTTCACGTTCACTGCCCTCCTCTTTTGCTTTGCATCTGTGCATGGCTTTAGCGTTCCTCGGTACTGCTAACCATACTGGACATTTCACCCTCATATCAATGCTTTATTGTAAGACTGTCCTGACTTTACATTTTTGGGGTTGTATAACAAAATGTGAATACTTTTCAGGACATTTGCTATTTTCTGTCCAGGGGTGCGTTTCCCAAAAACAACTAGGGTCACAAATTCCGTCGTTACCAATAGAGTTCAATGGAACTAACGACCATATAACGATACTTTTGGGAAACGCACCCCAGTCTGTCTGTGCGTTGGCAAAGAAAGTTTGAAAAAATGGCTACAAAACTAAATGTACAACATGTCACTGTTTATAAGTGACAATTTTCCTCTTTTTAAAATGCACTTTTATATATATTTTTATAATTGATTATATATAAAAAAATATATAATTATAATATAAAAAAAACCTTGGGGTCTGTAAGATTTATTTGAAAATTTCTACTTTTATCCAGCAAGGATGCATTACATTGAAAAGGCTTTTACACATTGTATTTCAGATACATGCTGATCTTTTGAACCTGCCATTCATAAAAGAGTCCTGAAAAAGTGTAATGGGTTCCACTATATACTGTATGCAGCACAACTGTTTTAAGTTGTGATAGTAAAAATGTTTTTTTGAGCATCAAATCAGCATATTAGAATGATTTGTGTAAGTATTGAAATTGAATTGAATGTATTGAAATTGAAAAGCAGTTATCTTAAACTGTACTAATATTTTACAATATTACTCTTTGTACTGTATTTTTGATCTAAGAAATTCAGCCTTGGTGAGCATAAGCGACTTTCTAAAACTAAAATCTTACTGATCCCAAACCTTTCAATGTGAATATAGTAGAACTGTAACTTAGCTTTGCTTATCGAGTCTGCCATCACTCATTGATAGTTTTATTTACAAATTAGCATAATAATTCTGTCCATAAATTGCTTAAAAATTATTAAGCTAGTACCAATGTTTCCCACCTAAACATGACACCTTAACTTTGAAAAGCTGCTTTCCTCTGAAAGTTTATTCAAAGAGCAGAAACTTGGCTTTTGAATCTAATCGGTTTAAGAATTTAATTACTGATACAACAATTAGACATTTAAAATGAATTTGGTGACTAATGCTAGATTTTTGCATAGCAATGATATGCAGACCAGATAAAAACTAGCGGGCACTCAGTTTAGTAAATTTGACAGTTGGAAATGAGCCACAAAATAAGGTATTACAAAGGTTTTGAAAAGATGAAGCACTCCTCAATATAGAGCGCAAGTGAAGTACAATCCTTTGTTTAATTCAGCTTGATAATACGAGATCAATTCCTGCAAGCTTATTACTTGCCCATGCCACCTCTTTTACAGCTTATATTGTGCCAGGTGTCAACACTCACATCACTCGATATAGCTCAAAAAACAATGGCCTAATAGTTTCCTCTATTAATTTTGACTTAAAGAATTTTAGTGACAGGAGGAAGTTATCAATTTATGCACTTTATTTGTTAAATTCTCTGCTTTTTCTTTATGTATGTGTTTGTCTGTGTAATTGTGTTATATCTGATTTGGTTTTATTTGTGTTGATATGCTTGTGTACTTGTACCTGTGCCTTTTGTATGTGTGCATGTGTCCAGAGTGGTGTGACCATCGACTTAGAGTTGCTTCTCCCCAAAGAGGTGAAAATGCTCCCCGAGACAAGCCCCCCACTACACTACAACGTCTTTCTCTACAAGCTCCCCAAATCCCCTAAAATGTCCCCTGTGCTGCGCCGACCTCCTGGTAGGTCTGTACAGGGGAGGCCTCTGTCCCAACTCTGTCCCAGACGCAGCGCCGAACCCAGCTACAGCCCCATTAGCACGCGTTCTCTTCCAGGAGTGCTGTCCGGCTCATCCAGCCCTCACCTGGGCACGGCCTACACACCTTAACACCAGTGCATGCTTCAACATTGACTGATGTACAACTAAACAAATGGCAAATTTATCCCACGTGACCGTGACAAATTTAAGAGCCACTGATTTGAGTGAGAGTCTTGTGGATGAACAAGACATGAATTGGGAGGCAGGCTAAAAGCATTGGCCTTGACAGAAACAAAACCACACAGCAGCACAATGAAGGTTATAGATAAATGGTGTGCTGAAGTAGAATTGTTGTGCAACAGGATTAAAGGGAAGTCAAGAAACTGTTCATTTGATATTACATTGATGTCAGATGTGTTATGGTGCCAAGTTTTATATTTTGTCAAACAGTACATTCATATTCATACAGAAGCATTCACAGAAATGATGGAACCTGTAAACATGCAGGGCAAACAAACAACTTGATAACTATTATTATTAACAAGGTGCTTTTTTGTGGTTTTTTAATGTTAGATTAAAACTTTCACTAAGAATAAAGAATTGGTTTGATCTGACATTGTTGTTATTGGTTCTTTGGATAAAATGGGGTCATTTTTGAAAAGGCAAAAAATAAATTCAAGTTGTGGTTGCTCTTTACTATGAAAGAAGAACCACGTTGTTGAGGGAAAATTCAGGGTGGAAAGAAATTCTTAATTTTTTCCTGAGCCCAAATATATATATATATATATATATATATATATATAAAAACGCTTTGATGTTTTTTCTCTATTGAAATTTTTTTCTCCTTTTTCCTGTCAAAAGGCAACATGAAAGCCCTGAACTTCAACATGCTAAGAATTGGTTCTTTCTCCAAAATTATTTTTTCTCTCTCCCAAGAGAGACAAACGGAGTGTTACATAGACCAACATTTAAAAAATTCACAACGCATATGTATATATGAAGAGCTCTTTTCCAAAACGCGATAAACGGCAAATAAAAAAAAAAATGAGTTCGTCATGCCATTTTGCTGTGTACTGAACCTATTCACTGCTCCATCAATGTTTCATGCCAAATCGCTATATTTCCTTGTTTAAAATGTACCTCACTCTCCTGACCTCACAAAGAGGCGCTCTAGCGACTGAGGCTAAAAGCTGTAGCCTTTGGCATTCCTTGTTAGAGCGCCCGCCTCCTGCGCCGGAAACCCGGGTTCGAAACCCGATCGGTGTGATGGTGCGGACCCGGGGGGGGTTAACAATCATTGTTTAACATGTTCAGACTGAGCCAACAGACCATTTTAACATGATAAATTGAATATTAACAAAATGTATGGGTCTAGGTAAAAAAATTAAATTTTCATGAAAACTATTAAAATGGATTTATAGCGTTTTGGAAAAGAGCTCTTCATATGTAACTTGAGTTAACAAGTTGTAAATCCTTGTATTATTCAAGAAATCAATAGAAGTAGGCATTGGATTTCATGCTCATTTAAATAGTGCCACTTGTGGCAGGCTAAATGTTAGCTAGCCATTATTTATTTTCTCGTGTTGCATCTTGAAAAAAAAAAAATTAATTAGCAGAGTGAGAACAAAGTAAAAAAATTGAGAATTAGTTTAGGGGAAAAAAAATTATTTGGACTCAGGAAGGATCAAACACATTTTTATTGATGTTACAAAACACGACGTATCAAAATGTGAGTTCAGAGATGTCTTGAACGTGCATTGTGCATGTGAAGACTGACGGATGTATGCTGATAAGCTAAACAACTAATACCACGTTCTCTAATCAAGTCCTCGACAAAACACTTCAATGCTAAGAGTGTTATTCTGCTCAAGCCAAAACCATCTTACAAAGAAAAACTGGGTCAGTTGCTCTCCCAGCGTTCACTCCATCAAAGCAAGGGATGGCATGGCAAGACTGTCTCAGAAGAATAAAAGGCTCTTGAGCTCACTACTAAGACAAAAATATTTCTGACTGGCAACAAACATGTATTGTGTTAGCCATTTTCACGTTTACATGCAACGAGATACATCAATACTGTTCAATACTAGATTCCAGTCACTACCCATTACACAGAGTACACTTTCTGACCTCTTCTCCTATCATCCTCTCTATGACAAACTGTTTAGGAGTACAGTTTGAGAGAGAGGAAACATGTAATAGACTTGAAGTCTCTCCAAAAGACCTGACTCAACATGAGCATCCCTGTTTTATTATTTACAGACATTTACTGCAGGATGTACGTGTAGCAATTCTGTGGTTCTTTGTGCCTGAAGCAAATTGATTTAATCGAGACAGCTTCAGTAACCCATGCAGAAAGAACACGCTCATATTAGACAATCCTAAAACAACAACCAGACACTGCCATCATATGGCCATATTAGGGCAGTTGTACAGTTAACAATTATACATTAGCACACAACAGCATGTTTATTGTATGACACACTATAATCTGTTATATTTAGAGATTGACCAATATATCGGTTTCCCGATATATATAATCAGATATCGGTTTTGCAAAAAAAAAAACTTTTTATTTTTTATTTGTCACATACAAAATTATACAGAGAATAATCAGCAGTGAAATATGTTCTCTGCATTTGACCCATCCAAGTGCACACACACTTGGAGCAGTGGACACACACACACACTTGGAGCAGTGGACACACACACACACACACCTGGAGCAGTGGACACACACACACACACCTGGAGCAGTGGACACACACACACTTGGAGCAGTGGACACACACACACACCTGGAGCAGTGGACACACACACACACACACCTGGAGCAGTGGACACACACACACACACTTGGAGCAGTGGACACACACACACACCTGGAGCAGTGGACACACACACACACACACACACACACACACACACACACACCTGGAGCAGTGGACACACACACACACACACCTGGAGCAGTGGGCACGGTTCACTCAGGAAAAGCTCCAGCACGGCCACCGCATGTAACGTTACACCAGATTCACTTGTTTGAAACACGCTAAATTATATTAACATTTACTATAGAACCATTATTTCGCCAATAAACATCTAAATAAATACATCTCTAATGAAATTAATTATTTATTATCTCCACAAGCGATCACAGTTTGAGTATAGTTCTGTGTAAATAGATAAATCGTGCTGTCAGCAGTTTTCATAATTTAGAATGACAAAAACATTTTAATAATTCTGATAAAACATGCCAATTAAGAAATGCAATAAAATAAGATGTTTTGTTTGCTATAGCTTATTTCAATATTCCAGAGAATATTATTCAGTGAATTAACACTATTCAGTGAATTATTATTATTCACTCTTTAGCCTATTAAACAGCTTATAAACCTAAAACTGTGGTTTAAAATGAAGTTGATATGACTCCTCCTCTTTATTTTCTCCATTCGAAAACATTACATTATTTTGCTTATTGTTAATATCAGTATTGCTGATGATGCTTTTTATAAATAAAATGTTTTTAATTGTTGTAATTTGAAGATCAAATTTTACATAAATGAATGTTAATTTTCAACAGTTTTTTGTTGTTGTTAAGATGACTGGAAGGAGGAAAAAACAAAGCGAAGAATGGACTTCACTCTGTTATTTATTTACTTTATTACAGTAAATAACTATCGGTTCTGCATATCGGTTATAGGGTACATAATTGTACAAATAATTGGTATCGGTAATAAAAAAAATCTATATTGGTCGATCACGAGTTATATTGGTTATATTTTGTATGCTAATACGAATACATCGCACAAAACTTGCATAGGGAATCTGCTCAAGAGGACACTTAAGACTCGGACTAGTAAAAATTCACTTTTCATAGTAGGAAAAACACTGATTTTACTGAGAACAAATCCCAAGTACACTAAGTACCTGAAGATTGTTCCCAGATGTATCCTATACAGTTTGACCAAGCTTTAAATGAACAACTCCATATCCAGGTGGGTAGTGTTGATAACACAACTCTATAAAGGTAGACAGATTTTGAAGTTTCAACTAGTTTAATTTGGAAATTAAAGCTTTTTTTTATTATTAAAATTGTGTTATGGTGTATACAATGCTAAAAGTAAGCTGTTTTTACATTATCAGAAAATTATATGTAAGAAGTAGAACTGCTTTTGTAACAAAATGTTTCAGAAACAGTGAAAAATACATCCTAACATAGAAACAACCAGCCAAATCTTCATCATCATCATCGTTGTCATCATTCTCATTACAGTGCAAACTAAAGTGCTATTTAGTAGTAGTAATTCATAGAGTGAACTTAGACACAATATTAGAGGATTGCATAGAATTACAGTGCAAAAGCAATTTTCTATTTGCTTGTAGTACATTTGCTAAGTCATAGTGGGTAATTACAGATACAGAAAGTACAGTGCAATTTTGTGTTAGTATTGGCCACGTAGAAAAGGCGAGTATTAGTGTATGTTCAGGCATCAGATTTTGTGTTGTGACCATAAAGGATCCAAATCACCAAGATCATCTTTTATTGGCACCCCCTGTTGACTGTTGTCGTTTTTGATTGCGCTCTGCATGGTATCCTGACTACCATTGACTGCATATGCACAGTTGTTTTAATGGGAATTAATTTGGGACTGAATGCTGAGATTATCCACCTTGTTCTGGAGAGAATCGAGAATTACAGTGGAGTCAGAACTTGGTGGAGCAGCATTTGATGTGGAAACCTGAACAGGTGATGGAGTCGGTATGAGGGTGCTGCCAAGTGAAAGTGGTACAGGATTGTCCATCACTGGGGCAACTGCTTGTCCTGATGACGAGTAAGCCACATTTTGAGGGCCAAGTATTTGGCTTTGACCAGGCGCGCACATGGGTTGTCCCCCGGGTCTATTAAACATGGTGTTGAATTGAGATGGAATGGTCTGTTGGCCCGTAAGTTGTTGGCCCATGTGTGTTGGTGCAAATGAATACACATTACTTTGTGGAGGTATAGCACCTGGTTGCATTTGGGATTGACTGAGTGGACGAGGGCCAAAAGGAACTTGGGAATTTTGGCTCAAGGGTGCCTGTAGTAAGACTCGAGACCCTGGATGTACTTGGTGGGGTGCAGGAATTTGTTGCGGTTGTGAAGATGGGAAAGATGTGGTGGCATAACCCATATAAGGCTGAGGCCTGTTTTGTGGAAGTTGTCCAGGGTGGAACTGATTGGAAAGAGTGGACTGAGACTGAACTTGCCCTGGAATGAGGGCACCCTGAGGATGGGACACTGTCAGTTGGCCAGGTGGACCAAGCTGGGGTTGGGTATGTGGAAATAATGCTGGCCGATAACCTGAGGGAAGGCCAGACTGTTGCTGTGCTTGGCCTGGCATTGGAGGCTGGACTTGCCCAGATGGAAAGGGCGGAAAAATTTGCCCAGGAAATGCACTTCTTGGTGTGGTTGAGTGGAAACTTTGTCTAGGCTGGGTGGTAAAGTTTTGGTATGGTGCTCCCTGTATGATCTGCTGGACAGAGGAAGACTGAGGCATGCCATACGTCATCTGCTGCCCTAGAGAGTTTGGCATGGATACCTGCGGTTGTCCTGGTAATCCAGGCCTAATGGAATTTTGGGGAATCTGTCCCATTTGTGGAGGCACAGAATAACCCCCTGCAATAGGCCCACCTTGCTGCCAGAGAGCTGGATTGTACCCTTGAGCAAGCACCTGTGGGGTGGTCGATTGGTTAACCTGTGAATGGACAGGTGTGATGCCTCCAGCTGGTCTTACCTGGAACTGCTGTGGTGACGGCCCAGTGATTTGCAGAGGCGCAGAGGGCTGGCCATAAGGAACCTGTGGGAGATGGTGGGCCAACTGCTGCCTGAGCTTTGGATCTGTAGTGGGAAACTGGGTGTTAGGAAACTGAGTTGGTGGAAAAGGGTTTGCCCCTTGTGGCCAGCTAACAGGAGTTCCACCATGAGGAATAGGATTGGAAACTACTGGAACTCGAGGCATATTCAGATTTGGAGGAAGGCTTCGTAGTTCTTGTGGGAGAGCGTCAAAAGAACCAACAGACTCGCAACTGGAATGGCCAGATCTACGACCAACAACTTTCTGGCCGACCATAGGCTTTTGGGCGGCAGGTCTAGGAGGCGGCCCTTTTCCAATCTCCCTGAACATAAAGCATGTGGTGAGAAAAATTGATGGAATCTGACATGGAATACCTTGAGTATTAGGTAGGTTAATACAGTTAATTATTTGAGCAAATAAGTAGGTTCCAGATTCAATCCAAACAGAGACTACCTACAATGATGATTTGCTCATATCTTCGCATACAAAATATAATATCCTTCCTGAGACAACTTACTTTTCCAGCAAAGCAACTCGCTCTCCCTCTCTGGTTTGGCAATAGGACTTTGTTGTGTCTAACAGGGCGGAGGTCTTCTTGTCCAGATCCTGGTAGAAGTCTTTTCCCTCCTCAGCCTTCTTCATCAAGTCCTCATATGCCTCAAATGAGTCAATCAAGGCCTGCACAGTCCTGTTCCATCTTCAGGCCAAAATGAGAGGATTACACACAATGCAACAGAAACAGATACTTACTTTTACATTTTCAGTTATTTAATGTAAAAATACACAAACACATACTGTTGCTCTGTGAGCGTGAGTGTCTTGCGGATAGGGGCGTACTGTACATTGGCTTCTGTTAGGGCTTTCAGGATGTTATCCTGGGCAACCATGTTTTGTTCTATATATCCCTTCAGCTGATCATATTTCTTTAACTGCTCCGCAAACAATGTCTGAAGCAGAAGATAGAAATAAAGAGATCATCAGATTTTTTAATTGTTCCCTGTCATTTGTACTGTCCTTTCTAAATCTCGTTACTCTGCTCTGCTGTCCATTCATTTTGAACAGTTTCAGCTGGTTATTATAATAACTTTATTTTTATATAGCGCCTTTAAAACAGTTTCTCAAAGCGCTGTACATAAAACAAACAAGTGAAAACCCAACACACACAAGACAACTAATTAAAACAAAAATAAAACTTAAAATCAAACAGTCAAGAGAAAGCTAACCCAAAAATATGAGTTTTTAAGTAAGACTTAAAAATGCTTAAATTATGTGCCTCTCTAATTTGAAGAGGGAGTGCAGGAAGAGAAAGCCCTGTCCCCTACAGAGCGCAACCGTGTCTGAGGAACTACCAATAAACCAGCTTGTGAGGATCGTAAAAGACGCTTGGGTGTATATAAAGTTAAAAGAGCAGACAAATATTGAGGAGCCAGACCATGCAGTGCCTTATATGTGAGCATAAGAATTTTAAAATCAACTCTGAACCTAACCGGGAGCCAATGCAAAGACTTCAGAATTGGTGTAATATGCTAATTTTCCTGGCACCGGTCAGGATCCTAGCATCTGAGTTTTGCACACATTGCAATTTATTAATTGTGGTTTTCGGAACCCCAACAAGAAGTGCATTGCAGTAGTCAATGCGAGAAAAAACGAGAGTGTTAGTAAGCCTTTCAGTCACAGGGAGGGATAGCATAGAACGAAGTCTAGCAATATTTCTGAGATGAAAAAAAAGAGTTTTTGACAGTATACTGCACATGATAGTCAAAAGACAGACTCGAGTCAAATATTACTCCTATTAACCTTGATCTCAGCACGATCTGTGGTTACAAGGACTCCAGTGATGTCATCTTTATGAATCAGGTCACGAAACTGGCTCTCCAATGAGATCCTCTGCTTTCGCATTTCATCAACTTTGCCAAGAATAGTCTTCATCCTTTGCAGGGATGACGTTTCATCTTAGAGAAAAGAATCTTCAACAATTTTGAATGAACTCACAACAGATCACTTCTATGTATCTTTCCTTCTTCTAAATGCATAAGTGCACATGTGCATAAGTTAAGAAACACTTTTACCTTGACCGAGTTCTGGCTGGGGCAGGCTCTTTCGGAGTTCCTCAATAGATCCCTGTAACAGACGTAGGTTTGGTATGTGCTGGTTCATGGCTTTGTGGAGCTCAGTGTTAGTGCTGCTGGCTGACTGATGAGCAGCCTCATATTTCTTCAACTCTTTTTGAATATCCTGAAAGACTGCAGGCCTTGTCGGTAGTCCCTTCTGCCCCACTAACTCCATCAAACTCTTCTCCCCAGCCTCATCTTCCTCAAGGGCACTACGGACCTCATCCAGAGATGAACTCACATCGGTGTAAACATTAGATAGTGCTGCAACACACATAATTGAATGTCATCAAATCCATATTTTTTTTTTTAAATAACTGTAGATAATAGGAATTTGTTGGGTATTTGTTCAGAATTATCAAAGACACGACAGTTTACAAAATACATATAGAATTGTGTTTTAATGTTGGACTGACTGATTAAAAAAATAAACATACTGCAAATTGTGCAAAATGTCAGAATGCACATTTAACTATCACAAAATCTCCTAATTTTAAATGTGTGTGTGTGTGTGTCCACTCTCACCTTGCATGGCCTGAACGAGGTTCTTGACAGTGTCTGGTCGAACACTGAGAAATGCACATTTTTCCAACAGTGCATCAGGCAGAGATTTAAACATGTCTATTTTATACACAGAGTCACTGCTTAGAGACTCCATAAATTTCCTGCACATAGTACGAGAGAAAAGAGAAAAACATTCCAGCTTCAGTACAAGCCTATAGATACACAGGGGAGATTTGTTTAGGGGTTAGTTCACCAAAAATAGGAAATTCTATCATTTTTTGCTCATCATTGCTGGAATCCTGAAATACTTTTTTTAAGGGTGAGTAAATGATGACAGAATATCCTGTATTAGTCAGTATTTGTTTTTGAGTAACTTACTCAAGGATTTGGTTTTTATCCTCTATTTTAGACACAATGTCCCTAAGTAACTTTGCCTTCTCCTCACTAAGAGAGAAAAAGGGAAGAAAAATAAATAACAGTTAAAATTATGAACTTTCCACATAGATTTTAAACATTAAAATAACATAAGTAAAGCATGCACAGCCGACCTGTAAAGGGATGAGGCCTCATGAGTTGCCATGGGAACAAGTTTAGAGAAGAGGTCAGGACCAGTGACACTTTGATCAGTTAGGTTTATAGGCAGGGGTTTCACCAATGATGCACCTGCATAGCAGATGTCATAACAGTACCAAAGGAAGCAAACATGAACAAAATAATGATTTTCAAATGCATTACATTTTATCCTAATAATAATTTATTATAATTGTAAAATAAATATTAGAGCTGCTAGTATACCTTTTACTGCAGCCAATGTGTCCAGACCAGGCACAGACTCATGGTAAATAAAGTCATTGTCTTTCTTAGCGGAGTTATATCTGAAACAGGCAGAAAGTACAGTGAAAATGATCTCCAAATGAAAACACATAATAATAATACATTAAAAGTCGTACTTTCCACCAATCACATCCATTGTGAATTTCAAAGCTTCCTGTACAGATTCCGGTTGGCCCTGAAAAGGTCAATGAATAAACATGTAAATGTGCTTAATAAACAACCGGGTTGTGTGTATCTGTGTGCATGTGTTTGAGAATCTTTACCTTACTCTGCTTAATTGCCTCATTAAGTTTGTCCAGGGAGGACTGAAAGTAAGCGACCTGTGGAGAAACAACATGTTGCCTCACACTGTCATCAGAGCATATTACCCTCATATTCTACAGAGATGACGCTGAAGACCTCTTTTAAAAAGTACACCAAGTGATGTTTGTATACAGTTGTATATCACCCAGTGAAACTATTACTAGGTGCACATTCAATTGTCAAAAACTATGTATAACTAAAACATGTTAACTAGTGATCGACCGATATTGATTTTTTATAACCGATACCGATATCGATATTTATACGTTTATGTAACCGATAACCGATATTCAGAACCGATATTTATTTACTGTTATAAAGTAAATAAATAACAGAGTGAAGTAGGCTTGCCGTGATAGAGGCGTGCGACGGTTATTCTGGTGTTAAGCAACACTGTTACATCACTTGCTCACCATGGCACCGTCCCCCACCGTCCTTTAGATTGTTTTTATAGTAATAAAAATAAATTCGTTCAGATAGAGGACACTAAAATTAAAACTGAACGCGGCTGACGAACGAGAGTCTTGCATCACAGCAGTCTAGGTCTGCATTGCCGGCTGTCCCGACCAGATTTATTACTCCGCTGTCCTTGAAGCACGTGCAATTCTCTTTCCTTTTTTGTATTATGCTTATCCTATCATTTTAAATGACAGACTGTGTAATTTATTTATTTTTTCTCTGCTGCACTTTTCACTGTGTTAACAGCAAGATGTTAAATGAATTTAGTGTTTTGACAAGACTAATAAAATAGCTATTAGGCTAAACCTACATTTTTTCCTATTGTGTTGTAGGCTGAATGTTAGCATAAACGAATTATATCCTGACAAAACAAATTATAATAGGGATTACAATTTTTGTATAACTTTTTTCCTCTCTGTGAAACTTTATTCCGTGTTGGCAGCAAAATGTTATTGACATTTTTCAGTCAATAAATTCAAGACTCTTGACAAGTCTTAATAAATACAATTTTGTGCAGATTAAACTTTTATTTGTTAGCCTATCTCTGTCTTTCAGCAGAAATGTGAACAAACAGAATATCATGGAGCGGTGTGCGGAATAAAACCTAAAAAAACAGTCCCGCAGACCTCTACATCACAGATCAGATTTCATTTATCACGTGAAGAGATGACAAGAAGAGTGAGATAGACAAGATGAGAGACATGAGGTGACACAGACAAGACTAGATGCGGAAGAGTTTCAAAGCGAAATGTAAAAGCACCCGTTTTAGCCTGTTGACTTCTGAGTCTGACATTAATCTAAGTCAAGGAGAAAACTCACCGAGATCTACCAAGTGAAAAGTAAATAAATGATAAAATACACATTAAATAAATAATTAAAAAGGCTTGTTGTGATGTATCTTTATGTTGCATTAATTTAATAATAATAAATAAAATTGTGTTTTATTATTATGCACTATTCACGTCGCTGTATTCAACTATATACTGAGCTGTATTCAAGCAGAAATATGAGTGATCGAGAGCGCGCATACACGCTTCGTTTGCGCATCATTTATAACGGACACAGCGCGCGCCTAATGCACGATCATGTCACTGTAATCAGCTTTACCTTGATTACAAAACTTGCCCATCAAACTTGTGTGTACCAGTGTGACACTGGCTTCTGTTATCGGCGAGCTGTAGTTTGTGTATCATGTTCTCATACAGAGTTTTTGAGCCGCCGTTCAGTCTGTATTCACAGCGCCATGAGAACCGTGTTCTCCTCCTAAACACAGAATACGTAGAGGTGAATACGATCTATTACCCCTGATCTAAGTGATAATGTTTAAAAAACATTCGTTTCTCATTTATTTGGTTCCACAGTATTTGCTGATTTTATTTTAAACACTGTTTGATGCCGGTGCTGCTGATATTAAAGTCAAAGTAAAAGCATGCAGCGCTTACAGGCTTATTTAAAACCTGAGGAAAAGAGGAAAACTCAAACAAAATATCAACTTCATTTTAAACTACAGTTTTAGGTTCATAAGCTGTTATATTCTCTGGAATATTGAAATAAGCTATAACAAACAAAACATTGTAGGCCTATTTTATTGCATTGCTCAACTGGCATGTTATATCAGAATTCAAATGTTTTGTCATTCTAGATTATGAAAACTGCTGACAGCGCGGTTTATCTCTGTATTTACACAGAACTACTCAAACTGCGATCGCTTGCAGAGATAATAAATAATTAATTTCGATAGAGATGTATTTATTTAGATGTTTATTGGTAAAATAATGGTTCGATAGTAAATGTTAATATAATTCAGCGTGTTTCAAACAAGTTAATCTTGTATAAAGTTACATGCGGTGGTTGTGCTGGAGCTTCTCCTGAGTGAACAGTGTCCACAAATTTCACTGCTGGTTATAGCCTGCTCTGTATAATTATGTATGTGACGACAAAAAAAATAAAATAAAAAAAATAATTCAAAACCGATATTTTTTTTTTTCAAAACCGATAACCGATAATGGTAAAATGCTTAAATATCGGGAAAAATATCGGTAAACCGATATATCGGTCGATCTCTAATGTTAACACACACAAGCACATACTTACTGCTTCTCCATATTTCTCTGCTGATCCTCTGACTGTTTTCCCATGTGTAACTAATGAAAATAAAATGATGTATGGTTTATGAAAATAACCAACAAGTTTAGGAAAATGCATTTACATATGTGAGTGTAGAGGTCTCCATCTGCATTAAAGGCTATATTCATGGCCAAACTCTTACAAATACTAAAATAAAGTACAATAAATTAACAATATTATACTTCCAACGAAACAAAATTAAATAAAGAAAAATAACTGTATAAATTATATACAATCGTTCAACTGATATTTGACAACAATTCTAAGATTTTCCCAGGAGAAACTTATTAAAAATAACCATTAATGTAATTCAAGTAAAAAAAATTTTGGGAATAATTTCAAGTAGGACATTCTAATAATATTCATTTACCATCAAGGGAGACTTAGGGTGCTTTCACACCAGCATTTTTTTGGTGCACAACCGTGTTCGATTGACATCAGAGTTGTGTTCGTTTGATAATGTGAACGCTGTCATCCGACCATCTGATGCGCACCCGCGAACCGCACCCGAGTCCGCTTAAAAAGGGTGGTCTGGGGTACGGTTCAAGTGAACTCCGGTACGGTTCGCTGCTGATGCGAACGCAATCGCACCAAATCGCGGAAGTGAACCGCTATTAATGATGCATTATTTCATAAAAATGATTTGTGCGTTTCACTCACTTTCCTGATGATCGTGCGCTGCAAGCAGAGAGCTGTATGTCTCATTTCTGTTCGCTAGCGAACCAAGTGTGAAAGCACCCTTAGAAAAATCCCAAAGGCTATTTTTCTCCTTTCAGAAAATATAACAAACCAATGTCTAGCACTTATTTATATACTTATTTACTTATTTATAACGGACTGATTTTATTTATTTTTATCTATGTATTTATTCCATTAACCACTTTTTGACAAAAATATAAGTCAGTATCAGTTTAACATTAGATGAACATTTCCAACTTAACTGCTTTAGCAGCTTTATCGGCCTGTTCATTTCCTAATTGCAAGTGTGGAGGTGTAAATGTGCATGTTCACCTCTTCAGATAGACGGTTATCCACAGTTCCCAGCAGTGAGTGCAATGCACCTAAAATGCAGTTGAGGGACTGTGGATGAGTTAATGTGCAAAAATGTTTTACAGTAATGAATATCTGTGCTAATGCTTTGATTGTATTTAACTCACCCACGTTATACAGGACACAAGCTTGTTCATAATTAATATCCTCATGTGTGATATTCCTCCCAGAAAAGCCATCAGTCCTGCAAGCAGAATGAAAGCAGGAAAGCTATAATGACATGACCATCAGACATCTTGCATATTGACAGTAGCAAGTATGGTCTCATATCAAAATGAGCACCGACTGCAACGTTTTACCATGTCACAGGCACTGCAGCCTCCTGGCCGGTTGCCATTGGAACACGACTCTGCAGAAAGTGCAGCTGACCAAAGTATTTTTTAAGAGTGTTGCAACCCTCAAAATCCCTTGGGATGTTTATCACACTCTGGGAAAGAGAGAGAGACCATCAGTGCAATCTTCATCAACCTTTTTAAACTGCTTGCTAACTGCAACGATATGCCACAGTGTGCAACTATATTTCCCACAATCCCACCACTAACCGACCTGCCTAAGTTGCTCCAGCCTCTTCAGTGCCTCGCTGTAGTTCTCTGGGTTCTCACCATAGTTTATTTGAATGTACTGGGACAAAAGAGAGGGGAAAGGTATGCTGTCATCTTTTAACATACAGTATAAAGCATCACAATCAGACATCCTAGTGTTGGCTCAATGCAAATGTGTAAAAGTAAGTCTAGCAAATGTGAGGGAGGTCATTTGGTTTTCAAATGACCAGGTTACACAAGCCATAATGCTTACAAGCACAAAGACCATCAGAAAATATCAATTTCATTATAACTTAACTGTTATTGAAAGGCTCTCTAAGAAATATAACCATTAAAAGCATTTGTTAAAAATGTCAGCTATTTGCGAAAGACGGCGAGACTGATCTGAGTCATTGTTGTTATGCAGTATTATACAGGAAATATTACATATTTCAAGATAAATCATATAAAATACCTTGTTAACATAAAACGCGGACAGTTGTTGCGCAATATTCCAGACGTTTCTTTATGTTTTAGTTTAATCAAAATATTTAAAACAAACATGTTTTCTTGAGAATCTTAGCTGGTAATCATTTTATAGTTTTTGTAAATCTCTTTCACATCATGTTAACGTTTAAGTTTTAAACTTGTACAATAAACACTTCCTTAAATCACAACACAGACATAACGTTGACCCATTTTAATAAGTTTCGAAGCTCAAAGTCAAGTGTAACTAATGCCGAAGTTCTATTTCAACGTGCTATCGGTACTATTTAAATACAAGCGTTTCCTTGACGGAAATTGGACGAACGGCCTCTCAAATCGTATGTCTTACTACGGGGAAAATTCGGTAATAATTTTATACCTGAGTTTCCAGTTGGGCTTCGCTATACATTTTAAACATGGTGGAGGGACAACCAGCTGTGTTATTCTTCTTCTCACAACAAGTTTTAACGCATTACATCCCTGTGTCTTGTCGCCACCTACTTTTGTGTATTATGCAGTCTAGATTTATGAACGATCATTTGAAGCATATTGTAGCTTTTTAGAAGCAGTGACATAAGCATGTATAAACCATAAATATAGCGCGGTGAATGTTTATATGATTGTCAACCAATGGGATGCTACATTTAATTCTTTCCGACATGAAAAAATATGACAAGCTCGTAATCACGACTTCATACGTGTTAAATAGGAAATGTCCGATACTCAAAGGTTCAAATTAAGTAACAGATAAGTAAATTGTCCTCTCTGGAGCTGATCACTGGAACTCACTCACCTGTCTGACGGTGGGATTGAACTGAAACTCTCCTGCTTCCTTGAGCTCCAGCCAAATCATCGGCATCTTGGGAACGGCCTCCATTTTGCCACCACGAAGTCTTATTTCAACGTAACACAAGATTTCGTCTTTTTCTTACAATTTGTTTGTAATTCTCTAGAAAACGAAGCTAATTATATGCCGTTTTGATACTAAAACTTGACGCCTGTATCCACCTGACGCTCACTTTTGACTCTTCTTAACGTTTACTCTTCTTCACAACAAATACGTCACCGTGTACGTCACCACACATGAGTGGGGGGACTATCCACGTCAGAACCGGAAGAGTAATTCGCCGCGGGCTCCTTCAAGATTTTCCTATGGACAATTTTATCATCCAGTTATGTTAATTAAGTTAGTTAATGAAAACGTATGTTTTTTTAATAAGTAATAAGAACGTATGGGCTGTGAGAATGTGTGTAATATACATTGTAGAACAAAACGTAAAAGTATCGTCACAAATTATGTTAATCACAGGCTTTATATTGATAAATTAAAAAAACCCCATTATAAAACCCCATAGTGAAAATCTTAAAAGAACCAGGAATGACTCTTCCGGGTTCTGATGTCATAGTTCCCTCTCAAATTACTTTCTATAAAACACTTTATTTACGTTTTTTTCCATGTTGATAACACTGATGCTCATTTTGTGGAGGATGAATCAATGACAGTTCATAGTGAAACCGTTCAAATAAGTAAGCAGATATGTCACACACTATTAAATGGTTTTGAGTTTGTAATGTAATCTTCTGTAACCCAGTCTTTGCCCTCAAATTAATTATTTATTATAGTACTATAAATAGTTTCATGTGTGAGTGTAATTGTATGTTGTCAGTTGCATTATTTTAAATATAGCAACTTTTTATCCACAAACAAACCGTACTTTTTGCCTCATTTCAACTGTAAAAATAATTTAATATTTATTAAACTAAACAGAAGAGGTGACGTTATCCAAATATAATGTGCCATAGTGTAGAAAAACTTATTGTGGCAAATGTTATTTTAATGCTCATATTGATTGGATTCTGGTTTGTCATGTAATTATTGGTACACTTTAACTTGTGGCTGTATTTTGCAGAAATTGCTTTATAACTTTATTAACGTGATTATTGGTTTCCTCGTCCGTGACATGATGAATCGTATAGCAAGGTGGATTTGATCCACTAGGAAGGCAGCAGTGCATCAGTTTCGTCCTTGTTTTTTTATTAGCTGAATTATCAAACATAACTGCGCTTTATGAAGTTAAGGAAACCCTCACAATGAAAACAAAACGACAAACAGCCTACAACATGCCATGTACATTTAAAATTATGTGAACATCGATAATCTGTCCTCTCACAAAAACTGATCTGTTGATAAAAGCTGGTAGAGATATTTAAAAATGTTAGCTCAAAATGCTTAAAGTGACTAATTTAAATGGTAGACCCCAGTAATTTAAATTAGATAATTTAAATAATGTTTCCTTTTCTCTATAGGTCTCTCAAATGTGTTCTCATAAGCGTATATTTGCATTTACCTATATATCATGTGATCAGAGCTCCATAGCTCAAGATACACATACATATGACAGTTCACAGTGGGCCATGGAATGAAATATTCTCGGTCACACACTTTTCTGTCCCTTCTTTACACATTTGGCTGGTCTCAGGCCTTTGTTGCTCCGATTTTGTCATCTTTGCCCTCCAGCTGCTAAAATACTTATTTTCAGAGCAAATGTCACCTGTGCACATGTGTGAGTGTAACTTATGTTTGAGCTTGTGTGTCATTTAATTAAATAGAATATACTAAACCACATGGGGCTTTACTGATTGGAGCCATGGTTACAGAAAAGAAGAGCTATAATAAGGTCCCAAAAGTTGCACATATTCAAAATATACTTTTGAATTATTATAAAATATTCTTTACTTAATTTTGTAAATTCACTGCATCATTTTTTTGTATGTTAGGTTTATACAAATGTGATGTAGCTTGCAGTAAAATTGTTGACATGTTAAAAATTGAGTTATCTTTGAAGTTTACTTTTGGAACTGAAAATGAATCGTATAACAATTACATTGATGTATCTGGAAGACATGTAATATTAAGTCCTTGTTTCTCCAGAGGTGTAATAGAGCAATAGCTCTGAAAATCTGCATCGATTGTTTAACATCCCACAGTCTTTCCTGAGTGTAAACTTCCTTTCCCTCCTCTTCTTTAAATATTTACTTAATCTCTGCATGGGGCTTCAAGTAAATGACATTTAGCCAGGTTATGTGAACATAATAAACTCTTAATCAAAGAGGCAATGTCTTCTGCACAGAGCGGATGCAACTTAAGTGAGTAAAAGGAAAGAGACATGCCTTAACAAGTCAAAGCTGACTGATGCTTTTAATTTAGAGTGTAACTATTTGTGAAATATTATAACTAATTTAACATTACATCGCCTGTCTGTGAGACATGACATTACATTAGCACTCCTTTGTGTTCTACATTTATCGATGACAACACTCCCATGATGCGTCAACGGCTCTGGAACATAGTTATATATATACATAGAAATAGGTCCTTATGTATCGCGCACTTCTAGAAACAGTCGCTAACGAGGCATATGTTCACCAGAGCAATTAGGTCAGCCAGCGCGCGCCTGAACTCATCTGATGAGCATCTGAATTTGATTGGTCATTGCCTGTATAAGCTAATCAGAATCGTCTGTGATTGGTTATAATGTACAGAGCTCACACAGACCGATCGTCGTCTTAGGTCATCAATAAATCGTCACTAGCTGCAAGATTTAATTTGAATTTGTGTATGTTCAAAGATTCTGTGCCCATTGACTTGCATTATTACAGACTGCAACGGTTAAAATATAACAAAATAATAGGCAATTTTTGTCTTTTGAAGAAACTTTCAAAATCCACTTGGCTCAAAAATCACTTTTAATGGGTGATCTCTGTATCTGATTTAAAGTCAAAGGAAAGCGATATATATATATATATATATATATATAACAAGTCAACATCTAAACAAAGATGATTTCACTTTCAGTTAGGTACTATTTCTAAATATTCATAGCTAATTTACATCTCCTGTCTGTGAGACATGACTAGTCCAAACAGCACTCCTTTGTGTTCTGCATTTATGATGACCAATTTATTTTGATAGCTTAGACTCTCTTGTTCCAGCATTATAATAATTAAAGGGATAGTTCACCCAAAAATGAAAATTTGATGTTAATCTGCTTAACCCCAGGGCATCCAAGAAATAGGTGACTTTGTTTCTTTAGTAGAACACAAACGAAGAATTTTAATTCAAACTGTTGCAGTCTGTCAGTCATATGATGCAAGTCAACACCCGTGATGCGTCAACGGCTAGATTATTCATAGATATGGATCCTTCTGTATCGCGACCCATAGAAACAGTCGCTAATGAGGCATCCATGTACATGTACAGGTACATCTCAATAAATTAGAATGTTGTGGAAAAGTTCATTTATTTCAGTAATTTAACTCAAATTGTGAAACTTGTGTATTAAATAAACTCAATGCACACAGACTGAAGTAGTTTAAGTCTTTGGTTCTTTTAATTGTAATTTTGGCTCACATTTAACAAAAACCCACCAATTCACTATCTCAACACATTAGAATACTTCATAAGACCAATAAAACATTTTTTTTTAGTGAATTGTTGGTCTTCTGGAAAGTATGTTAATTTACTGTATATGTACTCAATACTTGGTAGGGGCTCCTTTTGCTTTAATTACTGCCTCAATTAGGCGTGGCATGGAGGTGATCAGTTTGTGGCACTGCTGAGGTGGTATGGAAGCCCAGGTTTCTTTGTCAGTGGCCTTCAGCCCATCTGCATTTTTTGGTCTCTTGTTTCTCATTTTCCTCTTGATAATACTGTCAGATTCTCTATGGGGTTCAGGTCTGGTGAGTTTGCTGGGCAGTCAAGCACACCAACACCATGGTCATTTAACCAACTTTTGGTGCTTTTGGCAGTGTGGGCAGGTGCCAAATCCTGCTGGAAAATGAAATCAGCATCTTTAAAAAGCTGGTCAGCAGAAGGAAGCATGAAGTGCTCCAAAATTTCTTGGTAAACGGGTGCAGTGACATTGGTTTTCAAAAAACACAATGGACCAACACCAGCAGATGACATTGCACCCCAAATCACCAAAGACTGTGGAAACTTAACACTGGACTTCAAGCAACTTGGGCTATGAGTTTCTCCACCCTTCCTCCAGACTCTAGGACCTTGGTTTCCAAATGAAATACAAAACTTGTTCTCATCTGAAAAGAGGACTTTGGACCACTGGGCAACTGTTCAGTTCTTCTTCTCCTTAGCCCAGGTAAGAAGCCTCTGATGACAACTGTAGCCAAATTCCTTGACACGTCTGTGTGTGGTGGCTCTTGATGCCTTGACCCCAGCCTCAGTCCATTCCTTGTGAAGTTCTTGAATCGATTTTTCTTGACAATCCTCATAAGGCTGTGGTTCTCTCGGTTGGTTGTGCATCTTTTTCTTCCACACTTTTTCCTTCCACTCAACTTCCTGTTAACATGCTTGGATACAGCACTCTGTGAACAGCCAGCTTCTTTGGCAATGAATGTTTGTGGCTTACCCTCCTTGTGAAGGGTGTCAATGATTGTCATCTGGACAACTGTCAGATCAGCAGTCTGCCCCATGATTGTGTAGCCTAGTGAACCAAACTGAGAGACCATTTTGAAGGCTCAGGAAACCTTTGCAGGTGTTTTGAGTTGATTAGCTGATTGGCATGTTACCATATTCTAATTTGTTAGACTCTTTTGAATGACTCTTCAAATGCTGCTGCGGGCGGCTTTTCCCGGTTCCGATATAAGGGCTTTTATTAGTCCGTTTACGGAATTCAATATTGTATTCAAATTGCGTGCGTACTCAGTAACGAACTATGATTTAAAAGTAACGAAGTAGATTATTTTGCTTAATTTGTTCTTAAGTACAAGTAAAAGTACAGCTTTAAAAATGTACTCAAACAAGTACCCGAAAAACGACTTAATTACAGTAACGTGAAGTAGTTGTTATTCGTTACCTCCGCCACTGCTGGAAATAAAATAAAAACTAAAACTGAAGATAAAACTGAATATTTAAAATAAACAAGATCTAATAAAAAAAAGACAAGTACATGACAACAATACTTAAATCTTACTAAAATTATTAAAAAACTAGTTAAAAATATTAATATAAACTATAATAAATACATCTTGTTCCTCATCTACTTTGGGTTGAATTCTTAGTTTTTGTTAAAGGAAAGAATGACATCCATTTGTAAAGCAAAATAAATATGCAAGCTTCTTGAAACCAGACCTTTAATACAAATGACATAAGCAAAAATATCTCTTCACGAATAGAAATATCAAGGGATATTTAATGTGAAATATTCAGATGCTTAGTGGATTCTCTGCGGTGACAGTCCAAAAAAGCTGTAGCTATTTTAATGAGTTGAAATCATTTGCCAATAATTAATAAGATGTTAATATTTTATATCTCATCACACATAAGCCCAGCTGGGTCCTGCCTTTGACTAACCAATGACTGACAGCCAGCAGTCGCTCTGCTGTAACCATGGTGACACCTGGTCTCTCATGGACTCAAGACTTGGAGACTTTAATTGGAGTTTACTGAACTGAATCAGAGTTCGTAGAATTAGAGTGGCTTAAATAGATTATACATTTAAAAATTAGAGAGAGGAAAAGAAAAGATTTGAATGGGTTGACAAGGCAAGACCGTTTGAGTGTGTGTTTGACAGATACAGAAGAGAATAATGGAAAACCTGATGTCGAGTGTTGTCATGGCGGTAACGATGAAGGGAAAATATCAAAAGATATTTGGAATGATGATGTGGCATTCTGCGCTCGTGATGATTGTACTGTAATGTGAGCTGGTTTGTCAAGGAAAACACATTCTTTAATATGTGATCCTGGAGCACAAAACCAGTCTTAAGTCGCTGGGATATATTTGTAGCAATAGCCAAAAATACATTGAATGGGTAAAAATTATCGATTTTTCTTTTATGCCAAAAATCATTTGGATATTAAGTAAAGATCATGTTCCATGAAGATGTTTTGTAAATTTCTTACCATAAATATATCAAAACGTAATTTTTGATTAGTAATATGCATTGCTAAGAACTTAATTTGAACAATTTTAAAGGCGATTTTCTCAATATTTAGATTTTTTTTGCACCCTCAGATTCTAGATTTTTAAATAGTTTTATCTCGGCCAAATATTATCCTATCCTAACAAACCATACATCAATGGAAAGCTTATTTCTTCAGCTTTCAATTTCAAAGATTGACACTTAAGAATGGTTTTGTGGTTCAGGGTCACATTATTAATAGATGCTAATGTGCACAAGCAGCGAGCAGTGCATGCTGGGTAACAGAGAGCATGGGCCACAAGACTTCTGGTTTGAGGTGGCAGGCAGCGCTGGATTAAACCTCCACCCTTCTTTCCCTCTGTAAACTGTTGTTTGATTATATGTGGCTTTTGATTTGCTACGCAAATTGTATGTGGGCCTATAGTGCACAAGTGTTGGGCAAATTACTCTAACTACATCTTCAAATTAGATTACTGTACAAAATACTCTCTCCAAAAAGTATTGAATTACTCAGCCTATTTCCTATATCAACCTCGACAAGTTAATGATACAAGGATAGACGCAAAATGCTTTTTATTTTTTATTCTTTCAAGTAACTACATCAATACATTTTGGTAACACTGTAGATTAGGGTCCAATTCTCACTATTAACCAACTAAGAACTATGAATGTTGTCTTAATATGCTCCCAACTATTGCTTTTTAATGCTCAGTTAAAGTAGCTGTTGAGTTTAAGCATTGGGTAGGATTAAGGATAAGGTCTTGCAGAATAAGACATTACTATGTGCTTTTTAAGTACTAATAAACAGCCAATACCCCAGTAATATTCATGCTAATTACTTGCTGCATGTTAGTGAGAATTGGACACTAAAGTGTTAAAATATTTGTAAAGTGAGAAGGGTACATAAAAAAACATGAATTGTAAGGTTAGACTTAAAATGTTGATGTTAAATCTAATATTGTTTATAAATGTTATACAGTCTATACACAGGATTGAGTTCAATTACATAAGTAACTTAAACTACATTAAAAAATAAGAGTAATCCCTTACATAACTTTTTTTAAAGGGAAAAGTAATTAAGTTACACACAACACAATCAAGCTGCAACAAAACAAAATTAGTCCTATGCATTGTGCCACAAATTTTAGTTAATAATCTCATATTTCTTTTCAGCATTTAAGCATAAATCTTCTGATCAAGTTCATTACTATACATTTAGTGAAGTATTGCTGAGTAGGCTGTAAATCAGTTAAAGAAAAGTAGAATTAGGAAGTAGAGTGTAAATTAAGACACTTGTCAGTACAATATTTTGTGTTTTTGAAAGAAGCCTGTTATTCTCAAAAAGGCTGCATTTAATAGACTAAAAAGACAGTAAAATCACTAATATTGTGAAACTTTTTTACATTTGAAAATAACTTTTTCTATTTCAATATAATATAAAGTTGAATTTCTTTCAGTGACTACAAATCTGAATTTTCAGAAGCCATCACTCCAGACTTCAGTGTCACATGATCCTTGTTGGATTTGCATCCATAAACATTTCTTATTATTATCAGTGTTGAAAACAGTTCAGGAGTCTTTGATTAATATAAATATCAGAAGAACAACATTTGTTTGAAATAGAAATCTTTTATAAATGATTATAAATGTCTTTACGGTCTCTTGATCAATTTAATGCTTAAGCTGAAATTTAACCAAAAACTTGTACTGACTCCAAATATTTGTAAGGTAGTGTAACATTCCTGTGTATACACACACATATATATATAGTGTAAATTATTCTCATAATTTACCCACCCTCATGTCATTCCAGAACTGAATGAATTTCTTTATCAAATACATTTTTGTTGTTGTTGTTTCATACAATGAAAGTAAACGGAATCTGATGTTGTTTTGGACCCACTGACTTTTTATTATATGGACAAAAAACTGTTGAAAATGGCTTTAAAAGTTCAAAATTTCTTCCACAGAAGAAAGACTCTCATACAGGTTTGGAAGAACATGAGGGTGAGTGAATGATTTTCATTCATGTGCCACTGATTACCTTCACAAGCAGTTTTACTGACACATGGACACAAGTGTGCATCCTTGGCTTGTTTGTCTCTCCATCCACATCTGGCAGAGGTGTGTGTGCGTGTTTGTAGAGGAGGTGCTGTGCTGAGCAGGTGTGGTTACAGGAGGGGTGTGACTGCTGTGAGATTCGGTGGAGTGATTAAGAGCGATTTGGGACGGAAATCAGGAGGGACAGGATGTGTGTGTGTTTAGAGGATTAGATTGGGAGATTGGCAAAAGTGTTTGGCATTACGTTCTCACTGGGGTCCACACACGCAGCTACACTCTGCGAGGCCACAGATGTGCCATGGTTGGGGCAGGGCCAGAACAAGACCCCACGGTACCTGCGATGATGGGTTAAAACAGGGCTATTCAATTGGCAGCCCGCTCATCTTCATCCGGCCAGAGAAGAGTGCAGGTTGCACATTCACCTTGGAATTGTTCTTTCACTAATTAGTTTGTCCTCAAAGTGGCAACACTGGCCGGGCCAGCCAAAAAAAGAAAGGGAGACAATAACAATCTACCTTGAGAGCAACATCAATAGATGGCAGTTTTGTCAAGTGCTTATGTGAGGGAGTTATGAGATATCCACAATTCTAACGTTAGTTTAAACAAGTTTAAAGACAGTGTTATTGATCATAACTTTGGCAAGAAATAGCACTGACACTGGATGAATATTTTATCAATGCAGGAACTATGGTTTGAAAATATGCACGTTTGGCTGTACTCATAAACAGAGCTTCATAGCGGCAACACTTCAATGGACAAAACCACACACAATGATGTAAAAATACATGGTTTTGGCGATTACCTCATAAACAGTCTTAATTCAGTTATAAAATCCTAAATGACCTTAAAGACTTGGGAGAAAATTGGATAAGTACATCCATGTCATGTGCATAAAGTTTTTATTAAAGAAACAGCGCTGCTTTTAAAGTGAAACCTGCTGCAGTCTGTGATTTATGTAAATCAAGGAACTAAAGAAAAGATCAGGACAGTCCTGTTTGAAATGTTCAATTGAGAAGGGTCTGGCTGCATTTTCAAACTAGCTTTCTCAGACACCCACACTTCCACAAGTGACGTCACTTGCAGTCTTTTTATTTGATTTTATTTATTAAGTATTTTCTGGAATCTCTCAATATTTTACACAAAATTGCATTTTACTGCAAAGTTCGGTCCAGGACTACAAACACGTATAAAAACGCATTAGAAAAACTACAAATGTGGCGGATGTATGTGATCGGCGGTTAGGTAGAGAGGTTTGCAAAGGGTTTACTAAAATCAACATTTAACCTGGTAAAAATTTTATTTATTGTTATCCGTGTAATATTTAATCTGCAACAGCAATGTGAACTTTTATAAACATCGTTGTTAACTTTTAAATGCATCATTATGCAGAAAATACAAGCAGAGTTCTCCATGAAAGACCCACTGGCAGATCATCAAGATACTTTCTCTCTAATACGGTAGGAAGTTGAATTACATGTGGAGGATGTTAACTGTGACAAGATGATTGACAGGCCAGTTTACAATGACCGGATGCCTGTATAAGCTTGGATGTTTGCCAAAGCTTGCCTACTCTTCTACTATGCACTCAAAGTGTGTACTTTTCTTCACCAAAAGAGTACATACTTTAAGGGCATAGTATTAATTATACATTGAGATACAGCATGAGAGTGCAAGTCTGAAAATGCAAGTGCGTGTCTGCAGCCAGACCCTATTGGTTCAATTCAATAATCCGGCCCTCAAATTAAGTTAATTGAAAAGCCCTGGGTTAAAGAAATGTGTTTGGTTGCACACATACAGTATAGAGTACGGAAAGTATTCAGACCCCTTACATTTTCACTCTTTGTTATATTGCAGCCATTTACTAAAATCATTTAAGTTCATTTCCTCAATGTACACACAGCACCCCATATTGACAGAAAACACAGAATTGTTGAAATTTTTGCAGATTTATTAAAAAAGAAAAACTGAAATATCACATGGTCCTAAGTATTCAGACCCTTTGCTGTGACACTCATATATTTAACTCAGATGCTGTCCATTTCTTCTGATCATCCTTGAGAGATGGTTCTACACCTTCATTTGAGTCCAGCTGTGTTTGATTATACTAATTGGACTTGATTAGGAAAGCCACACCTGTCTATATAAGACCTTACAGCTCACAGTGCATGTCAGAGCAAATGAGAATCCATGAGGTCAAAGGAACTGCCTGAAAAACTCAGAGACAGAATTGTGGCAAGCACAGATCTGGCCAAGGTTACAAAAAATTCTGCTGCACTTAAAAGTTCCTAAGAGCACAGTGGCCTCCATAATCCTTAAATGGAAGGCGTTTGGGACGACCAGAACCCTTCCTAGAGCTGGCCATCCGGCCAAACTGAGCTATCGGGGAGAAGAGCCTTGGTGAGAGAGGTAAAGAAGAACCCAAAGATCACTGTGGCTGAGCTCCAGAGATGCATTAGGAGATGGGAGAAAGTTGTAGAAAGTCAACCATCACTGCAGCCCTCCACAGTCGGGGCTTTATGGCAGAGTGGCCCGGCGGAAGCCTCTCTCAGTGCAAGACACATGAAAGCCCGCATGGGTTGCTAAAAACACCTGAAGGACTCCAAGATGGTGACAAATAGATTCTCTGGTCTGATGAGACCAAGATAGAACTTGGCCTTAATTCTAAAGCGTGCGTGTGGAGAAAACCAGGCGTCAAAAATGTCAACAATTCTGTGTTTTCTGTCAATATGGGGTGCTATGTGTACATTAATGAGGAAAAAAATGAACTTAAATGATTTTAGCAAATAGCTGCAATATATAACCAAAAGTGAAAAATTTAAGGGGTCTGAATAGATTCCGTACCCTCTGTATATGTGTGTGTGTGTGTGCGCAGTACAAGTGAGTGCCGCTCAAGCTTGATAAGACAGTTTTAGTGCAGTGCTGACATCAGGGTGTTCAATCATGCAGCGATGGTACTGAGATAATGAAAAAATTTTTTAAATGTATGTGTGCAGACAGCCCAAAAACATCACTAGGTCAGGCCTCTGACACATGTATATGTGGGCGTTTGTGAGGATTTATATGGGTTAAATCTTGATCGACTGCATTGTAAGAGCAGGTTGGCATCATAAGACCCTCGATATGCTAAAGCCCACATATAGTCTTTCTGACTGGTTGAACAAACCAGCGTTATCATGTATCACATTTCATAAAACATAAAATGTGCATGTTAGCCATTTAGTTGTCTAAGAAATCCATGCTGATAATTGTGAATTTCGATGAGGAAAACTAATAACAGAGCAAAATGGAAGAAATTGGGACTAAAATGTAGGCTAATGCGTAGTGTGCGCGGTAATGATGGTGTCTACAAACTATATTGCAAACTGGCAGCAAATGATGGTTTTCTGACTGAATAATACATGAACACAATATGTGACTGCTCTGTTATTATGCATGAGACTCGAATATCTTAACTTTAAAAAAGCACAACTGTTGCCCTCAGACATTCCAGGGCTAATCACTTTGAAACGTTATTGAAAAATATCCAGTGAAGCGGCAGTTGTGTGTGGACAAAAATGCTTTGTTGATGTCAGGAGAATGGACAGACTGGTTAGAGATGATTGAAAGGCAACAGTAACTCAAATAACCACTCGTTACAACCAATGTATGTAGAATACCATCTCTGAAACACACAACACGTCGGACCCTGAAGCAGATGGGCTACAGGAGCAGAAGACCACACCGGGTGCTGCTCCTGTCAGCTAGAACTGAGAAAGCAGGCTACAATTCACATCACCAAAATTAGACAATAGAAGATTGGAAAAACATTGCATGGTGTGATGAGTCTCGATTTCTGCTGACATTCAGATGGTAGGGTGAATTTTGAGGAAAACTAATAACAGCCGTTGTCTCAACGGTTTAGGCTAAGTGGTGGTGGTGTAATGGTTTGGATGTTTTCTTGGTACACTTTGGGCCCCTTAGTACCAATTGAGCATCGGTTTCTGCACAGCCTACCTGAGTATTGTTGCTGACCATGTTCATCCTTTTTGACTACATGTACCCATCTTCTGAAGGCTACTTCCAGCAGGATAATGCACCATGTCACAAAGCTCAAATCATCTCAGACTGGTTTCTTGAACATGACAATGAGTTCACTTTACTTAAATGGCCTCCACAGTCACCAGATCTCAATCCAATAGACCTTTGGGATGTGGTGGAACAGGAGATTGCATCATGGATGTGCAGCCGACAAATCTGCAGCAACTGTGTGATGCTATCATGACAATATGGACCAAAATCTCTGAGGAATGTTTCCAACACCTTGTTGAATCTATGCCATGAAGAATTAAGGCAGTTCTGAAGACAAAAGGGGTTCAACCCGGTTCTAGCAGGTGTACCTAATAAAGTGGCCAGTGAGTGTATATCGCTGTATCTCAAAATACAGTATACATTTTTTGTATAAAAACAACTTTTCTATACATTTCTGTTACTACAAAGCAGAATTTATCAGCAAATGCTGATTTGGCACTCAGTAAAAGTTTATTTTATTTATCAATGTTGAAAAGAGTTGTGCTGCTTACGTTTTTTCAGGATTCCTTGATGAATAGAAATTTCCAAAAAGTGGAAATTCTTATTGATGTTTACTGTCATATTTCAACAATTTAATGCATAGATTCTGCATAAAAGTTAATTATATAAAACATCCACCCACCCGCATAAAATGTTTTAATTATATAAAACATCCACCCACCACCACACCACACCACACACTTCATCAGTCAGTGAGCTTTAACTCATGCAACATTAATGCCTTGATTTATTCCCCTCACTTAGAGAGGGAGAAATGTCAACCATTGTCAGCATCTATTCATCCTTCCGTCTCCACCTCCTCCTCCCGCTCTCTTCTCTAATGCACAGAGGTCAGCAGTGTATCCCATCGGAGTATCCTTACAGAGTTTTGCTGTCAGCTTGATGTATTTGCAACTTTACATCCATCAAGCGGATTGTCAAATAAGTAAATAAATGCTGACACCACTCAAACATTCAAAAATAACTTAAAATAAGGTTTAGTAATAAATAAGTTGAGCAGGTGAGTATCAGAAAAATAATATAATGAGAGTGAATTTCTTATGTTTTGGGGTCACATCTTTTAAAGATACATACGTGACCCTAGACCATAAAAACAAGGGTCAATTATTTAAAATTGGGATTTATAAATCATCTGAAAGCTAAATAATAAGCTTTCCATTGATGTATGGTTATGATAAGGACAATATTTGGCAGATGTACAACTATTGAAAATCTGGAATCTGAGGTGCAAAAAAAAATTCATATTAAGAAAATCGCCTTTCAAGTTGTCCAAATGAAGTAGCAATGCATTTTACTTATAAAAAATAAGTTGATATATATTTTTATTAATATCCTAATGATTTTGGGCATAAAAGAAAAATCAATAATTTTGAGCCGTACAATGTATTGTTGGCTATAATTGCTACACATATACCTGTGCTACTTATGACTGGTTTTGTGGTCCACAGTTACATATATGCATGACGTTTGAGTTTAGTTTAATATTAAGCAAATTTAGAAATGTTGAGTATCATTTAGTTAACTGAATGCCAAACTTGTTGCAAATTAAAATATTAATTAATTTATAACCTCTATTTCTTTCATTCCAAAATCATTCCATTATTTTATAAATATAATTTAATAAATTCTAAAATTGTTTATATAAAATACAATATATTTTATAAAATTATCTGAATTTTATTGTTATTTTATATCTATATACATGCACAAAAATACTTATAATATAACATAAATTACTTATAAATGTATCTTACTTATAGATTAATTGTATATATAACAATGTAACTACTCTCCTTGTGCTTTGTTGCTCTAGCATATGAAAATAAACACAGAAATGATAATCAAACTGGTTTTATTGTTTAAACATTTGACGCTTCAAAATGATTCAGTTGTTGAAATGACTTTACACTCCACCTGCACTTATGTGTTTACTTAACACTTCTTTAAGTCTTTTAGCACAGCAATGCTGAATTCACAAGATGAAAGGCCCCGATCAAGGGTCACGTCATGCCCAATGACTTTTACCAGCGTAAGCAAGAATCGTGGGGTCACAACCTTATTCAGGCATGGGCTCCCCAAACTGGAACATGTCCTGATCGTAAAGGTCTTCAGGGATCTCTTCATCTCCATCAGCAAAGAATGTGGGGAATGGCGGTTTCTGGTTGTTCTCCAACCGAGTGGGCAAAATCGAGTCCCTGACCTGATCGAGCAAACGTAAGCATTACATTTAAACAACCAGAGAAGAATACACTCGACTAGATGCTATAAAGTCATCTGCTCTTGAATGAAGTCAGTCTTTGAGGGTTTAACTTTCGGTTGAGTGTGTGCCAAAGTCTATGCTTGTGCTGGCATGGACAGTACAGTACGCAACTCTTTTTGTTTTTAGCTAAACACTGCTGAAAGCGAAGACAGATGCAAAATAAATAAAAGCAGATCCTTCACCTTCAAAAATATATTCTACCTGAGGACAAGTGCATTTGACTTTGCACACTGGAGAGTTTGAGTATGTGTGAGGTGTTTTACCTTAACAAGACAGTTGCGGTGACCCGGGACAGAGCCGTTGACGTAGAGGATGTTATACTTGGTGTTCACCCTCCATACCTGCCAGAGAAAAGACCTTAGTGAAACTACAAATACTCACCAATCATTTTTCTCACTGGGTGACTACAGTAGGTGTCTTCAGAGACCAAGATGTATTATGGTAGAGCTGAGCTTTGAAATTGTGCTTTGTATTTTGAGGTGTAATAAATGAATTGAGTTTGTTTACTTGTCATACTACACAAAATATAAAAAAAAAAATTTTTTAGCCACCCAATATCTGCAATGCAGTATCATGTAAGCTGCACAGTGCAATACAGAGCAGAAGAATCAGCAGCACATGCCTTTGGCTTTATAGACAAATGAAAAGGACAAATGTATAATAAACGTGAATATACAATCTTAATGCATTTGTACTTATTACTTTTTTATTTGTACATTACTTTCCTAATGATTTAAAAGTACATTTTGTGCATTCTGGTAGGTATACCTTCAAGCCATGAGTGGTGTCGTAAATGTTTCCCATCCTGCCTGGCATCTTTTTCCCTTTAAAAACTTTTGCTGGGTCCTGAGAGCAAGGAGACAAGAAGTTACTTTACTCATCCATTAAACATTCAAAGGGCATGCTGAGGTCACGCTAAACTCTCCTGAGAGACTATACGGGACAATCACAGCTACCCAGAATGAAACCTCAGAGAGGAAAGTGCTTCCACATCTGAAAATATACAGTGTGGGGAAAATCTTGTGTTTCTGAGAAGAAATTCAATCAGATCCTAGCATCTCTGTGACAACATTTTAAATCTGGATCGAACAGGAAATGACTACACTACTATTCAAAAGTTTAGAGTCATTTTTTTAAGAACATAATCGTTTAAATCAAAACAAAAACAGTAATATTGTGAAATATTACTACAATTTCAAATTTGGCAAGTCTTGAGCGTCACATGATCCATCAGAATGCATTATAATATTCTGATTTGGTGCTCAAGAAACATTTCTTATTGTTATCAATGTTAAAAACATATTTTTTGCATAATATTTTTGTGGAAATAGTAATACCTTTTCCAGAATTGATTAATAAAGCTAAAAATGGTTTATAATAACAAAAAAAAATATTTATTAAATAGAAAAATATTTTTTTTAGCTTTCTCAAGCTAAAAAAGTCTAGATACAATAAAAAAATGAAATACGCTGCCCATAGATCATGCATCCCTAGAAAAAACACAGGAATCACACTGCAAAGCCCACAAGCATAAAATGATACTCCAAGTATAGAAATGACAACACTCACCCCTCCGGGCCCCAGAGAGCCTGGCCTCCTGTGTGTTTTAGTTTGTCCATGGGAAGCTGGCTGACCTTTGAACCCCCAGCGCTTCATCACTCCCTGAAAACCTTTGCCAATTCTACAATAAAAAAGATAAAGTTTTAATACAGTAAAGATGTAAACAGAATTTTAGTCAACATTCGCTGTGTAAAAACATAACAGTTGGATGAAGCTGTAGACAGGCAGGATCTCAGGCGTGAAATAGGGCTGACACGACTCGGATGCTATGATTAATCAAGAGTCCTATGAAGCAAGGCTCTTTTCATTAAAGGTGATGGGTGTCATTTCTTTCAATGTTAAAATACTTAATCTTATCCCAGTTTAATATGCAGAGTAGGGCTGCAACTAACGATTATTTTGATAATCGATTAGTTGGCCGATTATTCTTTCGATTAATCGGATTAAATACAATTTTATTTTATTGACAAAACACATACTATTACACATTCTGCTCAATGTCCTTCAAACAAACTGAATGCTATGAAAACATACAGTGCTTAATTTATTAAACCACCTGTCATAAAGAGAAAATTAATATTTTAGGAATCTCTCAAAAAAAATTTAAATCTAAAAAAGTGATTGTCATTTATTAGGCAAATTACAAACAGAAACAACTAATTAGTATTTATAATAACAAAAATGGCCTCATAACAGCTTGCATTCTTGCTTGCATTGTTTATGTACTTTTTGACTGTAATTGGGTATCTGAAAAAAACACTAAAGTGCTCTGCCTTTCTTTCATAGATAACAGCAATAATTATATTATAGCATTAGAAATAGCCTACTATTGTTAATAAAGAGCTTACGCATTTTGGAGGACTAACCAATACAGAAAGCTAAACATGATTTTGGTAATCACCAATGCGGTTAGTTTAGAGAAGCAGTGGCACAAACCTTACATAATCTGTTCAAAACCTTACATACATTTGTTTTAATAAATTTGTTAAGCATTGTATATAGTGAATATAGTTTAAATCTCTATTGAAAATGTAAATAATAATAAAGATAATAAAGACTCAGAGTTAACCAACAGGTGAGAGGAATGTTCTGCAGGAACACACGTTCACTTTGATCACAGTCAAGTCTCTATCTTCCTGCTGATGAAAGTTATTACATAAAGAAAGTTCATTTTTGACACGCAATTCCCTTTTCCAGTAGGTCTACAATGGAAGGTTGTGAAAAATGTTCACTGTCCCCCTCTCTTGATTGACACTGGTCTCATGTCCATAGGCCCTTTAACTAAAAAGCTATTACAAAAACACCGCCCAGTGAGCTATAGCAAAAAAACGAAGAAAACATGCACTTTCCCCACGGTCCCTTACTGAAAGCTCAGCAAAAAACGAAGAAAACGTGCACTTTCCCCACATTGAGACAGCTTGTGCGGGCTAGTGCTTATTACATCGAGCGAAAACTATGGAAAAGAAGGCTGTGAAACATGATCAGCTTTGCCCTTTTGGCGGTCACACTGTTTAGATTTGTTTTGGGCAAGTCGATTTGGAGTTATTGTCGTTTATCGCTGAATGTGTCACGAATATCGAAAACTAAACCAACCCCCCTCTCTGTGTTCCATCTGTCTGACGAGCGTGCACGCGCCATTCGGTAAATTAAACTTAACACAGCCGGTCAGGACGGACCTTTAATGCTCGCGTGAATTCGTGACATTTATAGATAAGGATATGACCGTAAACTGAAATGTTGTGTGCTGAGGACGCACACGCGTGTGTCACAGTGCCTGACAGGGCAAGCCTATACACTCATGCATTAACTGAAAGCTCAAAATAAAGAATTATCATGTTTTGGGCAGCTTGGATCACATACTTCTCCCGCGGAATAGCATTCTGTTTCCTCCACTATTTTTAGATGAATTTTGTCGATAGAAATGCGTTATTCAGGGCTGTAATTCGAGCAACCGGCTGGACGTGCACTGTGGGCGGACCCGACTAATCGATAATGAGAATCATTGTCGATGATTTTTCATAATCGATATAATCGATTTTATCGATTAGTTGTTGCAGCCCTAATGCAGAGACAAATAGTCATTTGTAAATTCACCCAAAATACTGTAGCGCCTTCAAACCCTTGCTCTGTTTGTGCAACCCGACCAGTTTGACACTGGATCAACCAATGGTTTGAGTTTGAGGTGGGACTATCCATTTGTTTGACCAATTGTAGATATTCAGAAAACCTGTTTGAAAAAAAATATTTTTACAATTCCATTTGGTGACACTAGTGACACTTTTATTGAAAATGCACAATTGCACACACTTTAAATTTTTTTTTACTTTTAATATTTTAGAATTCCAAGGACTCACTCCCTGTGATTCACATGTTATATTTGATGAAGAGATGAGGTCCTTCAAATAAAGGTAAAAGGGAAAGAGTGAAATCAGGCATTCCCGTTTAGGGCAGCAGATGAATGCCTTCTGCTGACCAAAATATCAATCAAGCTTTTTGTCAGCATAAGAAATACGCATCTCCCTTCATCCCATTTATGTCAAAGTAAAAAGAGTTTTGCAGCAAAACGTAAACAATTAATCTAAGAATGAGGGGAAAGAATAATATCTAGTGTTGATTAAATCATCAGCTCATAAGATCATGAAGCTTCATGCAGTGGTAGTATTACTAAATAGCTTCATACATTCCCTCTCTTCCATTGGTCAAACGGACAGAGAACCCAGAACCATTGTTTGAGACAATCTTGCTATGTCGGGCTGGTTAAACAAGGAGAAATATTTTGAAACAGTGTTTAAAATGGGAATTAATCTACAAATGAGTACATTTTTGTATAGTCTTTGCATATTAAGATGGAATATAAGAATTTAACATGGAGAAAATTACTTGACTCACGTTTTCGCTGTGATATCCACATATTGTCCTGGACGGAAGTGAGCTGCATAGAGAGGAGTGCCTAGACCAACAAACAAAAAATAATTTATAATAATACAGAACAAAAACACATGAAAAAAAAAGAAAAACCACATAGAAAATAGTTAAAACAAAAAAGAAAAGAACAAACATAACCATAAAACAAAAGTTGTATTTGCACACACATGTAATTTAAGGGATACAGCTGACATGACTAATTCATTATTTATCTGGTGATAAGCAGTTCTGGCAGATGAAGTTCTGGCAGATGAAGTAACCTGGTTTGATGATAGCGTTGTCTGACACACAAAACGTGGTGAGTTTCTGTTTGGGAGGAACTCCTGCATTCCGGAAAACCTCTAAATATCCCTCTGGCCTCTGTGAGAAAGACAGATTGACTTTCAATTCCTTCAAGTGATTTACTAACTTATATAATCCTACAAAAGGAGAAAGGGAGAATGAAAAAGAGAATACATTAAAGCCAAACTGCTCTGCTGTCTTTTGGGAATTGATCGGCTCTGGAGACTGAAGGTCAGGACAATTGACAATTATACTTCAAGCAGCACTTTGTGGCAGCTGTCAATTATAGACAGATGACACAAATATACCAACTTACTGCCAAAAGGAAAAAGGACACCAACCAACGTTTTTCACTAAAAATCCATAGAATAGTTTAGTTCTGCTGTTTTAAAAAACAAATCCTCCCTTCTATCATTCTCACATCTATCACTGTTAGTCTATTTTCTCTAGCACATATAGAGAAAGACAAGTGAGAGAAGAATACAATGAGAAAAGACAAGAAGTACTGGTTTTCCTATTTGATTTCCCTTTGCACACACACACACACACACACACACACACACACACACACACACACACACACACACACACACACACAGGTGACCTCTAGATCTATGGAGCGCTCAGTAATTTCTCTCCAGGAGTTCTTCAGGTCTTATTATATTCCCTTCTCCAAAGAAGCAGAAAAGCTCTAGTCTAGTCTATTATTCTGTTCACCTCAGAGAGGCCAAGGACCGCCAGAAAGGTGAAGAGACAAGGGTTCGTTATGAGGGAGAGAACGTGCGTGGACAAGAACAGCCTTAATATGAAAAACGTTAAAGACTTTTCTTACTCACATGAAACGGAGAGACGTTTTTTCCACCCACAATCAGAGCTGCTGTGCGCCCATTATAATCTTCCTTGGAGAGATGTTTCACGACATGACAGTCCTGCACCTGAGAGAGAGATTTGGATGCATTAATGTCATATTTGATTGAGATTTTCCAATCCAAGTCCAATTTCCTTGAACAACCTTGAAAATAGTACCACACTAATGATTTAGCCAATAAACCAAAATGTGATTATTTAAATGACCAATTAATTATTTAATTAAATGTAATAAAGCTGGAGCTACTGGTGCTTGAAATATCCATGTTTTCTTTGTATGATTTTGACAAGCGCGTAAATACTTGCTCTCTTCTTCTGAGTGACAAGCGATTGTCAGAAGCGTAAAGTGGCGCAGCGCCACCTTGTGTACCGGGGTATTTCTGTTTTACATTAAGCGCCATCTAATGTCAGGGAATGAATTTGCATGTTCACTCGGCTCATCGTCAGCGAAAATCGCTTGGGTGTGAACACAAAAAACGCATTGAAAAACGCTGACGAATAACACGTGCCGATATTCGTCCCGGTGTGTACGGGGCCTTAAGTCAAGGAGAAAACTCACCGAGATCTACCAAGTGAAAAGTAAATAAATTATAAAATACATATTAAATCAAATAAATAATTAAAAAGGCTTGTTGGGATGTATCTTTATATTGCATTAATTTAATAATAAAAAATACAATATTGTTTTATTATTATTCACTACGCCATCAGTAGTTCCTCTGTAAGAATAGGCTGTTTGGAGCGTCTGATGCCCGTATGAACCCCACTGATCCTCACAAACATCTCCAACACACGCGAGCATCCGTTATAAAACAACTATGTGAATATTCTGAGCTGTATTCAAGCAGAAATATGAGTGAACCGAGAGCGCATACACGGTTCGTTTGCGCATCATTTATAACGGACATAATGCGCGCCTAATGCACGATCCTGTCACTCAATGTAATCATCTTTACCCTGATTACAATAGTCGTCCATCAAAACTTTAGGTTACTAGTGTGACACTGGCTTTGTTTTTTATCCAGCCGAGAGCTGTAGTTTGATCATACAGCGGTTTTGAGCCGCCGTTCAGTCTGTATTACACACGATGTGAAACGTTTTGCTGCTCCGAAACACAGAATACGTAGCCTAGAGAGGTGGTGCTGTTATTTATAGGCTATATATTTTTTACATTACTTAACATGCGAGTCATACTATTAGTGAATATATTATATTGTAGTTTTATCTCTCGCCCCCCTGGTTGAGAAACACTGACCTAAAGCATGATCTTCCAGCATTGCCTTCTTGATCGATCTATTGGGCTCTGCGTCTGCTCTGAGCAGTGAGCGGCAGAGAAACAGCACATTCAGTCATAACGCAGCCGACTCGTCAATAAATCATTTACAAAAACAGCGTTTCCAAGCACCTGTCACTTACTGACTGTTTGGACTTTTAAATATGAACAGTTAATCTGTTAATATAGTCACTTTTTAGTGTAAGTTAGATGTATATTGATTTTATCAGACGATGTCGCGATAATAAATCAGGATTTAAGGAGTATAGTGAGAGTGATAAGATTCCTGGTTAACATGCAGTATTAATGGGTCGTTTTTACTATTTATACTTTTATGTATGATTACAGAAAATATAATGTGAACAGATTTATTGGGCATTCAGTTGTATTACAGTATGTGACCGTTCATAGAGAAGAACAGATCTGAAGTGCCAAAGCTCGTCTGTATGCAAACTTGACGCAATGATGCCATAAATATGCAAATTAATACATGACATCACCTGCCGCCACAAGTGTCACAAAATCCTGTGGGAAACACTGTCAATAGCACAGTATTGCAATATTGCGGTTATCGTGACAGCCCTACCATTACAGGCTGGTTGCTTTCACACATTGAGGCCACACAACTGTGTTCAAACACCTTATAAAAGTGATTTTTACATAATAGGTCCCTTTTAAGTGATCTTAATATTTTGGTGTATTGAGCCTTTCTTCTACTCGGAGGAGTCCCTCAGTCCCTTCTGCTGAAAAACAGCCCCACGGCATGAGGCTGCTATCAGCACACTTTACTTTTGAGATGGTACTCTGCAGGTGAAGAGCAGAGCTGGTTTCTTTCAAACATGATGTTTGGAATTGAGGTTCATCAGACTAGAGAATATTGTTTCTCAGAGTCTGAGGGTCCTATAGGTGCTTTTTGCAAATTCCAAGTGTGTTTTCATGTATCTTAACTGAGGAGAGGGTTGAGTTTGGCCACACCGCCATACAGCCCAGATCGGTGCAGTGTTGCAGTGATGTTTGTCCTTCTGTAGATTTCACCTATCACCACATATGATCATGAAGTTCATCTAGACTGACCATCGGGTTCTTGGTAACCACACTAACCAAAGCCCTTCTCCATCAATTGCTCAGTTTGGCCAGCTCTAGGAAGAATCCTGGTTGTTTCAAACTTCTTCCATTAAGGGTAACAGAGACTACATGCTTCTGTGAACCTTCAATGCTGCAGATATTTTTCTGTACTCTTCCACAGATCTGTGCCTGCGCTTGTGTCTACAGACAATTCCTTGGACTTCATCGCTTGGTTTGTGCTCTGACATGCACATGCACCTGAGCTCAAATCTAAGTGTCATGGCAAAGGCTGTGAATACTTATGTACTTGTGATTTTCTTGCTTTTTATTTTTAATACATTTGCAAAGATTTCAAACAAATTTCTTTCACGTTGCCATTATGGGGTATTGTTTCTATACTTACAATGTATTGTAAAAATAATGAATTTAATTCATTTTGCAATAAGGCAGTACATAAAACGTGGAAAAAGTGAATACTCTCCGGATGCACTGCATATCCTCTTTACCTCCAGCATGGTCACTACGTGTCTCTCTCCAGATTTGGTCCACACAGGCATCATTCCGAGTTTAACAGCCACAAGACCGACTCTACGACTCCCTGGGGAGATGCAGATTACAAATCAATACAACCATTAAAACTTCAGTAGTTATTTTGAGCACAAGCACGCTGCCTCCTGTAGGACTGGAGCGGAAATGACACCCACAGACCTCAGGGGTTCTGATGGCGTGACCCACCTTCCACCCACTCGTGTCTGGGCCAGGGCTCATCCTTGAGGGGGTTGAGTTTGTCTGTGGTCTGTTGTCTATATTCCTCAGTAACGACCTTCTTCAGAAAGGAAGCATTATCTTCTGTGAGGTGCTCATCCCACCATGTGTTCGTCCGATGTGTTCTTATAGACTGAATGACAGGAGCTCTGCTGAAAACACAGAAAACACGGGCGTGATGGGAACTGCCATACTTTTCACATAAATATCACGTTAAAAATGTTGATAATATGATACTACCGACAGTGACATTACATAAAGTTGTTAAACGTGATGCTACTGAATAATAAGCCTAAATAATAAGAATTGCTGTATTTATTTGAGATTTAAATGACCTTGAATTAAATATTACATTATGACATTAATATTCCGTGTTTAACAACAAATACCTCTGCAGCGCTGCTCCAGCTCGGCAAACGGTGACTGGCGCTCCTCTTAGCAAACCATCAGCAACTTTAATGAACCTACACGTCAGTGCTGTCATCGTTATTATTTACAATTACCATACAACACAACTACGGCTCATTCGTTTAGCTCGATCTCGTCATTGTACCAGACATGACAGTCTCGTGTTTGTCCTGCAGTAGAGTGACATTCCCTCCACTTCCGGTGTTACACGGAAATACGGTCGCTAGTCAGTGTCGGTTCAAAATATTGTTCCTTTAAATTATTAGTTCACTTAGCTAGTGTATTATAAACTATTAGCTACATAAGCAATCATTACTATGTTATTATTTTTGTTGAAGACAAAATAATTTTTCGGTTTATTGTCAGTGATCTGTTATCATTAATCATTAACTAATGACAAAATAATAAATTGTTCCTCACAACGAAAAATATTAATATTAATCAATTCAGTTGAAATTTTTTTAATTGTGCATTATATTGTGCCACTATGGAAATGTAAATAAATAAATGAACTAATAAATAAACAAATACACAAATAAATCAATATTTTTTTTACAATGAAAACACAGGTTTCTTAGGCTGGTTGACTATTTCAACCAGCACTCTCAAAACTAATTATTATGTTACCCTTTGACATGTTGCAACATGTTCCTAACAAAACAATAAAATCAAAATATGTTCTTTGCAGATATTCGATCTTCATTTTGTGATAATATAGAATGCCTTTGGTGAATCTCCTTGTTTGTCTTACAAAACCTAATCTCTGCCAGACACTCACAGTGGTCAGTGGAGCAAGTTTTTCTGTCATTTAACCAACATTATTTGTTTAGAAATCTGTCAGAATTGACAACGTCTTGCACTTCAAATGATAAACCGAGATGCAGAAAAGACAGAGCAGGTCGTGGGGAGGTGAATGGAAGATCAGGAGGGTGAGGGATTTGAGGAGGACCTCAGGTGCTCTGGCCTTTCATGGGTTTTCCTTGACGACCCCAGAACCGCTGCAGATTGAGACCTAAACTAAAATTCATCTGCTCCCCGTGTCCTGCCAGCTGCTACTTCCATCATGCTGCCAGCTAACTCAACCCTGCCAGCTACTTCTTCCTATAACCTGCCAGTTACATTTTCCTCTGACCTGCCAGTTTCCTCACCCTTCCTGCTATCTGCCTCATCCAATCTCACACGTTGTCCAGCCCGCTGCCAGTGATGTTCACACTCAGGGGTCTGAGGAGCATTACATATGTACACATTTTAGCAGCAGGTGATGATCCCTTCCAGACACCAGGTTAAACTGACCACACAGATTTCTTTTCTCTATATTTATAAAGATGGATGAATCTGAATCCAAATGTATGTAGTACACACAGCCTCAAAACCGCCTGAAAAATTACATGCACATATATTGAATGTTCAAAATAACTCAATTGTATACTATATTATTTTTTTAATACATTCAAACAAAAGTTTAAGAGTTCAAATAAAGGAAACAATAATTAAATAATTACAACAGTTTTGAATAGTGATATTATGAAATATTTAATAGTGCTATCAAACGATTAATTGCGATTAATTGCATCCAAAATAAAAGTGTTTCTGCTTATATGTATACTGTGTATATATATTATGTATATATAAATACACATACACATACAGTATATATAGAAAATATTTACATGTATGTTTATATTCATATAATTTATATATATATATATATATATATATATATATATATATAAATGTATATTGAATATATAAACATAACATTTTTGTATTAAATATATAGTACATGCATGTGTATTTATTTATACATAATAAATATACATAGTACACACATATATTATGTAAACAAAAACTTTTATTTTGTATTCGATTAATCATGATTAATCATTTGACACCACTATGTGAATATCCACCTTAGTTAATATTCATGCTTATTACTTAAAAGATGGTGACTATTCATGAAATGGAGATCTAATGGGAGTACCCTAGCAATAGGTTTCATTCCCTGCTGTTGTTTTGAATGAGAAAGTATCTGCAAAATAACTAACAATAAATAACCTGCTGATTCTTTGACTGATGGACCTGCTGGATATGATAAAGGACATGATCTCTCTTTCAACCTGTTAAACGCCAACCTTGTCCTGGAAATCTAAGTGTTTATTTATACATGATGGAGCTAATTGAAAGGCTGTGTGCATGTGTGGAGAGAAGTGTGTGCATGTTTGTGTGTTTAGACTTCAAAGATTCATCTGACTCAAAGAGTCGATCACGCCTCCAGGACTCTATTTCTCAAGGTCTTCTGATGCCTGTTAAACTCAAGCTTCCCTCTAAATTTTTCATTTACATTTATCAGACACTTTTATCCAAAGCAACTTACAGTGCATTCAGGTTATACATTTATTGTCAGTATGTGTGTTCCCTGGGAATCGAACCCACAACCTTTGCGCTGCTAACGCAATGCTCTACCGCTGAGCCACAGGAACATATTTAGTACATTTCAGTATTGTAGTATTAAAGACACTGGATAAATATTACTGGGTGCGAAAGACCAGTGTATGCCGAGCAAGTGCTTCCAGTCAGTAAACAAGAGTATCAAAACAAAAAGTGAGAAATACCTTTTTTATTGGCAACATGCTAAATACAGTCCTGGTTTCGGTAGTAAGCAAGCACACATACACACGCTCCAAATGGAAGAAAGAAGGAAAAAAGAAATGTGTAAAAGGAAATGAGAAATGTGTCTAAGACAGCAACAGAAATACACATCTACTATTTCCAAATATTTGAAATGACTTTGATTAGGTTAAGAAATTTTGCAAAACAAATATCAAGAAACCTGTAGAAAAGAACAAAAACTAACAATGCCTAGATACTGTAAGTACTGTATTCACAGAATCCTTTCCACATGCTTTCAAATAAAATATGCATTTGTTTATAGTGCTATATACAATACACGTAATTGTATGTAACAATTGTAAGTCATAAAGACCTCACATTAAAAATAAGTTTTAAAATAAATACACTACCGTTCAAAAGTTTGGGGTGGGTAAGAAAGGAACAAATATTTATATTCAGCAAGGAGGCATTATATTGATTAAAAGTATCAATAAAGACATTTAAAATACTACAGAAGATTTCAATTATGTATTTTTGTTCACCAAATCAGCATATTAGAATAATGATGCTGAAAATTCAGCTTCGCCATCACACAAACAAATTTGTAAATATATTCAAATAGAAAACAGTCATTTTAAATTGTATTTTAAATTTAAGATTTTATTTTAAATATTTAATAAAAGTACAGTTTTTACTGTATTTTTATCAAATAAATGCAGCCTTGGTGAAGATAGGAAACTTCTTTCAAAAACATGAAATTCTTACCAACCACAAACATTTTGCAGGTAAATAAATTAGAAAAAATAATTTTTACCCTTTGCATTATAAAGAACTAAGTGTTTACTAAGTGAGCATTGGTCATGGACTGGCCAATATACAATAATCACTTGCCTCCTAAACTATTAAGCATTGGAATATTATGCTATATTGGACTATATAGCCCTTTTATAGCAGGTCCACCAAAAATCATTATAATAATAATATTAACAAAACAAAAGCCAATGCTTATGAACAAATGCAACTTGGAATCAGTCTGGCATCTGAATCTAAATAAAGACAGTCCAGTTGAAGGTTTCATTCTTTCGGCTTTCCTTCTATTTACACAGAGTAGGTGATGGCAGATTAAAAGGTACTGGCAGATTGGTTTGGTTGGAATTAAAGGAATTTATCCCAATGTAAACCACATTTTACACATAACACTTAAACATGATTAAAATCATCTCACGAGAGAGCAGGTCATCTTATGTGGGATCACATGACTGAATACAACTCACTTTATTTTGGTAACTTACGTGTTGTCAGATAATTTCACTTACGAATCTTGTCCTCTGTTACACTCACCCCCTAAACCTCACTCACATCCGGGTCATGGCACCAATATAACCCCCTCTGGTTCTACTCTCCTAGTTCTTGCTCCGAGCGGAATTCAAACCAGTGTTTCCAGCATGGGAGGCAGGCCCTCTAACGAAGACGCTAAAGGAGCCTTTAGGTCCAAGATGATTGCCATATTATCCAGGGAAACCAAAACAAAAAATGACAGTTCACTTTTAATATAACTAACAACTGGGTAAAACAATATGGACAGCTAAGGACATTTCTGCCCAATGCTATTGGAAACCTGAGTGAAACAACAACAAGGATGGACCTGCTTGTCGATTCCGATATTAATACAGCAAGCTCTGAAATGATAAATTATGATATCTTGATCTTGAGATGAATTTGGCTGTGCGTAGCTTAGGGACTGAACGCTCTGGAAGACTCAAAGTCCGACATGCATTTGGGCTTGACGCCTTTTCCATTGTAGTAATCCACCACTTGATTGGGAACCTCGGCCAGCACACTTTTAGCCAGCGCTGCAGGAGAGGCCTGTGTGGAAGAAAAGACGGAGGGAAGGATGAGAGAAAGGAATATAGATGAAATCTCACACTCTCTTGTGCTTGAGTAGGTGATACAGGAAAGGTGTCACTCCTATTTCACTCTGTCCGCAAAACAGGGGGAGACAGACCAGAGAAAACCCAGCAGGACAGAGCTAAAAATAAACACGCACACACAAGGTCGGTTTCTCGCCGAAGCATTCGTATCGGACAGCCAACTTCACACCTTCAGAGTTGCGCTTTATTTATGAATTGTGTGATATTGCAGAAGTTGACCTGAGGTAGCAGGTTTCCTTACAGCCGTCTTCCAGACTGTGAAGAAAAAAGCAAAACAAAGCCCTTCTCTGGAGTTTATTGCACAAGAAGCCTTGGAAAAAAGATTCAATAAATCAAATGAAAAACCTGAAGATTTAAAGCATAACTACATCAGCAGTTACATAACAACTGAGAAATTAAAACATAATCATGAACGATTCTGAAGAAATTAATGCAGAAATTTGGCCAAGAAGAAATATTATTTTAAAATTATCACAAAAATAAAAGCAATAATTACTTGCGATTAAATTCATCCAAAACAAAAGTTTTTGTTTACATAATATATGTGTGTACTGTGTATATTTATTATGTATATATAAAAACACACACAGCATATATTTTGAAAATATTTACATGTATTTACGTGTATATATTTATATTCATATAATTTATATCATATCTAAATATATTTAATATATAAATGTAAAATGTTTCTAAAATATATACATGCATGTGTGTGTATCTATATATACATAATAAATCTACACAGTACACACATATATTATGTAAACAAAAACTGTTATTTTGGATGCGATTAATCGTGATTAAATCGTTTGACAGCACTAAATAATAATAATTTTTAAATACTTTTTTAAAAATGTGTAACTATTTGAACTACAGGTATCTGCCCTAAGCCTTCATTCAATCTCCATTGAAAAGATTTACTCCTTTTCAAAGAATCACTGCAACAGTTGAACCCAAATCAATAATAATCCTAGAAAAGTTTGGACGGTGTGATGTTGCTGATTAGAAACAAATATTTCATGCAATTGCTAAATAAAAAATAAACAGTTAAGCATTGTGAAAAACTAATTATTTACTCTGTATATACAGATATATCTCACAGAAGTGAGTACACTATACAACACTGAATAAATTACACTTTGCTACAATGTAAAGTAGTGAGTGTACAGCTTGTATAACAGTGTACATTTGCTGTCCCCTCAAAATAACTCAATACACAGCCATTAATGTATAAACCGCTGGCCACAAAAGTGAGTACACCCCTAAGTGAAAATGTACAAATTGGGCCCAAAGTGTCAATATTTTGTGTGGCCACCATTATTTTCCAGCACTGCCTTAACCCTCTTGGGCATGGAGTTCACCAGAGCTTCACAGGTTGCCACTGGGGTCCTCTTTCACTCCTCCATGACAACATCAGGGAGCTGGAGGATGTTAGAGACCTTGCACTCCTCCACCTTCCGTTTGAGGATGCCCCACAGATGCTCAATAGGTTTAGGTCTGGAGACATGCTTTGCTAGTCCATCACCTTTACCCTCAAATTAATTAGCGAGGCAGTGGTTGTTATCATGTTGGAATACTGCCCTGCGGCCCAGTCTCCGAAGGGAGGGGATCATGCTCTGCATTAGTAGGTCACAGTACATGTTGGCATTCATGGTTCCCTCAATGAACTGTAGCTCCCAGTGCCAGCAGCACTCATGCAGCCCCAGACCATGACACTCCCACTACCATGCTTGGCTGTAGGCAAGACACACTTGTCTTTGTACTCCTCACCTGGTTGACGCCACACATGCTTGACGCCATCTGAACCAAATACGTTTATCTTGGTCCCATCAGACCACAGGATATGGTTTCAGTAATCCATGTGCTTAGTCTGCTTGTCTTCAGCAAACAGTTTGCGGGCTTTTTTGTGCATCATCTTTAAAAGAGGCGTCCTTCTGGAACGACAGCCATGCAGACCAATTTGACGCAGTGTGCGGCGTATGGTCTGAGTACTGACAGGTTGACCCCCCACCCCCTTCAACCTCTGCACCAATGCTAGCAGCACTCTGCTCTAGATTCAGAGGTTGTTGCAAACAAAACCTCTGAATATGACGCTGAGCACGTGCACTCAACTTCTTTGGTCGACCATGGCGAGGCCTGTTCTGAGTGGAACCTGTCCTATTAAACCGCTGTATGGTCTTGGCCACTGTGCTGCAGCTCAGTTTCTTGACAATTAGGTCTTGGCAATCTTCTTATAGCCGACGCCACCTTTATGTAGAGCAACAATATTTTTTTTCAGATCCTCAGAGAGTTCTTTGCCATGAGGTGCCATGTTGAACTTCCAGTGACCAATATGAGAGAGTGAGAGCGATAACACCAAATTTAACACACCTGCTCCCCATTCACACCTGAGACCTTGTAACACTAAAATATTGAATCATTAATAATTATAATAATAATAATAATAATAATAATGATACACCAGGCTTTGTTTTATGAGATAAAAAAACAAAAAACAAAGCAAAGGCAATTTGTCTCATTTTAACTCCTAATGGAATAAAAAACCTGAACTTTGCATGAACTCAGCTTCAGAGGCAGGAATATTGCTGGACAGAATATGCTATCTTCTCTTAAAAATGCTTTCATAATGAAGACTGTTCTACATGAATGATTTCACGCTCTTAATTCAACTAAACACAGGCCTGTAAAATCTAAGAGTTTTGATGTTTTCCTTCCCTCTGTTCCAGCGCCGAGATGCTTGTTATTGGAGCTCAGAGAGACAGCTGTGAGAGCAACGCGCTGGCCTGAGAGAGAAGAGAGATGAAAAGAAACCTGGATGCCTTCAGATGTACAGCATCCACTTGTAGTTTGCTTCATGACTATGCCCTGACCAGAGGTACCATAACGTTTCTTAAATTCCCAAACCTGGGATGAAGCACGTTTCTTCATTAGAAACATCTGTTCATTAAGCTTCAGCTTGTTAATAATCACTTAAAACTTTCAGGTTTTTCTTTCTGTGTTTATGGTTTCACCTGATCCGAACAGGATTCTTTTAAAATGAATTCAAATGTGAATATAAGTGTGTTTAAATGTGTAGAAACACTTTGTTATTATTTACTTCAACAACGTAAGACTTTTTTGGGGGGTGAACTAAGATGCTGTTTTTTACTCACATGTTTGAAGTTGCGGAAGGGCACAAATTGCACAATGTCCCTCAGGACAGGTTCTCCTTTAGGAGAGCGGAGGATTCCATCATCACCATCCAGCATCTGCATGTCGCTGAAATCTGCGCTGCCAATGCCGACGATGATGACGGACATGGGCAGGTGAGAGGCGTGGACGATGGCTTCTCGTGTATCTGCCATATCTGTGATCACTCCATCGGTCAGGATTAGCAGTATGAAGTATTCCTAATAAATTAGGAAAAAGGGGGAAAGAGATCAATAAAATGTGAGAGAACATTTAAAAATGCACACTCACACTAGTATGATCACCAGGTGTTTGTCTTTGTCTAGCCCTCAAAGCTCCAATATAATCAACAAACTGTTTCTTGTTTTATTTTCAGCATACACCACTCTACATTAGCCAATGAGGTAAGAAAATTAATTCATCTTAAAGTAAAATTAAAAACTGTAAAATTTTGAAATATTATTAAAATATAAATAACCATTTTCTAATTAAATATATATTGTAATGTCATTTATTTCTGTCATAGCAGACTTAATAATATCCGCAATTCATAATAATGTATTTTATTATTATCAATGTTGAAAACAGTTTTTATTCTTTCATTTTTATGGAAACCAGGATACATTTTTTTTAGGATTCTTTAATAAGTAGAAAGTTAATTGAACAGCATTTAATTGAAATATAATTATTTTAGATTTATTTTGAAATAGTCTTTACTGTTGCCTTTCAACAATTTAATAGATCATTGTTAAATAAAATACTAGTAATTTCTTCTTTTTTTAGCATACTTACCCAAACTTTTGAATCGTAATTTTCATAAAAAATATAAAAATGTTTTGCTTCTTGGGCACCCAAAGCATATTAGACACGGATGTTATTTAACAGTAAATTGTTAAATTATTTTATTTTTGATCAAATAAATTATTATGTAGTTAAGTAAATAAACTATTTTCTGAGAACAAGCATTATTATCTAATGCAGTTTGACTTTAAGTAAATTTATATTGTTAAAATTATGTTCTAATATTATATGAGAAAAATGAGACAAAACTCCTGACAATAATTTAGCTGTGCCCTTCCACAGCATGTTTTCTATTCTATACACATCAGCAACTTGTTTTTTTTTTTTTTTTATAAAAAGGCAACAGCAGTAAAGCAGATTGAGTCGATATGGTGCTGTGCAGAAACTGAGCTCCTCAGTCGAATTAAAGGTCTCTCTCTCTCTCTCTCTCTCTCTCTCTCTCTCACTAACCATGGCCTCTTTGGTGTGCATCTCCTCGGAGGCAGAGTTGGCAACTTTCTGAATGATGGGAGCAATATTAGTGGGACCATACAACTGGATTCTCGGGAGGCAGTTCTGATAAGCCTCAACAACTCCTTGTACACCTGCAAAACACACACAGCCACTCAGGTCAATACACTCACTTGTTTTCAAACATCTTTAAGTTCATTTTAAACCACACCAAATGTTGTAATTAAATCTATGCTTAAAACAAAATGTGGTAAGAATGTATTTTTTTTCACACTAAATTTTGTAATTAAATCTATGCTTAAAACAAAACGTGGTAAGAATGTTTTTTTTTAAAGCCTTAAAAAGTTTAGATGTGTTTTATTTTATGCAGTGATTATCTGTTTTGTAATGTGACATTGAATAGACGTCATATTACCCTTTTTTTCAGTGGTGGTCTTTTACATTTAGTGACCTGAAAATGTCAGATTAAAACATGACCTTTGTGCACAGTCTCGTTTAAATGCATGAGCATTGGTTAAAAAGTTCATAGTTCATGCTTTGAAAACCTAACATCTTCTGTTTGCCATTGAGTGTGTGTGGGAGATGTTTGACTCATAAAGTAGGAATGCATTGAATTACATTGAACTTTCGTTTTGAAAATAAAAAAACAATGTTTTGTAAAGGCATAAATTTATGTAGTTGTGGACACGTTGATGACTCACCAGCACATTCTGGGTTGTCCTCATCAAAATTGACAGCAAAATCATGAGAAACCTGTATTGAGGAGGGAAAGAAGCCACAGTTAAGTGACAAAAACTGAGAGATCAGTGGCTGCCAGAGGTGGCAGAGTGAGTCTAATGCTTTTAGAATGGCACAGAGAAAAAGACTCAATTGATTTAAACTTTGAACTCTGGTGATATTAGATTCTGATATTAAGGTTCATATAATGTACTGGAAGAACTGAAACATTTAATTTCTTTATTTTATTTATAAGTTCTTATGGTTCATTTATATTCAGAGTTATTGCAGCCAATGGAAGGGATAAAATCATGCATAAAACATGGAATTTCTCTGTGGCTTGGTCAACTAAAATACATTCTTAGAGTCACATCCAACCACACCGCAGCCGTGACCTCTGATTGTAACATGGCAACCAATCAGATGACCTGATTTTGAGTGATTGGCATATATTAGCAGGAATAATGAGGTGATTATTGTAAAAGGGCATCAGCAGTTCATGAATTATTCAGAAATCTCCTGTCAGGAAACTGTGAGAGATTCAGAGCATTCTGGTTTCAATGGCAATTTATTGTACTGTACGGGAAAACTTCTTGTAGTCTTAAAATCAAGCTACAAATTCAGTCTGTTAAATCTTAGATGAGTCAATCAAATCAATAAATAAATAAAACAGAGAGAATTGTATTATTTAAAAAAATCTTAGGGTTCTTTAAAAAAAGAATATTACTTAAATATTTGATCTTAAATGTACATTTTATTTAAAGTCATTTCAACTTTCAAGTATGCAATAAAAAAACAGTCAAATTAAAACTAGAAATCACATTAAAAAAGAAGACTTATTTTTGTTGTTTTTAAATGACTACTTTTCTTTCTTTCAACAAAATTACACATAATTACATATAAAATAGTTTGCATGTAGAATATAATAAAAAAAGCTATTTTCTGAACATATACAAATAATGAACTTACTTTGAAGTCCGGTGGGATTTGGGCTCCAAAGCCAAAAGCGGGAAACATTTTGTCGCTGGAAACAGATCAGAAGCATGAAGGATTAATAAGCGTGTATTGAGCCCCAGGGATGAGCAATGACGAGCAGAGATGTGACATTGTGAGGGGTCAAATATAATTGACTCAGCTGAACAGAACACTTCACTTTTTTGGAAGTAGGGGAGTTGTAAAATGAGCCTACTTCCAAAAAAAGTGAAGTGTTGACTCTTCTTTAGTTACTTCGTGTACTAAGACCGACGGAAAATGAAACGTTGCGATTTTCTAGGCTGATATGGCTAGAAACTATACTCTCATTCCGGCGTAACAATCAAGGAACTTTGCTGCCGTACCATGGGTGCAGCAGGTGCAATGATATGATGCAGCGCCTTAAAGCAGTCCCCAGCTAGGTAACTAGTTATTATATCATTGCGCCTGCTGCACCCATGGTCCCCAGAAAGGTAGTAAGGACATCAATAAGATAGTGACATCAGTGGTTCAACCTTAATTTTATGAAGCTACAAGAATGTTTTTTGTATGCTAAGAAAACATAAATAACAACTTTATTCAACAATTTCTTCTCTTCTGCATCAGTTTCCACCACGCAATCACGAGAGTACCACAAACATTTTTGAGCGAGATGCTAATGATCTAATTTGATTCAATGATCTATGCTAAGCTAAAAGTGCTCCCGTCAGACCCGGAGGTCAGCTGAATGGATTCAAAAACGATAAAACTCAACTGTTTAACTCTAGAGGAGTTGTAAAATGAGCCTACTTCCAAAAAAAGTGGAGTGTCCCTTTAAGTGACGTCTTGGGTGACTGAATCCCTGATTAAATGAAGCAATGTATAATTGATTGATTAATTGGTCTGAATGTTTGGTTAATGGCCTGTAATGAGAAAATATCTGGTGTAAACATTTTGTGATGGAGTAGCTCTGTTAGTAAGCCCATTAAATTTAATTTGGCAAAATGAAAGGATTGACTGTTTGCATGATTGATTAACTGATTTAATGGTTTACTGGCTGACTGATTGATTGGTGGGTCACCTATCGTAGTCCTGGCAGATCTCCCAACAGCTATCAGTGCTTTGAGGTACTCGTTGGGCTGGTAAGGGTGGATGTAGTGGAGGGAGCAGCTGTTTCGAGGGTCGCCATTCGAGGCGGTGAAGTCAATCGCCACCTGCAGAACAACATTTGTTAAAAGGATAGTTCACCCAAATTTTTTTATTTGGCATTATTTACTAACCCTCATGTTGTTCCAAACCTGTATGGCCTTTTTTCTCTCACGGAAAACATAAGGCAACATTTTGAAAAATTGCAATGACAAGAACATCAAAAGGATGTAAAAACACCATACAAGTGTATATGTATATACAGATTTTATACACCATCTTTCAAGTTATATGATAGATTAATTTAAGACTAAAATGTAAGTAATTATTCTTATGAATCTATAAACATACTGTAAGAACCACTGGAACCAGATTAGTGATTGGAATTCTGATTCATTCAGGATGGTTTTGTGAACTGAGTGAAATGATTCATTGAAAAGATCTGAATCAGCAACACCATGCACATGCGTTTGTGTTACTCTCGTGATTGCGTGGTGGAAACTGACACGGAAGAGAAGAAATTGTTGAATAAAGTTGTTATGTTTTCTTAGTATACAAAAAACATTCTCGTAGCTTCATTAAATTAAGGTTGAACCATTGATGTCACTATCTTATTGATGTCCTTACTACCTTTCTGGGCCTTGAATGTGCTAGTTGCATTGTTGTTCCGAAGATGAACAAAGGTTTTACGGGTTTGGAACAACAACATGGTGAGTAATTAATGGCAGAATTGTCCTTTTTGGGTGAACTATTCCTTTAAAGTTTCAATCTCTGTTCATTGTAACTGCATGGAAAAGAGCATGCAATTCAATTCTTCAAAATTTCACTGTTTAACGCATGAAAAAAGTCATAGGATTTGGAATAAAATGAAAATGAATAAATAATTACAGAAATTTAATTCAAAGAATACATTAATTAGACACACATTAAAGACGTGCAGCTAGAAACTAAACCACCAGATTACACAATTTATAAGATCCTGGCTACAGTATATTGACTCTTGCTATCAGTGGAGTTTGGTTTAGCTTAAAGATTAAGATGACAGTAAGATAAAAAGCAGGGAAATGTCTTCCAAAACGACTTACTGTGAACTGAATCTGACATCCTCCCATGATGTAATCCAGGAAAGAGTGCATCTTAATGATCTGAAACAGAGATAAATAACACTTATTAAACTGATAGTTCCGGTCCTGGAAACTGACTGGTTAACAGATAATTTCAGGTGTACAAAATACAGTAATCATCATACATATACCTGTTCACCTACAGTAGCTACTGTAAATATCCCTCCACACCACAACCCCGAAATCAACTATTACACCTGGTTTATATGACAGAAAGTGACCATATCCAACCCATTTATTATAGCAAAATGGACACACACACACACACACATATATTAGACATAAAGGCAAGGATTCCTCACCTTGCACAGGGTAAGAATTACCATTCCAGAATTGCTGTAATTCTTCTTCTTTACTTGGTACTTAGGATTAATACATTCCCACTGGATCTGTAAGAAATATTTTAAACGTACAACGGTAATACAACAGTTCAGCTCTATGCCATTCATTCAGCTCTGTACTGAACTCCATTGAGCCACAAGATGAATTGCTTGGGCTTGTAGGTATTTCATTTGAGGTCTGAGGTTTGCTTGTGATGTATCTGTATGAGAGGAAGATGCCCAGAGGCTAAGAGGCACAATGACAGACAGATGTCTAAAAGACTCAGCATAATATAGTGGCTGCAGTTGAGCCTTTCAGAAAATGTGAGAGTGATTGGCTGTAAGCTGGTAGTGCAGGCGAGACTTTCACAAGCATGTCTGTGTTGATAAGTCACCTTTTGGCCAAGATCAGTTTGTAGTTTCTCCTGTCAGGACAAAAAAAAAAGATATGTCTATTCAAGCCAAAACAGTTCTTTATTAATTTTACATTTTTAGTATGAAAACAATAGCTCAGTGATGCCAACAATCCAAAGATCTGCCTCAAATTCGTGATGTACGATGCATGCACAATTATCACAGCTTGTTCTAAAGATCTCAAATCAGGTCTTGAAGAGCATGCGAGAAGTTTTCTTCAACCACTAGAGACTAAAAGCATCCGAGTTTCCCGCTGAAAATGAAGCACCTGTTTGTGAACCCCGCTAGCAGAGCAATCAGCATGAGCTGACGGACGAGGTGTTCCACTGATTAACAAATTCAACGAGAAGCGTATGTTGAAGCCTGTCGACTTTGCTCCTCTGAGCATTCAAGGGGATGATGGTGAATATGAAGTTAATGGAATTTAAGGCAACACAATGACTAGTAATCTGCACAGCCAGTAATAGATTTGAAATGAGAGAAGCGATGGAACAATGTGAACTACTTCAGATGCTATAGACTGATACATAAGAATGTATGCAGCACAGTAACATTGTGTGTGTGTGTGTGTGTGTATACTCAAACAGGATGTGGAAGTATGTGGACACCTAAACATCACCCACTAGATGGATGCAGAGATTAGCTTCTATTGAAAAAAAATATGACCATATTTTTTTTTTTAAATAATGAATTAACAAGTGTGTCCTTTCTGAAGCAACATACATCTGTATAATTCTAGAACTATGCTATATATAATGCTTGACTCAGCTATACTTACTGGTTGTGTGTTGTGTGTGTGTACCCCCCACACACACACACACACACACATATATTTATATGTATACACAAATGTATACATACATACATGTGTGTATGTATATACATATACAGTATCTCAGAGAAGTGAGTACACCCCTCACATTTTTGTAAATATTTTATCTTTTCATGTGACAACACTGAAAAAATGACACTTGGTTGAAATGTAAAGTAGTGAGTGTACAGCTTAACAGTGTAAATTTGCTGTCCTCTCAAAATAACTCAACACACAGCCATTAATGTCTAAACCACTGGCCACAAAAGTGAGTACACCCCTAAGTAAAAATGTCCAAATTGGACCCAAAGTGTCAATATTTTGTGTGGCCACCATTATTTTCCAGCACTGCCTTAACCCTCTTGGGCATGGAGTTCACCAGAGCTTCACAGGTGGACACTGATGTCCTCTTCCACTCCTCCATGACAACATCAGGGAGCTGGAGGATGTTAGAGACCTTGCACTCCTCCTCCTTTCGTTTGAGCATGCCCCACAGATGCTCAATAGGGGTTAGCCCACGGCCCGTTGGCTAAACGTCTGATGCATATGGTACACTTATCTGGAAACACTTCAAGAGTGTCGAAGTCGTCGTCAGTTTGGTTGAATTATACTGGATTTCCGGGAGACGTGTGTGTCGCGTTCTTTAACGTTCCGCCTGGAAACAAAGGTGCCTTGGTGCCAAACCCCCTCACGAAAGAAGAAAGCCATCATGTTTACAATTGTGACGACAGACGCTTATCAGCTAAAGATCAACTTAATGCTGGAGTTTCAAAAGTATGTGAAATATTTAAAGTTTGCGGTATAGAATCTTTAAAATACGTCCGAGAGTTTCACATACCAGTATGCTATTGTGGCGACATTTCCACGCTCCGAAACGTGACGCTGAACGAAACGAACTGTGAACGATTGTTTGACATGTCGGTCAAACAGCCTCATGGGCGGGCCTTGACCAATGAAGGCTGTCATCTATTCCAGACCTTCATGCTGTCAATCTGAAGGTCTGGCTACGCGAGACTAGTCGACCATGGCGAGGCCTGTTCTGAGTGGAACCTGTCCTGTTAAACCGCTGTATGGTCTTGGCCACCATGCTGCAGCTCAGTTTCAGGGTCTTGGCAAATCTTCTTATAGCCTACGCCATCTTTAGAGCAACAATTATTTTTTTCAGATCCTCAGAGAGTTCTTTGCCATGAGGTGCCATGTTGAACTTCCAGTGACCAGTATGAGAGAGTGAGAGCGAAAATTCCTAATTGGGTCCAATTTTTACTCACTTTTGTGGCCAGCAGTTTAGACATTAATGGCTGTTTACACAAATTTACACTGTTATACAAGCTGTACACTCACTACCTTACATTGTAGCAAAGTGTCATTTCTTCATTGTTGTCACATGAAAATATATAATAAAATATTTACATAACTGTGAGGGGTGTACTCACTTCTGTGAGATACTGTATACTCTGTCTGTACATATGTGTAATATATTCTGTATATACAGTATGTCTGGGCCATAAAAAGTTATGCAATGTTAGCTTAGCTGCAATCAAATGTTATTATATTGAAATTAATTATGAATCACGTCTCTCCCATGTGTGAAATTATGAAAACTGAGAAAGTGAGACATAAAGATAAAAAAGTAAGTGTTAGGCTTGTTTCACACCACCTGCCAGAGAAAACACAGCGGAACTGTAAGAGCTTCACAGTGACTGAGCTTCCGCTGCATAACAAACCTGAGGCTCTCAACAGAAAATAAAGAGATTCATGGAATCTACAAGAGGAGCTGGAATGTAGAAAATATAATTGCTAGGGTATTCTGGGTGGACCACAGTGCTGCTTTTGTGTAAGTCTGTATCATTATCTAAAAACCCTTGAAGACCCATCAGGTTGGATAGGATGTGAACGACGTTTTTTTTACAAAGGCTTCATTTGCTTAGAATTAATACTCAAAGATTACATTTTGGCCTCATCAGACCACAGAATCTTCTTCGAATGTCCACAGCCGTTCACTTGCCCATGGGCAAGCTCCAGTCGAGATGTGATATGAGTTTTTATTAACGAAGGCTTTCTTCTTTGCACATATCCATAAGATGGCGTTATGAAGTACGTATGCTATTGCTCTTGCTCAGTTCCATGTGCTTCAGGGTTCAGTGCTTCAAATATGTTATAATGTCTTTGCTCTTTTTACCCCTAGTCTTGAATCTTAGTATTGTTTTTCCTGCTAATGCAATGGGCATAATGCTATAAATGGGTAGATTTCTAAATAATTACATGGGTGAACATTGAACAATTACAAATGTGAACCATTTAATTTTATTAAAATGATTTATTTTTTAATTTTGACAAGAGTACTTTGTCTTGATGGAAATCTACATTTTGGAAGCAGGGAACATTTTCTGACTGTGTGTTTATACCTGCTTCCCATCCATGGCTGCCTTCATCTCCTTGAAGGTGGTTTGAAATTCTCCTATAAAGTCGTGTTTGCCATTTGAATCCCAGTCCCATACTGTACACTACAACAAAAACATTAAAACATTATTAGGTTTATGATACAGCTCAATAAATTAAAACATAATAATTGCCTTTTGACACACGAAACCATAACCCTCCTGCATCTCTTAATATGCTGAGCCACATGCTTAATGCAGTTAATAAATATGTGAATAATTTTAGCTTTGTGCAGGAGGGTGTGAGACTTCAGTCTCTAAAGAACTGTGCTAAATCTCCTGTGCTAAGTAGTTTTCTATAGCAGTACCAAAGGTTGTCACATTGTCTTACACACACACACACACACACACACACACACACACACACACACACACACACATGTAACGGTGTTACGTCTTTAATATACAAAATATGAGTAACTGTATTTTGTTCTAATTACATTTGAAATAGGTGTAATCAAATTACAGTTACATCCGAAAAGTATTTTAGAATACCAAAGTAATTACTTTGAATTTTAATGTAATTTATTAATTTCATATTTAAGTAAAGAGTTTGAGGATTTTAACCAATAAGGCAACTGATTTTCTGTTGAAAAAAACAAACTGCGTGCAGCCACCTGTTTATTTATCAACTTGTAGTGAGAGTACACTCATCATCACGACACAACAGAAAGACATTAGCGCAATGCATTTCTCTCGTGGAAATACAAAGACTAGTTTATAAATCTGAAAAAGGATGTAACCGTGCAGTGCAATGCCTACCTGCAACGAAACTTATATCAACATCGAAGGATACAACGTCTAATCTGAAAAAGCAGCTTGAGGGAAGTTGTTCTTGATCTTTGAACATTTTTATCCAGTAACTCGTTTTTCTATTTTCTCATATTTTGAATGTTGAATGGTTATCATTATGTTTAAAATTTCTAAGAATTTAATTGAAAAATTACACCAAATTCTCCTAGAATTCACACTTTGCATTAATTAACAGATCCATACAAATCATGCATGAAATAAAAGTTAATGAAGTCACACGATAGCTGTGTGTGTTTTTTCTAATGAATAAAGATCTCAAGTTCATCTGTAATGTTCAAGAACAAATAATCTTTGACGCGGCAAGGCGAGTTCATGGTTCGATTCGTGAACAGATTATTTTTTTGAGTCAATCTTTTAAATTAATAATTTATTTTGTTTAACAAAAGATCTGGGCTATTTTTCCCAAATGCATCATTAGCGAACTGTGGTTGTCAAATTACGTTGAACTACAATGACCATACTTGCGACCATAGTTGTTTTGGGAAATGAGCCCAGTCAATTTTGACTTAGCGATTATTTTGTGCCAATCGCTTCTCCATAGAGAGGATTAGGATGTATTCTCTTAAAGTTTGGTCCATTCATTAAACAAATCTATTGTATAACTTTGAGAACTGTGCTAGATGTTTTGGCTACTTTTTTAAATGTTTGATTCGTTTTGAAGCTTGGAATCAGCACAGAATCCCATTCATTGTATTCAAATTTAATTTATATTGATTGGTAGATTTAAATGACATAACATTTATTTGTTGTTCATAGAAATGTGGTGGAAAACTGATGTAGATGTTACTTTATTTATAGTTGGAAAAATAAAAATATGATATCCAAGTATATGTTCCCTTGTGTTACAAATCTTAAGTATTTCAAAGTATTCTAAAGTATTTAGATTACGTTACTAAACCTGAGTATTCTAATGAAATACATTACTGATTACTTTTTAAAGCAAGTATTTTGTAATCTGTAGTGAAAAACATTTTAAAAGTGTTCCTGTGGCTCAGTGGTTAGAACATTGCGTTAGCAGCGCAAAGGTTGTGGGTTCGATTCCCAGGGAACACATGTACTGACAAAAATATGTATAGTCTGAATGCACTGTAAGTCGCTTTAGATAAAAGCGTCTGCTAAATGCATAAATGTAAATGTAAAAGTAACCAGCCCTGCATGCATGCATGCACTCACACACGGAAACATACAGTACAAAACCCAAGCAATAATTCCGCTTTTGAGGCACCTGCAAAAAGTAAACTGCAAAATTGCATACAAATGAGAAACTCTGAGAATATTGAATCACGTTTGTTTTTATTACCACATTAGCGAATAGTTTTTTCTTGTTTTAATTTAAACTTAGTGAGACTGATAAAAAACTATTTTGCCAATGCATGATATACATAAATTTATATTAGTTTAAACACAAGTTTAGTTTTTATTATTTATTTGAGATTTATTTATTAGAAACATATTTGTATAGTATTTGTATAGCATTTACTCACCCTCATTAAATATATTTTCAAGAATGTGGGTAACCAAACAATTGAAGATAGCCATTGTCTTCCATAGTATGGGAAAAAACACCATGGAAGTTAATGGCTACCGTCAGGTGTTATTTACCCACATTCTTCAGAACATCTTCTTTTGTGTTCAACAGAAGAAATACATTTATACTGGCTTGCGATGAGGGTGAGTAAATGATGACAGAACTTAATTTTTTTAGTGAACTATCCCTTTAACCTCCACAACTCATACTCAAACATTTGTTTTAATCTTAAACTTGCTTTAAGGAGCAACAACAGCAGTGTCTCAGAAATGATAGATTGTACATACAGTAAAAATGCACACAAAGTGAACAGTGTGTCCAAACACCAAGCGCTGAAATAATTTATAACGCCACAAGAGCAGGCAACGGCATCAGTTTTTCTTGCTACAGTGAGACTGAAATGTCACAGTTCATTTAGAAGATGTTTTATCTAGTCGCTGCTGAATCTGGAACAAGCTGGGGAGGGGAGTTTAAAATTTCAAGAAGTAATAAAGGATTGTGACTAGTGACTACAAATGTAAAGACAAACTGCAGCAGGTCACTTCTTCAATTTTAATACCTAGTGTCATGTTGTTGATTTAAAGATTTAACACTCTCGTCGGTACGCTGGAGCATGTGTGTATATATGTGTCATTGTGAATGTGGGTGTGTGGCAGGAGTGGCAGGAAGACAGCACACTGTAGCATTGCTGTTAATGAATCATTGATGCTGAGACATAAGTGGGTGGTAATCAAAATTTGAAGGCCATTTAAAATATTAATATAGAGATGCTGTAGTTGACTTTTCAGCTGTAGAAGTGAGAACCAGCAATAACTCAACATGCAAAACTCACACCTGCTTCTCTGCTCCGTATAAAGCTGGGAAACATCCCCCAAAAAATGGATGAGGAGAGTGCAAAAAAAAAAAAAGCTCCTAAAATTAAAGATAATTTTGTAAAATAATTTCATGTTTATTGAATATAGTATTAATGTATCTTTAATTATATCAACAATGAGTAAGTTAAAGAAAAAAAACTAGAATGTGCCCAGTTCATCTTGAACAATATATACACTGAGAAAACTGCATGTAGATGCACACAAAGTTTTTCTAACTAGATTTTAAATTATAATTGAACCCTTTTTGCTACTTTTGGGCCAGGTTCATCAATATTTGTCAAAAATTTCATAAAGTGCTTAAATGACAAATGGTCACATCAAAATCTGCATAAACACATTGTTTACTGTGATGAGAAATAAAACATAACTGACTTACTGTATAGTGTAAGTTACCTCACAACTGTTCTGTCCATAACTATTTTTCTCCTTTTAGAAAAATGTTATGACATCATTTGCATAAACGGTTTTATGCAATTTTATCATGCTATACATAAGATGGGGCTCAGATATGGATGAAAGAATTGAGAAATTTAACCCAGCAGAACAGCAGAGAGATTGTGAGCTCGCAACATAACATGAAGGTTTAACTGCCTTGTCTTATACAACAGTCTCACAACAACAATAAAACTGCAGTGGCTCTGTATCTCTGTGAATCTGAATTCAATGTGCGTTTTCACTGCAGAGACATTGCTGACAGTGGTGCGTTGAGTATAAAGAAGTCATGAATATTAAACAAACCAGTTCATGTTTATTCAGAGACATGTCACCTAAAATAACTGTTGTCCTTGACTGTCCAACATCACCTAAAAATATTTGGACTAATATTTTAAGTATTTTAGATTGAAAAGGTATTTTAACCAGCTTTAAATGAACATGTTGCACAACTGTTAATTCAGCCACTTAGTATAATTGCCAAAGGCTTCATTCAAAGTGGCTTGTTTCCAAGCATTTAAAGCATTAGTTAATTTGCTGTAAGTGGTGGTTATTTTCAAGTGAAGCTGAGAGCAGTAAAGTAAAGTGCCAATATGGAGCAGATAGAGCGATTAAGCTCTCAACTAAACATATTCAGATAACAGCTCTTAGTATTCCTCTTTTTGTCTCTTTCTTGGCCCGTATTTTTCACTTTCTCTAAAATGTCACCTGCACAGTATGTAAACGTTTTAGAAAGGCTTTACTTCCAAACAGCTTTTATGCAGATCCTCAGTGTGGTACAAACTAGACAAAATCTCATCTAAACTCTGTGCCTTTATGAGAATACAAAGAGAATCTTTGTGTGTGAGAAAGAAAGAAAGAAAGAAAGAAAGAAAGAAAGAAAGAAAGAAAGAAAGAAAGAAAGAAAGAAAGAAAGAAAGAAAGAAAGAAAAACAATCTTAGGAGATATCATGAGTGAATAAGCAAACACACACACACAAACTTCTTGCTATTAAAAGGCAGTTAAACGGTGGTACTACACACACACACACACATGTAAATGGAAAAATATCTTTCAATGCTGCACTGCAAAGTATCAACACCCTTTCATAAGTAATAAAGCCCTAGAGTTTGAAATATTGGAGTTGTTTGAAAAATATGTGTTTTAATAGAGTATTAATATAAGTCTGCTTTCAGTACGGTAACTTGTTTGTTTGCTTGTGTTTATTGCCATGCCAGTATATATTGCTATTTTTGTGGCACTATCAAAGTATTTTAAAATAAATTAAAAGTCTTAACATTAACAAAACAGCATCTGACAACCAAGTCGCATCATTATATAATAAATATTATATTATATTTCTATCTTTGATAAAAAAGAAAGATTATTCCAGATCAAATTGCTCAGAATAGTTTGTTTTCATTTCAATAAATATACTTTGTTACATAAATGCATATTAACAATTTAATCCTAAAATGTTATCTCACAAGTTTAATATTAAATATTTAAATATATTTTAAAATGAAATTTATTTCTGTGATGGCAAAAAATACATTATTCTTTATAATATGCCACGAAGCATTTCCTATTATTATTAATATAGTTTTGGAAACTGTGATACATTATTTTCAGGATTCTTTGATGAATAGAACGTTTTGAAAGAACAGCATTTATTTGAAATACAATATTTGTAGCAATGTAAAAATGTACGGTCACATTTGATTAATTCAATGAATGTTTGCTGAATAGAATTAATATATTCCTTTCTTTAAAAAAAATCACTGACCCCAAATTTGAACAGTAGTGTATATATCAACACATTTTTTAATTTGCTATATTAAATACAGAAATAATACTATTAATTTAGATAACACGTTCATGAATAGTTTTTAATCATCATCTAGATTTTAGGTTAAAGATAATATAATCAATGTATACTTTAAAGGAAATTTAAAAGTCCTGTAACTTTAATCATTAGTATATTTTATTAAGTCAAGTCAGTTAATAAAATACTGAATGTAAAATAATTATAAAAGAACATGCAAAATTATTTCATATCAACTAGCCAACATTATTAAAAATGATTTGAATGCCACAGTACAAACAGTCTAATCTAATTTTATGATCCCAAATCGGTCATATCTTTGAAAATAACAGGAGTGTTTGCTCTCTGTAATGATCAATAGTCTTATTTACAATTGGACCCAAAGACAGAAAGTTCTCCAACCCACGATGACTGTGTGGGCTTGAATGGACTAAAGGGCAGTAATTTCTGTCGCTGGTTCCACCATGTCTGTTCCTCTCAGAAACTGTCAGGACCGTCCAAACAGCCGGGCTCCATTTACCCAGTCAGTAATTAGCTCACTATGAAAGATGTCAGCTGCAATGGTGAGGCAGAATGGATAGGACTGGCATTACATAAATCTGCCAAGATGATTCCAATCTAATGTGACCAAATGGTCATGCTGAGACCAGAATAAAGAGCAAAAAAATAAAAATTATGCTGACATAAAAGCCTCATATGGAGTGTGCCTACAGTGTTGCAGTATATCTTTCAAAGAGATGATTCACTGCTTTATGTCAGAAATATCTCTCTAGTAATCATAATAGCATGCAAACAGTTAAGTTTTTGGTTTATAATAAATTCATAGTGGATATAGTCAAAATATCTGTCTTACCTTTAACTCCCGCTCATGGTCTCCACTGCAGAGTGTGTTCAAAGAAACTTTGAATGATTTCCAGACAGGACTGAGATTGTTCATAATGGTCTGTAAGCAGAAAAATACCAGTTTACACATTTCTTCAATATGCATTTCATATGCATTTGTGTGCAAATATCAATCTCACCTCTGTTCTGTGCACCAGTGATGCTGTGCCATCATCATTCACTCTGAAGATCTCCAGAAATGGATCAGACTTGCTAAAAAAGTCCTAAACAAAGAAAGAATCAAAACTTATTATTTTTGTAAAGTAAATACAGCATCTACAAATGTGTTCTAGAAGCTCTTTTGAAAATCAAAATCATTATTTTTGCGATTGCATCTGGTGGCGCTCGACCAAGGAAACACCGCCGGAAATGAGGGAAGAGAGCTGGAGTCTTCGTCAGACTGAGACGCCGTGCCTTTCGACCTACTCTTCCAACCATTTTGCTGGCTAACGTTCAGTCACTGGACAACAAACTCTGTGAACTGCGGGCGAGCATCTCATACCAACGAGAAACAAGGGACTGCTCCCATTATTTGCCTCACAGAAACCTGGATGTCTACAATGGCTCCAGACTAAGCCATCAAGCTCACGGGGTTCTCCGTGCATCGCTCGGACAGAACGAAAGAGCTCACAGGGAAAAGCAGAGGTGGGGGCATCTGTTTCTATATCAACAACTCGTGGTGTGATGAAAGGAACCTACACTCTATTAAATCCTTCTGCTCCCCTGATCTGGAATTTCATATGATTCTGTGTCGACCATTCTGGCTACCGAGGGAATTTACAGCAATCATAATCACAGCTGTTTACATTCCCCCTCAAGCCAACACAGACCAGGCACTCAAGGAACTGTATGGGAATATAAGTGAGCAGGAAACCGCGCACCCAGATGTGGTGTTTGTTGTTACGGAGGAAAGCCAACTTCAGAACAATAGCTCCAAAGTACATCCAAAACATCACCATCAACACACGTGGTGATCGTGTACTGGAGTAACCCGATCCTTCAAACGGGTGAAAATCCGCAAAGCTGTGGGTCCGGATGGCATCACAGGCTGTGTGCTCAGAGCATGCGCATTCCAACTAGCTTTTACAGGTTTTTACAGACATTTTCAACCTTTCCCTCTCTCTGTCTGTGGTTTCCTCATGCTTCAAAAATCCACCATTGTGCCCATACCAAAGAAAAATAAAAATCACATACTTGAATGACTGGAGGCCCATTGGTCTGACACCCATCTTCAGTAAGAGTTTTGAGAAACTCATCAGAGACTACATCTGCTCTGTGCTGCCTACCTCACTGGATCCGCTACAATTTGCATATTGCAGCAACCGTTCCACAGACGATGCTATTGTCGTCACCCTGCACACTGCTCTCTCCTACCTGGAAAATAAGAACACTTATGTGAGAATGCTGTTTGTGGACTATAGTTCAGCATTTAACACGATAGTGCCTGCCACACAGTTTGTGAAGCTCCAGACTCTGGGACTAAACAGATCTCTGTGCAGCTGGATCCTGGACTTCCTGACAGGCAGAAGTCAGGTGGTCAGAATGGGCAGCAATACCTCATCTCCCCTGATCCTCAACACTGGTGCTCCTCAGGGCTGCGTCCTCAGCCCACTCCTATACTCCCTGTACACACATGACTGTACAGCCACACACAGCTCCAACGTCATCGTCAAATTTGCTGATGACACAATGGTGATAGGCCTGATCACTGACAACGATGAGATGGCCTACAGAGTACCCTGACTAAATGGTGTAAGGAGAACCACCTCTCACTCAACATCGACAAGACCAAGGAGCTGGTGGTGGATTTCAGGAGACAGAGCAGAGAACACACACCCATCACCATCGACAAGACACCTGTGGAGCGGGTAAACAGCTATGAGTTCCTCAGAGTTCAAATCACAGAGGATCTCACATGGTCCGCTCACACAGATGCAGTGCTGAAGAAGCGCCTCTTCTTCCTGAGATGGTTGAGGAAGTTTAGAATGTGCCCCAGCATCCTCAGATCCTTCTACACCTGCATTGTGGAGAGCATCCTGACAGGCTGCATCACCGCCTGGTTTGGAAACAGCACCGCTGGAAACCGCAAAGCTCTTCAAAGGGTCGTGCGAACTGCCGCCACATTGTTGGAGGTGAGCTTCCCTCCCTCCAGGACATCTACAGGCGGTGTACAAGGAAAGCCCAGAGGATCATCGAGGACTCCAGCCACCCGTCCCGCAGACTGCTCTCTCTGCTGCCCTCAGGAAGACGTCTCCGCAGCATCCGATACCGCACTAGCCGACTGAGGCATAGCTTTTTCTCTCAGGCTATCAGGCTAATGAACAGTAAAAACTAATACACCCTACAGCACACTCACACTTTACAATGTGCCATGCACTGCACTTTAACACAGTTCCACTGGACAACACGCATACACTGCATTAAAACAACAACCTATCTGCTACCACTGGATACCATCCAATGCACATCCATGACATTGCGTATCCGGATTATGTATAATCTGCTGCACCTTCGCATATTATTGTGTTTTTATATGTGTACATAATGTAGAATGTGTACATACAGGGTATAAAGTGTATTGATAACTGTAAGTATGTCTAATAGTACACTGTGTGTACTGACCATATGTATGTGTATTCTGCACATTGTCTTCTGTATAAGTCTGTAAGTATGTACTGTCTATATGTAAATTGTTTCTGCACTGTCTGGAGCATGCTCTCAAGAATTTCACTCACCAAGGCACATGTGCTATTATGATGTGACAATAAAAGTGATTTGATTTGATTTATTGTGTAATGAATGGCCTGTCCTGAATTTTTCTCATTTACAGACTATAACTGAATGCACATCGTTTCTTGTGATTCTAAATGGTCCACTGTGTATTTAGACTTAAAGTTGTCCTCATTTGGTAATGAAAAATAAAAAAATAGCAGCATATTTTAATAAAATAGTAGATGATGCATTGCTCCATTTGAATTTTGGCTACTCATAAAACAGTACCGTTATCAGATAAAGACAACTGTTATTGTTTGTCTCAATATTGTTGCAATGTGCTTGTTGCGCAATTGTGTCACACCTTGTCATCCAGTTTCTTGGCACTGAAGGCGAGCTCCACGTAATCATCATTCCCTGACAGTTCTTCAGCTGTAACCTGTGATTTCAAAGAAGTCAGGTTATGACAAAAGAGCACACATTTGCAGTGTGAATTCATTGGGGGTGAGATGTCTGTTCTTACTGTGATAGATGATTTGCCAGTTGTGTTTCCTTGCTTCAGTAAAGCTTTGGACAGTTTTCTCTGTGATACAATCTAAGAAAAAAGCAGAGTGAACATGAGGCAAACAGATACATGTATACAGACTTCAAACCACACTTGTAAACTCTAACAAACCGTAATATGAATGTCACAGATCGGCCAGGCTCATCCACCACCCAATAACAGCGCACACCGTCACCTGAGTATTAACTGCACTCACCTGTTTGGAATCAACACTCTCATCAGGACTCCTTCAAAAGCACACACCTCACTTCACTCAGTGTCTGGTCTCGTTTATACGAAATTGACTCTCTCTATGCTATCCAAGCGATACATTGATATACCTACCTTGTGTACATACCTTTTGTGTGTTCTCCAGTATATTATTCTACTCCTCACTCCAACGTCTGTTCCAGTTGTCATCTCCTTGTGGACCGTATCATTACTCATCATCAGAGGTGTGTGCTATCTCCCGTCTCCATCCCACGATCTCCTGTGAAACAAGAAACTAGGTTGTAATCTCCATCTATCCAAGAACTGTTCCATTGCCCAAGATGCTCACCTGTCATTGCCATCTGTTGCTGTCAATAAAGAAACCTGTACATTTTCTAATCCTCTGTCTGAGTCTCCTTCCATAACAGAAGGACCATTAAAGGGCAATCCTGACCGGCTGCATCACCGCCTGGTTTGGAAAAAGCACCGCTGGCAAATGCAGGGCTCTGCAAAGAAACCAGTTCCTTCACAACCCCCACCCCCCCAACCACCGGACATCAACACCGCAAATTCTTCTTCAACTGTCATTACCAGGTCCATGGCGTGCAACAGGATTTTGCTTCAATGGCGAGCGCTCCAGTGGGCCAAGACCATCTGGTCTCAAGCTGGTATTATAACCCTCTCTTTTGATAATTTTGTTACCCATTTCTTGGTCTTTAGCAGACCAGCAGGCAATACCTCTGTCAGTGAACAGCTCAATCATCTTCGTCAGGGCTCACTTCACATCAATGTTTATGCTCATAAGTTCAGAACCTTCGCAGCGGCCATTTATTGTGGCGAAAAACAGTCAGTTGATATTCCCACCTGTTTTGCCCCCTTCAGTGATGTCTTCTGCCCGAAGAAAGCATCCCAGTTACCTCCGCACCGGCCATGGCACTGTACAATAGATCTGATTCCGGGTGAGCCAGTGCCCTGTGGTAGAGGTCTGCGCGTAGAGGTCTGCACAGATTTATATCTCGTGTAATGCCACGTCGGCAGGAAGTCAATTTTCACTACAGGTCACAAGGTGCCAGCTAAAGAAGCGGCGTCTCTATAAAGCCCCCCCCTCATCAGCGCAAAAGCACACGCTTTCTTTCGGGGCAGAACAAAGGAAATTACTTTTCTGTTTCTCTTCTTACAGGCAACACCGAAACTCGCGTGTTCCTGTATGTAAAAAGACATTCATTCATTTCATGACTATTAAAACATCTACTCAAGAAACAATATGTATATTAATGTTGTACTCTGCCTTTCATATGCTTGATGTGAATTATGAAATGTTTTAATCTGTGCCTTAAACTGTAGTATATGTACCATTGTATTCCAAATGCGGAGTGTTTAGTCTCTAAAAGAAGCTGGCATCGTAAGTAATAAGTGGTGTGGATGACCGTTAAACTTTAGCATCATAATGTATGATTACAACATATATAAATGATCTGTGTATATCTTTCATGTTGAATTAAATATCAGATGACGAGTGATCATGTGCCTTGCAAGAGAAGCTGTGCGGGGCGACAAACTATCGAGGCGAATCAATGACTTTGTAAACGCCGTAACGCTGCAGAACCAGCAGCGTCACGACGCTCTCCATCTCAACGCAGAACCAGCATCAAACAGCAACACTGCTCCCCGGTGACGTCACGCAACAGCAGCGGAGATTCCCAGAGCAACACGTTGGAACGGAACAAAGGATCGAAGAAACGCATGGAAACACACGTGGAAACGAGACAAAGACCCAGCCTGCTTAACCAACATAAAGCAAGTATCTCAAACAAAATCTCTTATTACTGAACTGTGAATTGATCTGTATGCAGTAGCATTTTTAATGCTCGTGATCTTCCTGTTGGTTTAAGTTTTGAAATAGTTAAGAGGGCTATTTTAACTTTCTGAGCTTACCCGCAAAACATCTGTATATGTGTGTGCATGTTGTGTTTTTAATAGTTTAGATGATGTATGTTAGAATAGCAGTAGAATAAATAAACCGTGTTTCATTTTATAAAGAATTGTCTCTGGGGCTGTGATTTTTCAAGTATTTTAAACTTACTGCCAAAAAGGTCACGTTACCTCGCTCAAAAGTTGAGAGATTATTAATCTTGTTTTATTGTTCGTTGGCCACGAGGCAAGAGAAGCGAGATTGATAAAGATATAACTTGCTGATGTTAATGGTCGCTGGACCAGTCGTTAACACGGTATGATCATAAGTTAAATATTAATATTACTTTAATCAAAGCAATATTTAATCTTTAATAAATTAATTCCCGGAGCTGAAACAATAGCTTCATTTAATAATATATTACACTCGTTTCCAAATCACACAATTAAATTTCTGCTACTGAAAGAGAGATAGGCTAACAAATAAAAGTCTGCCCAAAATTGTATTTTTATTTATCTTGTCAAGAGTCTTGAATTTATTGACTTTGATTTTAATGTATGTGAATTAGTCTATCTTAAGACACAAAATTCGTTTAACATTTTAGGGGAAAAAGTGTAACGGAGAAAATAAAAATGTACAATTATATAAAAACACCTTATTCGTCTTTTCAGGATACAATTTGATAATACATAGGAAAAAATGTCACAGAGAAAATAAAAATGTAGGTTATACAAAAATAGCCTATTAGTTATTTTATTCATCTTGTCAAAATACTAAATTCGTTTGCCATTTTTCTGTGAAAGAGTCGCAGAGAAAAATAAATATATACGACATCTGTCATTTAAAATTTCTAAGCAAAATATAAACCAACCTGAGTTGAATGTCCTTCAAGGACAGCACATCCACACTTTGCTCCATCCTTATTCCACTCTGTCACTCATCGACAACCTGCCTGTTCTGTCTGAGGGCCATATATTTACCACTGGTACAGCCTGCTCTGAGAACCGTTATGCACTTGCTGCACGCACAGACCCTGCAAATAAAACTTGTGATGCAGAAAGCACTGGTTCGTATGTGCAGCGCATGCATAACAGTCCTGAGTGCAGGCTGTACCTGTGGTTGAGAAGAATAAAGCACAGATATGCTGTTCTGAAAGGATGTCTGGAACAGGATATTGTTAGACCGCCCACTCCCGTTTAAATTACACCAGATTTACCGACCGCTACCACGTTTTATTCGGGAATTGAATAACGCGGTGCAAGAAATTTGGTCGGGTCCCGCGGTTCTCAGAGGAAAGCCGTGGGAATGCCGACCTCTACCCTGTGGTAAGATTTATCCACTATCACTACCAGAACAGAAGGCCATGGAGGAGTATATTGAGGAAGCGTTACATCAAGGCTATATCTGCCCTTCTACATCCCCTTCTGCTTCTAGCTTTTTTTCGTGGCCAAGAAGGACAGAGGTTTGAGGCCTTGTATCGATTACCGGGCGCTGAACAAACAGTCAAATCACGTTAGCCACTTCCCCTCATCCTAGTGGCATTGGAACATCTCCGCGGAGCCAGTGTCTTCAAGTGGGACCTTCGCAGCGCGCACATCCGAATACGTGAGGGGGACGAGTAGAAGACTGGTCTAATACCATATTAATTAGTAAATGCCCCCACCGTATTACAGGATTCCATGCTTGAGGTACTCCGGGAGTATCGATGAAAAAAAAAATACTTTACCTTTTTCTATATCTTCATCTTTCTCTCCTTCCCTTGCTAGCTTGTATTTATTTGAACAATGCCTGAAACTTGGTGTTACGAGCACTTCCCCTATCTGTTTGCCTCTTCAAGATTAATCGCTTTATGTATTCCCCAATTGTAAGTTGCTTTGGATAAAAGCGTCTGCAAAAAGACAATGTAATTCCTTATCTACTCCCGGAGCATGGCCGAACATTGCCGCCATGTTACGGAGGTCCTGCAATGCCTGAAAGATTTCCACCTGTTCCTCAAAGCCGAAAAATGCTCCTTCCATCAGTCCTCAGTGCAGTTCCTTGGCTACATCATAGACCACAGTGGTATCCAGATGGACGAGGTGAAGGAAAAGGCCATCAGGAAGTGACCTGTTACAACTACCATCAAGGAACTTCAGCGGTTCCTGGAATTCTCAAACTTTTAAAGAAGATTCATCCACAACTACAGCTTCATAACCAGTCCACTCACGAGTCTGTTAAAAGACAAGCCCAAATCTCTGTCATGGTCACCCGTAGCAACAGAAGCCTTTGAAGCCCTCAAGGAAGCCCCAACAAGCCCTTCATTGTAGAGGTGGATCCCTCCACCACTGGGGTAGGAGCGGTGCTTTCTCAGCAGCAGGGGACTCCAGCCAAACTTCATCCATGTGCCTTCTCTCGCAAGCCTGGCAGAAAGGAATTACAACATCAGCAAGAGGGAAATCCTGGCTATTTAGTTAGCCCTAGAGGAGTGGAGGCATTGGTTAGAGGGTGCACAACATGCATTCATTGTTCTCACTGACCACAACAATATCCAATATCTGCGAGATGCCAAGAGACTTAATCCACGCCAGGCTCAATGGGCGCTCTTTTTCACCTGATTCAATTTTACCATCTCTTATCGTCCAGTCTCAAAAATGTCAAAGCATACGCTCTCTCTCGCTTTCATGCTCCTGAAGAGGTCAGTGAGGAACCTGAACCCATCATCTCCAATAAAATCTTTGTAAGCCCCATCCAATGGACCTCCAATCCAGCTACCTCCTCGAATGCTTCCACGGCCACTCCGCCGGGCTGTCCACAGGGGTTGCAGTATGTCACCAGAGCACAACGCACTCCCCTGATTGACTCTGCTCACACTTCTCTGGGCACTGGCTACCCAGGGGCCAACAGCACCCTCTTGATGCTGAAGGATCTCTTCTGGTGGCCTAATATGGCTAGAGATGTGAGAAGGTTCGTCCAAGGCTGTTCTGACTGTGCCATCGCCAAGAGTCCGCGCCACCTACCATCAGGCAAACTCATTCCGCTGCCCATTCCCAACCGCCCCTGGTCACACCTAGGAGTTGATTTCATCACGGATCTGCCTTCCTCGAACAGTAACGCACGTGTTCTAGTAGTCATTGATCGATTCTCTAAGTCCTGCCGACTTCTCACCCTCAAGGGTCTGGCCCCAGCTAGGGAAACTGATGAGATCATGTTTAACAACATCTTCAGACATTACGGGATTTCAGAAGACATTGTTTCAGACAGTGGCCCACAGTTTATCTCCAGAGTATGGAGGGCCTTCTCGCTCCTAGGTGTGACCATAAGCCTCTCGTTGGGATATCATCCTCAGTCTAACGGGCAGACGGAGAGGAAGATTCAGGAAGTCGGACGTTTCCAGCGAACCTTTGCCTTCTGCCTCCAGAACTCTTGGAACCAGTTCCTAGGCTTGGCCGAGTACGCACAGAGCTCGCTTCGCCAACCATCCACTGGACTCACTCTCTTCCAGTACGTTATCGGTTACCAGCTGCCACTATTTCCCTGGTCAGGGGAACCATCTGGCATCCCATCTGTCAATTACTGGTTCCGAGAGAGCGAGAAGGTCTGGGATGCAGCTCATCATCATCTGCAGCGGGCAGTGCGCAGAACCAAGATGACAGCAGACCTTCGAAGGGCTGAAAATCCATCATACCAACCTGGTCAAAAGGTCTGGCTGTTCACCCGGGACATCAGGATGCGCCTGCCCTGCAAGAAGCTCAGTCCCAGATACTTTGGCACTATCAACACTCTCATCAGGACTCCTTCAAAAGCACACACATAACTTCTTTCAGTTTCTGGCCTAGTTTATACGAAGTGAACTCTCTCTATGCTATCCAAGTGATACATTTATATACTTACCTTGTGTACTTACCTTTTATGTCTTCTCCAGTATATTCATCTGATCCTCGCTCCAACGTCTGTTCCAGTTGTCATTTCCTTGTGGACTGTATCATTACTCATCATCAGAGGTGTGTGCTATCTCCCGTCTCCATCCCACGATCTCCTGCAAAACTAGGTTGTAATCTCCATCTATCCAAGAACTGTTCCATTGCCTAAGATACTCACCTGCCATTACCATCTGCATCTGTTGCTGTCAATAAAGAGATCAGTATATTTTCTAACCCTCTGTCCGAGTCTCCTTCCGTAACAATGAAAGACTTCTCCTTATAGATTTAGGAGTTTTATCTGTATTTTAAATTACACGTTGGGTTTGAATATCCATAAATTTAACGTACAACGTTAAATTAGCAGTACATTTTTCTAGTAAATTCATTCAGTGAAATAAAAATGAATGTATTGCTTAGCCTTAGTGTTCTTTAAAAAAAAAAAAAAACATTTGGCATCAGACTTATGATATGTTATGCATCAATGAAATGAATGCTTTTGATTTAATTACTATTTATGAATGAATCTTTTCATGCTTTGTGGTAGTCTAAAATTGTTTTAAAGCCAACAAAAGATGAAACCAAGTTAAAATGATACTTGTTTTTGTATATTGAATTTTTAAATATACAGTATATAAATAACTTAATATATTAACTTAATATGCATTGCCACAAGAAGGCAGACACATTAGAAATTATATTAACATTTCTTCTACTTCACGAAGAGCATGGATAATCCACCAGGAGCCAGAATGTTTTTCCACAAATTATTGATAACTTCATTGACAGACAGACCTACAGATCTCATAACCCATGTATCAAATATAAATCCATTACAGCATCAACATATTTTTTTCTATTATTTCAAGTGAGTTAATAATCTAAGCTAAATGTAGAAGGTAAACCACATTCATCAACAAGGCCATTTAGACATCCACATATTTTACATGATAACATTAAATTCCTACTTTGACCAATCAACCAATAAGAAGTACTAGAAACTAAATCCTTCTAAAATGCACTTATCTATCATTTTCAACTCAAAAACAAACCACATAATACACTACTTGCCAAATGTAAGTGGTGAAAACTAACTACTGTTTAAAATTGTTTTACAGCTTCTATTGGCTGTAGTTAGTTCTCACCACTGACTACTTATCAATTTAACAGCCAGAAACAAAATAAGTGTTTGTTATTAGCATCCAAATTCCTCAGGTTCTCAACCTCACATGAACTCTCCTTTTCTCAAGTCCTCTTTACCCTCTTATGTTCCTTTATATACCACTGGTTGTAGTCTTGTTTCATTATATACTAGATAAAAAGAGTTTGGAGTAATAGTCCCTCTGCCCACCAGGCACCTTCCTGCTCCAGTAAGCTCTCTGCTACCGTTTTGAATCCACACAATCCCTCTCATGTACTCATCTTCTCTCTCACGCACTCACTCCATTCACTAGCTTTCATCTTCCCTCCTGCGCTTCCGTTAAGTGTGCACTCTGCCGTCCCTCTCATTCACCTGTCCGAGTGTGCACTCCATGGCGCCCAGGAAGTCAGCCTCTTTAAGTCCATTATGGTTGCTACTGATGTCATGCAGCTCAAAACGAAGGCGCTGTACTTCCTCAAAATAGTAGTCCACGGTGAAGACTTTGGAGAAAACCGGACTGATGCTGCTGCGAATCACTTCTGTCCGGTCCACCTGGAACCAATCAGAACAAGGCAACTGTCACACTCCAGCACTGCTGTTTTGATTTAAAACACATTTCAGGATTTCTTCACAAATATTCCCCCCCTGGGATTAATGACATTTTATGCTGTCCTATTACAGGCTGATTGTTTGGATGACGACAAGGATTTTCCCTAATCCAGTTCATATCCTGAATCAACTCAGTTCAATGACCCTTAGCTGAATAGAGCTACAGAACAAGAGAGTTACTGTACTTAAAGTGTACATTGAATTTGTGACAGGTTATTAGTTGCATTATGACAATAGCAAACCTTTTAAAATAGTAATAGACTCAATCCCAAGTATGTGGCACCAATAATAGTGAATCTGATGAGGCTTGTCAAAAATACACAAAATGTGGAATCAGTTTTTTACATTAATACTTTTATTCAGAAAGAACATTGTTTAAAAGTGATAGTAAAGACTTTTAAATTATTAAAAAATTATTTCAAATAAATGCTGTTCTTTTGAACTTTCTATAATTACAGAATTACACAGCACAATTGTTTTCAACACTACTAATAATAAGAATGTTTAATTATATAAGAAAACATTTACCTTGGGTTTAACAGAGTTGGAATGAACCCAGAAAATCATAATTCTAACCTTTTATACATTTTCAGTTTACTAACCTTCATGTAAAGGAAGTTGCTCCTGTCATAACAGCTGTAGTCTGTATGTCAATTAAGTTCTGACACCCTTTGTCTGAGGTGGTTCTCACTTGCTCCCATTCTACAATTGGTCACCATTTGCTCAGGATGTGATCATCCCGAATGGTCTACAAACAACATAACTGTTGACTTTCTTCTCTATAATAATTAAGCCATTTTGGGAAATGAGCATCATCAAACATATTGTGGAGCTGGGTCGAGGCAGAATATAGATTCTTACAATAAGTACCAATTCCAAACAAGGATAATAAAATATTTTCTGAAGAATCATGCAACACTCAAAACTGGATAAATGGCTGCCATACATTATCATTTCAATCACTTTTCATATTCATCCCGTTGTCTGACAACAGAAAGAGTAAAATATATCAATGAAAACTGTTTTTTGAGAATTTAGCTGCATCAAAATACAGTATGTGGGCACAGAGAGGCAAACAAATGTAATAATAAACAATATAGGCTATGTACATTTTGCATTTTCAGTCGAAGTGAGCTGCCCTGTCGTGCAAAAATGTAAACAGGTTTGTGTCAGTAAATTGCTCAGTGCAAAGAAAGAGAAGTAATGAGAACCTGGTATTTATTTTTTCATGTGTCTAATAGACATGAACAAGTTCTTTGAAAAACATCTATTACCTTTGAAAAATGTCTAGTCTTCATGCTCTATGTTGACTATGGTTTAAATAATAATAAACATACATTTGCATAAAGCATCCATATTTGTCCAGGCCCATGTTGAGTATTAAAATCTTGAAAATATTAATTTAAGGTACATTTAGAACAAATAAAAATGTGCGATTAATTGCGATTAATCGCAGATTAAATCATGACAGTCATGCAATTAATCATGATTAAATATTTTAATCGATTGACATTTTTTATTATTATTAAAAATAATAATATATATATTATATTTCAATAATAATAAACATAGATTTGCATAAAGCATCCATATTTGCCCATGCCCATGTTGATTAGAGTTTATTAAAGTATTAATTTAAGGTTTATATATATATATATATATTTATTTATTTGTCATACAACAGTAACAAAAATATGAAAATGAGACTTTTGGTTGCTTTATAATATTGGAGAAAAATGTAGAGAGAATGTGCTTAATTGTCTTGGGAAATCTAAAAACCTGCTAAAAGCCTAAAAGTATTCTATCTATATATACAGGTGCATCTCAATAAATTAGAATGTCGTGGAAAAGTTCATTTATTTTAGTAATTCAACTCAAATTGTGAAACTCGTGTATTAAATAAATTCAATGCACACAGATTGAAGTAGTTTAAGTATTTGGTTCCTTTAATTGTGATGATTTTGGCTCACATTTAACAAAAACCCACCAATTCACTATCTCAACAAATTACAATACTTCATAAGACCAATACAAAAATATAATTTTTATTGAATTGTTGGCCTTCTGGAAAGTATGTTAATTTACTGAATATGTACTCAATACTTGGTAGGGGCTCCTTTTGCTTTAATTACAGCCTCAATTAGGCGTGGCATGGAGGTGATCAGTTTGTGGCACTGCTGGGGTGGTATGGAAGCCCAGGTTTCTTTGACAGTGGCCTTCAGCTCATCTGCATGTTTTGGTCTCTTGTTTCTCATTTTCCTCTTGACAATACTGTCAGATTCTCTATGGGGTTCAGGTCTGGAGAGTTTGCTGGCCAGTCAAACACACCAACACCATGGTCATTTAACCAACTTTTGGTGCGTTTGGCAGTGTGGGCAGGTGCCAAATCCTGCTGGAAAAATGAAATCAGCATCTTTAAAAAACTAATCAGCAGAAGGAAGCATGAAGTGCTCCAATATTTCTTGGTAAACGGGTGCAGTGATGTTGGTTTTCAAAAAACACAATGGACCGACACCAGCAGATGACATTGCACCCCAAATCATCACAGACTGTGGAAACGTAACACTGGACTTCAAGCAACTTGGGTTATGAGCTTCTCCACCCTTCCTCCAGACTCTAGGACCTTGGTTTCCAAATCAAATACAAAACTTGCTCTCATCTGAAAAGAGGACTTTGGACCACTGGGCAACATTCCAGTTCTTCTTCTCCTTAGCCCAGGTAAGACGCCTCTGACGACAACTGTAGCCAAATTCCTTGACACGTTTGTGTGTGGTGGCTCTTGATACCTTGACCCCAGCCTCAGTCCATTCTTTGTGAAGTTCACCCAAATTATTGAATCAATTTTGCTTGACAATCCTCATAAGGCTGCGGTTCTCTCGGTTGGTCGTGCATCTTTTTCTTCCACACTTTTTCCTTCCACTCAACTTTCTGTTAACATGCTTGGATACAGCACTCTGTGAACAGCCAGCTTCTTTGGCAATGAGTGTTTGTGGCTTACCCTCCTTGTGAAGGGTGTCAGTGATTGTCTTCTGTATAACTGTCAGATCAGCAGTCTTCCCCATTATTGTGTAGCCTAGTGAACCAAACTGAGAAACCATTTTGAAGGCTCAGGAAACATTTGCAGGTGTTTTGAGTTGATTAGCTGTTTGGCATGTCTCCATATTCTAATTTGTTGAGATAGTGAATTGGTGGGTTTTGTTTAATGTGAGCCATAATCGTCCAAATAAAAGAACCAAAAACTTAAACTACTTCAGTCTGTGTGCATTGAATTAATTTAATACATGAGTTTCACAATTTGAGTTGAATTTCTGAAATAAATGAACTTTTCCACGACATTCTAATTTATTGAGATGCACCTGTATGTATATATATTATACATATATATATATATAACCATAATTACCTATTTTAATTGAAATATGGGCAGGACATTTTCTTGACAGGTTTTGAGAGATTTTCCAGACTGCTGGCCTTCAACCGATTTATACGGTTTCAAACACATCACTTTGTTTTTAACTTCAGTGCTCACAGCTGGACTTCAAATGGCACTACCTTATTAATTATGAATCGTACCCTTAACCGTGCCAAGCAAAACCCCTGTATGCCAGAAACACCTATTTTGTGCTGCAACTGAAACCTTTCACAGATAGCTAGCAAAAGCGAATAGGCCACTTCACTTGAGTTTTTTACTGCACATTTATGGCTTTTTTGCTTTCACATCACAGCATATACAGTCTCAGAACACAAATCAGCCGTTAACAGACATACACACAAGCATAAAACACACAGTTCAATAAAGAGAGTTCTCATGCACTATATAAGCAGCTTCTGTTCAGTCCAGATTACCGTTGGTGAAAGGATTATTATTGAAGTACAGTATGCTTGGAAACTTACAATAACACCAATTTCAAAGAGAGGAAAGGGAGTTTGTGATCGGAGGAGATATCTAGGGTATGACACACAAAGAGTTGTTTCTTTGAAATTATGTATGAAAACATCCATTGTAAACTGTTATAAAAAGTACACATGATAGATTCCGTTTTGCATAGGTTAAAATGAGATGTTCCTTCATGAAACCCATCATTCTGTTTGTGCTAGAGAAAACAAAACTTGAACATAAACACACCTCAAACCACTGTCCATGGGACTGCATCTTGAGGACGACACAGGGGTCAGGCTTGGACAGAGCATCTCTGTCAGATATTCCTTTACAGGCCACACGGAGCTCCACTTTTGTCAGACATGGGCTGTTGAAGAGGCCCAGCGTGGTGGCAGCAGACTCGTAGATGTTACTCATTTTGAGTTCCCGCGTTCAAGCTGTGAAAAACAAAATATGTTTAGTTAAAACATTAAGTGTGACATGACATACCACCTAATATGGTGACCCATACTCAGAATTTTTGCTCTGCATTTAACCCATCCAAGGTGTGCACAACAGACACCCGGAGCAGTGGGCAGCCATTTATGCTGCAGCGTCCAGGGAGCAGTTGGGGCACCATGTCGTGTTATTGAGGGTGGAGAGAGTGCTGGACATTCACTCCCTCCACCTACAATCCCTGCCGGCCCGAGATTCGAACTCAAAATCTTTGGACTATGAGTCCGACTCTCTAACCATTAGGCCACGACTTACCTATGTTAAAGCATGATATAGAATAGACATGAGATACAATACCATTCAAAAGTTAAAAAAGGGTCAGAAGGATATTTTTAAAGAAACTAATACTTCTAAATAGCAAGGATGCAACACATTGATCAAAAGTGACAGTATAAACTTTTACATAACTTTTACATTGCAAAAAGAAATAAAAACATTTTAAATAATTTTTTTTTGCATTAAAAATTATGTATCATGAAGTGGTTTCCAGTTTCCACCAACAACAACAAAAAAATATCCTGAGCACCAAATCACCAATACAATAAATTAAACAAATATTGTATTTATATGTATATCTATTACAAATCTATTCATCAAAGAATTATGAAAATAATGCATGGTTTCCAAAAAAATCAAAATGCAGCATTAATGACTTGCTTTTCCAGCAAAAACACAGACCTAATTTGACAAAACCATAACTTTTATCACTTTTCAAAAAAAATATATATTATAACATTGTTCTTTAGTGCCACAATGCAGGAAACATACTTGCAAAAAAAGTGAAATGCAGTGCCTGTATAAAAACATACACAATCACCAAAAAATTATTGCATCAAATGTTATTTTAATATCTAATTATTTGCTAATATCTAATTATTAACTTAAAAGTTATTTTACTATATTTATGTTAATTAGAATATGGCATCACAAAAACTTAAAGGCTGAGAGCAAGAGTGTGCTTTTTTATCAGTGCACAATCTCGAATCTAGCTAAACTGCCCCACTTTTTGTTCGTTCACTCGCCGGTTACCTTAAGAAGAGGTTTCTACCCCATCTGACCCTTAAAAAATGCCTTCAATGGTGCAGTCTCATGGTTGATTCAGTTATATTAAATAATATTTTTGAACTTCACCAGTTATGTTCAGATGAAGCATGTTTTATAGGTTAGCTGGCAACACATTTTTACACTGTCTCTGAGGACGGCAGTCCTTGAAATAATTTGAATTAATTATGTCACACCTTTGAATAGACAAGTTCAAGCATAATAAGTGTGTTGATTAAAACAGAAAACGGGGGACTTGTTAAGTCAGAGACACCGATAACATTGCTTTATAGTTAATAAATTGCTCTTCAGTCAAGCACCATGTGAAATGAGTTCAGCGTCGTGCCCGTGGGAGAGATTCGAGCAAAGCGCTGACCCCAATACTCTGAGACCATACCACAGAGAACGTGTATCTCTGTGTGTTCCTCAATTATTCATGCCCTCTGCTTCCTTTGAGTGCCACATTTTTGTTATCATTATTTTTATTTTTAGACAAAGAGGCCGACGTGCCATTACTGCAGGCTGAAACCCTTCAGAGCCTTCTAGCCCTGCAAGATGGACAAAATTATTGCTAGCAACCCCTAGGAGTTCTTACAGTAAGCAAAACTATTGCTAGCAACCCCTAAGAGTTCTTACAGTAAGCAAAACTATTGCTAGCAACCCCTAGGAGTTCTTACAGTCAGCAATCCTAAGCGTCACACTTTGGTGCAGCATTTCAATGCACCTGGCCAGATTAACTGAGGTAACTGTATGTGAATAACCCCTGTGCAGGTGTTCATGTACTGTACATGCACTGTTATGCTCCCATGTATTTGCATTGCATGTCCTGAAACAATCTGGGAAAGTTTTTCTGAGTTTTCTGCAATATGATGAATAATCAAGTGCTCATGTGGGGGGAGCTGCTGGAGAGCCTCATGTGGACCAATGGCCTAGTTTTCATTATGTTAATTTGAGGTATAGGTACACGGAAAACAAATGCAGATCTATCAATATTATGCAAATAAATCTCAAAACCTGTACAAGCTCTTACCTCTTCACAGAAAATGTGTTCTAGGCTACCAAAGCTAAATGAATCCAATGAAAGAATCAATAGTCTATTACCGAGGGCTGACCGAAACTTCTGACTAGAAAAAATACAAAAACTAATTTCAACAAAAGAAGGTTCAAGATGATAAAGAGATGATTTTAACCATCTGGTAATCTATTATTAATTAATTTATTTATTTATTGTATTTTATTTTATTTATCTATTTGTAAAAAAAAAATGTGTCGTGAATATTCAGGATGTTTATTTAGGGTTGCTCTCATACATAGATTATAATTTAAGCATGTCACAACAAAATGGCTTCCTGAACATTGGTTGCACCACACTGACTTTGATTTGCCAAACCAAAGTTTTTAATACATTAATGATATAAATATACTCGCTTTATTAAATAATGTATATTATTGTAAACTACTTGTCATCGTTTCCTTCTTCAAGAACCTCTGCCTTTCAGTGCAGCTTCTTTCATGTTTTGTTTGTTTGTTTTGACACTTTTTAGCTTTATATCAAATATCAGAATGGCTTTTGTGTAGAAGTCAATCACAGACAATATCCTATTCATTTAGATGTTTGTGGAACGCATTTTTGACATTTATATTTTAATGACCCACACCAATTAAATGTATAAATATTAGATTAACCGCCTGCGATCTTGTAATCGATTGTGTAGTAGGCTACAGATAATATTAGAGTAACATTAAGCACACAATCAGCAGTAGCCTAACATAATGACTTTCAAACAATACAAGTCCGAAATCTTTTTTACGCACTGCTGACAGAGTAATATTTCTTCTGTAGACATAAAATGTCAAATGTATCCATAAATGTAATTATTCGGTATTATGCACTGAACTGTGAGGTAAAATTGTTGTTCCGTCAATGCGTAAAACATCAAATTCGACATGTTATAGTATTTTGTTATTATAGGGATAAAACTTACCCACCGTTTAAGTAACTTATAAGAACAAATCCCAAGCGACGACAGAAGAAAAGTTCCTCAGTGTTAAGATCGTGCTGAGTGCAGTTTGTGCACTGGACTCATTTCCCATCCGATTCCATGTCCAAATAGTCTACGGTGATATAAGCAGCTCCATCGGGTCTAGCGTTAAAGGTGCTGGATAGTCCGACCCGCAGTCTCCTCTCTCAACATAAGAGCAGGGCAGGCGCGCGCACTCCTCTTAACTTCACTGTTTAATCCTCTGCTGTGAGAGCTGGAGAGGAACGACAGGGTGCGAACCCAGTGTAAACCTGCACTCTGGCGGTTGATTCGGTGAATTACAATTGGTATGAGATCTGGTGAGCAGTACCTTAATAGTAGACAGGGGTAAAGAGTTGGAATGATTCCTGGGGACCATGATGATTCCAATGGGACTTAAGAATGATCCAGTGCAATTACATGTGCACTTTTCTATTTTGCAGCCTAGTCTGGCAGTGAGTCATCTTACAAAAGTTTACAGAAGTATTCAGTGCAGATGCAAATGCTGCGGAAATAATCGATTTGTCATTCAGCTATTATACATTTATTCCGTGAGCAAAAACACTCAACACGTATTACCTATAAAATGTGTCAAGTGATCTCAACATGTCTGCCTTCACGAGGCGACTCCATGTAGGACAACTTGTGCTGCTGATATACAAGCATCTTCAGCTTGAGGGTACATTATTCATTTATTTTTCAACTTTTTAATTCTATTCTATTCTATTCTATTAAACAGTTATCTTTTCTTTTCTTTCTTTCTTTCTTTCTTTCTTTCTTTCTGTTCTTTCTTTCTGTCTGTCTGTCTGTTCTTCAGTCTGTTGCAGAAAAGCTGAGGCTGACAACGGGTGAAAACAGGCAGAAATATGTGAACGCTATCACGGGAAGTTTGTGAGTTACGGGGATTTTTGTAGGCTATATAAATATGTGTAACGGATGTATCTATGCCAGTAAGGGCTGTGTGTAAAACCTCACTCTCCTGACCTCAAAAAGAGGTACTGACGCTAGAGGCTGTAGCCTTTGGCGTTCCTTGTTAGAGCGCCCGCCTCCCGCACCGGAATCCCGGGTTCGAGACCCGCTCCGACAAGTTGTGGCAGTATGTGGACCCGTGGGGTTACATATGTATCATAGCCTACCACTGAAATGACCTGGGCTGCGTTTCCCAAAAGCATTGTGAGCCTAAGTACATTGTAGACCCATTGAAACCAAAGAGTGGAGCTACGATCAATTTAACGTTAGGCTTACGATGCTTTTGGGAATCGCAGCCCTGATCAGTTTTAATGTTCTAAAAAAACACTCATAAAGTGTATTCATTCATTGCATGGATGGCTGGGGCAAGAACATAATATAACATGTAGGCTATACAGTTCAGTTGAAAGCTTACCACTTTTGGCTTGCCGTTCATGCTGAATGTAAGAATGAAAATCGAAAATAAAGAGCCTGTGCGATGAAAGTTGCGTTCGTTACTATAGCAACAGTCTGCTCGACGTAGCGTTCCACTTATATGACGTAAAGTGTGGTACTCAGGCTCTCTCGAGTGGCTCCCTCTAGTTGTACGCAGAAGAATCACTAAATTAAACAAAAATGTGTTAAAACAAAACATTTGAATTTAATCGTTATTTGAGTAAATTTTATTTATTTTTTTACAATTAAGTACAGTACAGTTTTTGTAAAAATTTTAGGTACAACATACTGCACATTTTTTATTTAATTATTTTATTTTATGTACTTGTTTGTAAGCACTGTGCGGTATTAATGTTCAAACTGTGTATTTACATTGTTAAAGTGGCTGACAACATTAAATATTGTTATTAGGAATAAAAATGCCTCGTTTTTTAACTATGCAGAGCTGTGGCTGAATAGTTAGGCCTACTACGCTACTGTATTTTAATGTTGGTCATTATGGTGGTACTTGGAGAGCCAAATGTGTTCTGAGGTGGTACTTGGTATTAAAAATGTGAGAACCACAGACGGTAAACAACCAACAATATCCAGTGATGCAAACTATTCGACTTTTTTTAATTCCAATTGAATGGATGCATATATTAAAATTAGTGGTGGGCCGTTATCGGCGTTTACGTGCTGCGTTAACGTGAGACTCTTATCGGCGATAAAAAAATATCGCCGTTAATCTATTCTCAAAGTTGGGTTGGGAGCTGGGTCTATACTACGCAAGCTATGATGACTTTCACCCTGATATTTTAGCGCGGATGTATACGGCTCGCAGTCCGTGATGGACAGATTGTTAACGGCTGGTCTATGTGGTAATACAACCGGGCAGGACATCCAAACGCTCACCTATCATTTATCAACCTCAAATATGGCTTTTCATCTGAAAGATGTATGTAGTAGCAACTTTACATGGCTGCTCAATATGATGTTAACCTAGAGAAATGTGCGCTATTGAAGTGTTTGTGTGGAAGCGCGTTTGCTGCAGAACAGGCTCCGGTGCGCTCACTTGCTCTTAAAATCTCCGTCATTTTTGGTCATACAGATAAAAGTAGCCTACTACATCTTTCGAATCTGTAAAGACTCTACGTTTATTTGTGTGCACTCAGAATAACAACGAAACGTTGCGCTTTTAAGCAAACAGGATGCGCTTTAGGTCTCATGTGAACTTGAGCGAGAAACTTGAAACTCCGTCTTTGAAAAATATATCTATAGAGAGTGAAATGTCTAAAAAATAAAAATAGAAGACGTGTGTGTTAGCATGGATGATTTACATGAAATTTTATCTGTGCAACATTTAATCTGTGCAACACTGTGCATAATAAGATGGCTTTCAGTTCAATATAACAAGCGACATTTTGGGTTTTATTCAACTAATAAGGTGCGCTGTGATCTGTACTATATTTTTACTGTAATTGACAGTTATCGGCAAAAAACAAAAAACAACAACACGGGAGTGGGAGGGAATGGGAGTCATTCTGCCGGGAGTGGAACGGGATTTTCCTCCAGTTTTTGTGGGATTGGGACGGGAAGAGATTAAAGTTTGTGATGCATTTTGGAAACAGGAGATGAGCCCCTGGTCTAATGTGCCACCTGGCTTGAGAAACCCGTTCTCAAAGACTTACTTTTAGTCATTATTTGGGTAGCAGCACATATTCTGAATGCCTTGGCAGAATTCAAATGAGCCATTTTAATCTAGATTAATCTAGATTAATTCCAAAATTAATCTAGATTAATCTAGATTAAAAAAATTAATCTATGCCCACCTCTAATTAATATATATATATATATATATATGCTGTTCAGATTGATTACTTACATTTTTTTTTAATTCTTTTACTGTTGTTTTCTTTTAATTTATTCCCCTAAATCCATTTAAATCCTTTAGTTATTTATTTTCTTTAAATACATACCATTGCCATAGTGGTCTGGTCTTTATTTTCCTCAAAACGACTGGTCCTCCCAATGTTCTAGACATTATTACGGCCTTGTTTGATATAAATAAAAAAGTTTGTTGAAAAGAATCACCAGCGTTTTGCTGTGAAAGTGCATGATATTCTAATCTAGGCTGTCCATGAAAGCTTTTTTCAGTGTACATAATTTGTTAATATAGCAATATCTACAGTATAAACATCGTCTAGACTATGTTATGGAACACTATGTGTTCCTGTGGCTCAGTGGTTAGAGCATTGCGTTAGCAGCGCAAAAGGTTGTGGGTTCAATTCCCAGGGAACACACATGCATACAAAATATGTATAGCCTGAATACACTGTAAATCGCTTTGGATAAAAGCGTCTGCTAAATGCAATGTTTAAATGTAATGATGATATGATGACTAAAAAAATGCCCACCCAGGATATCTGCCAGCCCACCCTTCCATAGCCGTCAAGAACTGGGCCTGATTTCTTATGTCCTCACACTTCCCTGGGGATCCTTGCACAAAACACTTCTCTGTCTATCAAATTAATACAGTGGTTTTGTTCTGAGTTTGCTCATAATTGCCACATGGATTATCTGAAATTGTACTGAGAGGCTTATAATTCTATTCTATTTTAGTATAACCTTTTTACATTGAAATGTTTTCAATTCTGCTCTATTCTGATCCACAATTCTATTCTATTCTATTCTGATATCCCAAGTCTTGATTGAGTGTTCAGTGTTATTGAGACTCACTCTTTTTATTTGTATTCAAGGATGGTTGAGAGGCGTACAATTATATAAGCCTATATTAAATTAAATAAATATATAATATGTTATTATTTTCTATTTTTGCTATCATAGGTGTCAATAAATAAATCAAATGTAAAGAGTAATTTCTATTCTATTCTATTCTACAAAAATAAAGGTTCTAAAGGGTTGAATGATAGGTTCTTCAAATAACTTTTAAAAAAGAAAACAAAAATCTCAGTGTGAAGAACATTTTAATAATCTAAATATTTTTTTCTCTCTATAAATACCTTTTGTGTATAAAGTTTCCATGGATGTAAAAATGGAACCATAGATGCTAATAAAAATCATTTTTCATGATTCTCTTCTCTTCTCTTCTCTTCTCTTCTCTTCTCTTCTCTTCTCTTCTCTTCTCTTCTCTTCTCTTCTCTTCTCTTCTCTTCTCTTCTCCTCTCCTCTCCTCTCCTCCTCTCCTCTCCTCTCCTCTCCTCTCCTCTCTCTCCTCTCCTCTCCTCTTCTCTTCTCTTCCTCTTCTCTTCTCTCTTCTCTTCTCTTCTCTTCTCTTCTATTCTATTCTATTCTATTCTATTCTCTCGTCTGTATGTGCAGAACACGGCTTTAGGTGGCTCAGAGCCGCATGTGACAGTTGTTAGCCGCTAACTTGCAAATTGCCCAGCCGGGCAGGTACACACAGGCCAGCCTGAATCACTGATCGCAGTGATGCATGCTCTATAAAGCGTTGTGATTTAACAGCTAATGCAACCCTGTGTTCCTCTGCGTTCAGGTCATCGATATTGAGTGAGGTGTCTACGCGCTCCCGATCAAAATTGCCGTCAGGAAAGAATGTGGTGGTTATGGGTGGGTGTTTTTTTTTCTGTCACACAAAAAATGCTGTTTCATGTCTGCTGCGTTTCATCCCATTGATCTGCATCCATTTTTTGTCATGATTAATAAATGGCATACAATGCTGACTGAATGCAAGGGTTTGAACGTATATGTGCTCTGATGTGATTGTAAGTGTGCTGTTATTGTTACTGGGCTCACGTCATTGTCTCCAGTCGTCGCCGTCAGACACCGCGCGCACAAAACACATTTGTGCCTGTCTCGTGAATTGTACTCAACATTTTTTATAAACGGTCATTTACTTCGTTTTAACGATTTGCATATGGTACAGACTGTCGGGTTTGCTGAATAGGGATAATCCGCACTCTCAGACAGGGGCTGTGTCCTAAAATCCACCGTACCGCCTACTTAGACCGCATCATAGATGTGATCCGAGAAACTCGAGAAACAAAATGCTGCATTTGAACTATTTTACATACTGAACAGACTGTTTATGTGCCAGTGATGCCTAGAAAGTTCTGTCCAGCCGTCTATGATGACTAAAAATGCTATCTAGGTAGGGAGCTCACTGGTTTTTGAGACGCCGCCAGTGATTGGCTCATGTTTGCTGCCTCAGAGGATGCGCTTTACTCATGGGGCGTCAGACATGATAAATGGCCATGAAAACTCTGTTGAATTAATTTTTTACAAAAAATACTTCTTTCTTAATATAATTTATTATTTTTCCACTGCTGTTTTTTAAACTATGTTTTGCCCATGTTGTTTTCCTTGCCATATTAAGATAATATTATTTTATTAGTAAATCTTCTGGAGCTGTAATTTCAGTGTGCAGACAACTTTTTTCGTTTTTAGAATATCACACTGTGTTATCTTTGGCAAATAAATAAATACAATTAATACATTTTCAATTTTAAGAATTTAAATATATATTAAGGCAGAAATATATCAGACACTACAAAAAACAACAACAACAAAATCGGAAACTATGCGTTTTGAGTTCAAGTGATACATTTTTCACTTTCAGTGGATTTTTTTAGCACAGTCTCTGTTTAATTCCTGGCCCCTTTTTTAATCATTAGAAATCCAGAGATCTATGTTTCTGTTATTTATATTTTTGTAGATTGTTTATGTGCTTTTACTTATTTATATGCTTTAGAAACACTGACACCAATTTGCATAAGAACAGAGAAATGCAGCATGATTATATTACTATATGAGTTTGATTATTTGTATGTTCAATAATATTCAAACTAATAATAAATAACCATAATTAAATATGCATTATATATGTTGTTTTCCGGATCCAAATGCATCTAAGTCTCTTACGTTTGTTTTTATTATTTGTCGTTGTGTTAATCGGACTTGTTTTACAGGTGAGGTGGGGTCTGGTAAGACCACCCTGGTGGCCAAACTTCAAGGTGTAGAAGAGTACATGAAGGGCCGAGGCTTAGAGTTCCTGTATTTCAATGTTCACGATGATGATATTGATGGTAATTATTCAATTTAGTCTAGAGTTTGATACTGGCAATATATAGACCAGTTTTAGATGTGTAACCTTAAATGAATCTGGTTGTGATTCACTACAATCAATCCATACGTTGAAAGGTTATTAACGCTGCAATATTTTGAAGAAAAGATTCCATAAATGAGCACTGAGATTATTTCGTGTAATTTGCAATTTATTAATTTTAAGTTATCATTAATTGATTAAAAACATCAGCTTGAAGCAAAAATACAGTTGCTGTTTTCAAAATATAATTTTTGCCAACCTAAGCAGTCTTAATTATCAGTGATGTTTGTCATACTAGTATAGAGGCAGCCTAATGACCAACAGAAGGTAATTCAATACAGACATGCTAAATCTAATTCGACTCTTTTTGTCAGATCATGCACGGTGTAATGCATGGGTGCTGGATGGGGATCTGTACCACAAAGGCCTGCAGAAGTTTGCCGTGTCAACAGAGAACCTGGAGGACTCGCTGGTTCTATTTGTGGTCGATCTGTCCCGGCCCTGGCTGGCCCTCGATTCACTGCAGAAATGGGGCAGCGTTGTGAGGGATTTTGTGGACAAGCTCAGAGTTCCTCCTGAAACCATGAGAGATCTGGAGCACAGATGTAAGTAGCGTCTTTGTGTGTGTGTGTGTTTAGATTGTGAGCGTGTTCGCATGCTAAGTACCCTGTAGGAATGATCTAGTGTGGTGATGCATTTGGATCTGGGATAGTCCTATATTGCTGCAGGCAGTGCTGACAGTTCTTATACTTGCATGAATGAGTTTGCAGTTAGCACAGTAAATATCTCTGAATGTAACTGTTTGTATGCAGTGGTGAAGCAGTTTCAATGCTCATGAAGGCTGCATTTATTTGACTAAAAATACAATTAAATATTTCCTACTATAATACAGCGAAAAATTAGAACAAAAAATGTATTGCGATATATTTTCAAATGTAATTTATGCCTCTGATTGCAAGGATGATTTTTTTTAGTAGCCATTACTCCAGTCTTCATTGTCACATGATTATTCAGAAGTCATTCTAATATGCTGATTTGCTGCTCAATAATTTTTTTTTAATTATCGATGTAATAAACTAGTGCTGCTTAATATATTTGTGGAAGCTAAATACATTTTTCAGGATGTCTTTGAATAGAAAATTTGAAAAACCAACATTAATTTGAAATATAAATCTTTATAAATGATAAATTGCATTAAACAACAGTAAACGTAATAAACGTTTTATTATAATTTCAAATCTATTTAATGCTTGCTTGCTGAAAAATGTATTAATTTGTCAGCAAAAAAATATTTTCTCGACATTTTGAACACTTCTGTATTTATATTAGCATAACAGTTTAAGTCAAACATTAACATCTGATCATCATCTCTTGTACAATGCAGTTCACATGATGTCACAAATTTGACTGGTAAAGTAGAAATGTTGTCCAAATCTATATATATTCTATACTTCATCTTTAGTTTTAAAATTTCCAGATTTTCAAAGCAATTTTTAAACTAGATTTTGAATCTCAGTTTTTGTTGATGTGGTCTCTGACTTTTGGATCCCACGTATTTCAATGAATATGACAAACTTGCCATTTCTGGTCATTGTTTCCCAAGTTCATTCTGCTTTTACTTTCACTAAAACCCCCAAATATATCATGTTACAAAGCAAGGATGTAGTGGTATGTTGATGGAGTCTCCCTTTCATAATTCTCTCTCTGTGTAGTGTGACGCGATCAGCACTTTGGAGAAGGAGCACGATTATAAAGACGAGCACTTAGACTTCATCCAGTCTCACATTCGACGTTTCTGCTTGCAGTGTATCCTTACACATCAGCACGTCCAAACCAAAGCTGCAATGATGAATATAATTCACTGGATGCCAGATTATTTTCATGTTCAGTTTTATCTTTATGTCAAGAGCACAATTTTTTGTGCATCTGAATACAATAACAGAGGCTACGCAGGTAGATATTTTGTATCTTGTTTAGTTAACAGTGGAATATGGTAACATTATCTGCTGACCCGCCATAGTGGCTGCTTTCCAAAAATCGCCCAAGTGAAGAGCTCGCATGTTCCTTGCTTAAATGTAATCTCACCTTGTTGTTTTCCTTCACAAGTGACCTTTCAGACGGAGCAGCACTACTTTATACATCCATGAAGGAGAACAAAAATCTAGACTTGTTATATAAATACCTCGTTCACAGGTTATATGGCTTTCCCTTCAACATGCCAGCTCAGGTGGTGGAGAAAGACTCTGTGTTTATGTACGTACACTAACACATGAATTACATTCAACATGAAATGAAAATCAATTGCGTACGGTATTATTCATTATCTTTGTAATGTGAAATAAAAGCAGCTTGTATTTACAAGCTAATTAAATACAAATGTGTAATGGAGTAAAATGGTTTTGTTTCTTTAAATGGTACGTCTTTGTATTAACTTTCATTTTCAGTCCATCAGGATGGGACAATGAAAAAAAGATCGCCATCCTGCATGAAAATTTCCAGTCAGTAAAAGCAGAGGACAACTTTGAAGATGTAATAGTAAAACCTCCAATTAGAAAGGTAAGAGTTCCCACTTGATTCGATCTTTGCCAGTGGATGTGCAGTTAACTGTAGAATCTCTCTAATCTAGTGATTGTGTATTTGTGATATGTCTTTCCAGTTTGTACATGAGAAGGAAGTTCAAGCTGAAGATGACCAAGTATTTCTACTAAAGTTGCAGGTAATTGCATAATATTGTATAACATAATCATCAAAAATATTTTTTCTTTATTTTTCAGCAGCCATTACTCATTATTATACTTGTCACATGATCCTACATAAATCATTATAATATGCTAATTTGTACACTGTTGTAAAATTTTAGATAGCTTAAATTTCATAAAACATAATGCTTCTAAATATATTTTACAGTTCGCGCGCACATATTTTTAGTCTCACGTGTGACTGACATGCTCTCGTTGTCAAGCCCTCTATTTGTAAGTCTAGTAAGATGAGAGGTTTTGTTAATAATCCACAAAACTTGTTTGATAAACAAATCATTGCCAGAATATTAAAGCTGAATTATTTCTGTTTTTGCCCTGCTCTCAGTCTCTGTTATCTAAACAGCCTCCAGTCACTGCAGGAAGACCAGTGGTGAGTGTTTTACATGCGTTACTCACTGATGAATCATGTTTTGGAAAAATACTTTTCCTGCTACAAGACATTTGCATTTACGTGTATTCATTTAACAGACACTTTTACCCAACCCGATTTATTCATTTGAATTTTTAACATTCAGCTTTAGCCTTTTGGTAGTCATCCTCTCATACAATTATTATATATTTTTTGTTATATTATTACATTTTATAATCCTAAAACATTTCTGTGTGTCTGTAACAGGACCCAACAAACAGAGCTCCCACTGGCTCACCAAGGACGACCAACCGTTCAGCTGCGGTTAACGTGGCAAACGTCATGCCCATGCAATCAGGTACCAAGAAGATTGATCCCAACATGAAAGGTGTGTAGGAGTGCGCCATATTTAGGATGCATGCCTCCGAATCCTCTCCATCTTTCTCGGTCTCTTTCCTTCTGCGTTCCGCCCTGTAGTTACTCTCCTTGGCTGCATTTTTCTAACTATTGGGAGCAACAGCTTTTGGAGTTACACATTTCTAGTTCTTGGGAATTTATTTCATCCAATCTCTGGATCTGGATTCATGATTTTCACCACCCTGTCATCTTGGGAAGAATGTGACCTTCAACATGAGATACCGTCATCAAAGCTTGTGTCTAGACTAATGGGTGAAAATCGTATTTGTTTGGGCAGCAGTGATCGAGAATACACATTTAGTGTCTCCAGAGATTGTTTCAGGATGCAGTTAAGAAGGACTTTACTCTTTTAGGTTCAAATCATAGAAACATTGCTGCCATGTTTGGAGGGGATTAGGAGAGCTTGTTGGGATTAAAGCTTTCTTCTTAGCTGAACTTCTTTCAGACTTTCATTTCGACTTCTTCCTTTACACATGTTTTTAATTCCAGCTAAGGGTTTGGTAGATGTTTCTGTTTTGTAGCAACCTAAATCTAGTTTAGGCTAGTATCTGCAAAAATTTCAGCTTGTATGGTTGTGCTAATGTCATTTCTTGTGGCAGGAGGTCAGACCAGTGAGGGCGTGCTGGCTAACTTCTTCAACAGTCTGTTGACTAAGAAAGCAGGCTCACCCGGCCCAGGCAGCCAACCAGGAGGAGGGAGCAACACACCAGGAACAGTCCGCAAGTCAGGTGAGGAATCCTCTGTGACGATATCACTCCTCCATTCATTTCTGTGTCCACTATCATGGTGAATTTGAAGTGTTTTGACTTTTTCAAAAACAGAACATTTATTTAAAACCTGTTTTACATGGTATGAGGTGGCACATGTTGCAGGATTAAACAATTTTGTATCATTGACCAATAAAAAGGGATTTACCCTACCGTTTAAAGGTCTGTGTCTGTAAGATTTTCAAAATGTTTTTAAAGCAAATTAAAGGGATTTTCACACAAAAATGACAATTCTGCTATCAATTATTCACTCTCACGTCATTCCAAACCCGTAAGACATTTGTTCATCTTCAGAACAATTCAATTAAGAAATGTTTGCTCAAATCCAAGAGCTTTCTGGCCCATAGACAGCAACGCAACTACCACATTCAAGGCCCAGAAAGGTAGTAAAATCATTATTAAAATAGTCCACGTGACATTAGTGGTTTAACCGTAATGTTATGAAACTACGAGAATACTTTTTGTGTGCAAAGAAAACAAAAATAACTTTATTCAACAATTTCTTCTCTTCCGTGTCAGTCTCTGCTGCAATTCACGAGAGTACCACAATGTGTTATAACTCTCTCACCAGTAATTTAATAACATTTTGAAGAATAAAATATGACATGGAGAATAAAATCTCATTTTATTTTGTTAATCTTGTTCTTCTCTCATTGGAACTCAGAATATGATATTTACAGTAATCACAAAATTCAAGAACGCTAGCAGTGAGCTGAAGCAGTACACTGTATTCAACATTTAACCTTAATGGTTCAATTGTTTAATGGTCTCAATCTAATCACAACCATGTAAAATAACATTTACAACTATTGAATCTGATGAAATTCACTTTAATATATTATACAAATTGGACTCTGGCTTGTTTTTGAGGCTCTCTACCATTTTTCAACATCAATTTCATAAAAGCAGTAGAGCATGTCAGCATATGAAAACACCCTGCTTCTGTGGGCCTTGGGACTGTTTTTTTTTTTTTTGGTCATGGCTTCAAAATACACAGGCCTCAGAAAGAGTTGTGTTGGGACGGTCTGTGAGATTATCTTCAAAACACTTCAAATCTTGTCTTGTTCATGTTGTACACATGTGAGGTCACTGAAGTTTGTCCCCAATTCTCCCTTTTTGTTTGTTTGTCCTCATATTGCCCTCATCACCCTCCTCCCCTGTACCTTTATCCTCCCATCCCAGATCTTTGACATCAGCGACGGTAAAATGAATATATTTGATAATCTCCTCTGCATGTGCAGCTACAAACCCCACTAATCGTTCAAGCTGACATGCTGTCACCCTCATTGTTCACAGTGCATCAATCTGAGTAATAACCCAGTAAGCTAAAACAAAACTTAACAACAGAGCAAATTAGCATACACAACCTCCTTAAAAGGATAAAAAATCATCTGTACTTGCTCACCCTCATGTTGTATGACTCACGTTCTTCTGTGGAACACAAAAGAAGATACTTTAGAATGTCTCAAGTGTTTTTTGTCCATATAATGAAGGTCAGAGGGATTTATTGTTGTTTTGGACCCTATTGACTTTCAGTCAGTTGAACACTCTTAAAAAAATCCTATTTTGTGTCCCACAGAAGAAAGTAAGTCATAAAGGTTTAAAATGACAAGTACAAAACTTTTTTAATGAACTATCACTTAAAAGTTAAAATGGTGAAAGAATTCAAAAATAAGGGTTTGGCAGTAAACTACATTTGTTAACGTGCCTACGAAGGGTTTCTACAGATTCAACATGCACCTTACAAGCTCTAAAACTAACAGTAAGTGCAGTGGTTTTATGGCCCACTCTCTTGTGTCCTTTCGTATTATGCTTTTGCATCTTCATTTGTTTTTGAACCCGTAATGCAGCATGATTTTATGGGAGTGTATTAAAGTTAAAGCACCTCATTGGCCACAGTGACCTCTCCCAGTCATCATTTTTGTGCCCTGATTTTCTTACTGTGATCATGTTACCATATATGTGTATTTTTTCTTCTGTACTTTGGTATGAATGAGTGAGCAACTTCATTCGTGTGCACATTACTCATCAGTCATGATATTTAACTCCTTCAAACTGTCTTTCATCATGTGTGTCAGCCAGGGGATGTTGGCCACGCTAAGGTGTGTGTTCAGGCTGTCCCTCACTTTCATCCTTTTACTTTAACCACTGCTGCATCTTCCTTTTTTATAACCACTAAAAATGTCTTAGCACTTTTACACACCTATGCATGTGTAACTTTGGCCTGTGTTATATGTCATTGTTTTTTTTTTCGTTTCTGGCCCCCATCTTGCTCCTCTATGATTAACACTGTCTGTCTCATGCTGAGTTTTAAATTCCACAGTTTAAGGCCGCCTAATAATCACTGCATGAAGCTTCATTACATCCATAGGTTATCTTAAATGACCTATTTCTAGGTATGTCCATACCCCACACACACACAAACTGTTTCTGCTATAGATGCTACATTCAGTGTGTCTAATTGAAAAGTAAATAACATGCAGTTACACAACCGTTCAAACGCTTGTGGTCGGTAAGATTTTCTTTTCTTTTTTAAAGAAGTCTCTTATTCCCTCCACGTCTGCATTTATTTGATCAAAATACAGTAAAACAGTAATATTTGAAATATTATTACAATTTAAAGTAACTATTTTCTATTTAAATATATTTAAAATGTTATTTATTCCTGTTATAACAGCTGAATTTTCAGCATCAGTCTTTAGTGTCATGATTCTTTTGAAGTCATGTTAATATACTGATTTGGTGCACAAGAAACATTTCTTATTAATAACAATGTTGAAAACAATAGTGCTACTTGCATTTGTGGAAATGGTGATAAATGGTTTTTAGGATTCTTTCATTTTTCTAAACTTTTGTTGCCACTTTTGTGCAGCTTAATGCATCCATGGTGAAATAATAATAATAATACAAATCTTAATGACCCCACACTTTTGAACAGCATTTGCTTAAGCAAATAATTTCCCCCCTAGGTGAAGTTTATCTTTAGGTGAGGTCACACTAGGCTTCGTGAATGTGAAATTGCTTCTGGCCAGGGGTGGGAAGTAACGAATTACAAATACTCACGTCACAGTAATTAAGTCGTTTTTAATCAGTAATTGCTCTTTTTTGAGTAGCTTAAAAATTGTGTACTTTTACTTGAGTATGTTTTTCCAGTACTCTTTCCACCACTGCTTCTGACCCCACAACACTGCAAAATATGCAGCAAGTTTGTGTTCAGTCTGGGACATTTAGATGTTCTGTTGGTCAAATGTCTTCAGTTTGTTGATTCAGACATCATCATAGATTGGTTCAGAAGATTACAAAGTCTAGTGTGACTGCACCTCTTCTAATTTGCAATATATTGGACCAGGAAATTGCTGGTGAATGCATGAATTGAAAAACAATATATATACCTAGAATGCAATGTAAGTTACATAAGTGTCTGCCAAATATGTAAACATAGATGAGAATAATTAAATGATGGGTTTGTTGGTCATGTCAAAACCAAGGTCTTGCAAACTAATTTAAGTGACAATCCACAATCGCTGCAGGGCTAATTGTTAGCACATAACTAGTGGAATTATGATATAAGTCTTTAAACCGTGATAACATTCCCCTCAGATCAAAGCCTTATGTTTGGCTTAAAGCACAAGTTCTGAATGAACATTGTCTTTGCATTGTTAATTGTACCTTTTGAAGCACTAAATATGCAGATGGTCAATTTGTAAAGGTTTTACTGCATGCTTAATTATTGTGTTGGCTGGATTTTTTTTTTTTAGAGCAGCTTTCAACCTGAATGCGTGTGTGAGTCTGTGTGAAGGATCATTGACAGTCTTTCATCTCCATTCATTCCATTGCTATGTATTTACTTTTCTTCTTCAGGCTCAAATATTTCTTATTTCTAGTCTTTCTGCTTAACATTGATATAGGAAAAGCAAAGGCTCTTTCTTACTTGTGCTTCCCACTTGCTCTTGTGCTAATAGTTCACTCACAGACTCACAAACACTGACACACTAAGGTTTTAAGTGTATTGTCATTCCTTCTCAGGATGTAGGAATATTCTGGGTTTAATACAAGTGAATATCAATCGACAAACACAATGTTTACTACCACAAAAACTTATTTAGATGTGTTCCTTTTCTTTAAAACAACTAAAATTAGAAGTGAATTGATCCACATAATGTGAACAATATGTATGTTAATATAAAGCCATGAACTGTGAAATCTCTTACTTGCATAACGCACAAAATTTTGACTTAAAAATTTCCCAAGAACTTGGTCCCATTTTCCTCCTCTCACCCATAACCCTATTTTTTTTTATATAAAATAAGGAATTGAATTTAGTCAAAATATTTTGTGGTAACTAACATTATGCCACAAATCCTGTCGATAAAGCTCAACTTGTATTGAACCCACAATATTATTTTAATGCTAAGATTAAAACTGCTTTCAAATAAAGGGATCTGAATTTTACTCCTATTAATTTACGCACTCATATTAATTCAGTTTGATCTTATCTTGTTCATTCTCAGGCTCCAAGTTGGGGTTGACCGATGTCCAGGCTGAGCTGGACCGGATCGCCAACAAATCCGACCTGGACTCCTCAGCCCCTAACGCAACCACGCCCCCTGCCGAAAATGACGAATCCTGAATGAGAGGCAGGGATTATTCACCGGCAAGCTCCTCCCCTTTACACTGCTCTCTCCGCCCCCCCAAACCTGCTTCCCTTCCGCCACCTCTCCTTCCTTCCTCACTCTTCCTCTTGATCTTCTTCCGAAGGGGGATTTATTCCTGTTTATTTCTTGTACGGACAGTGACTTGAGGCTGCATGTCGGGCAAATTGCGATTGCTATGTCTGTCTCCGCACACACGCACACATGTACAGTGGACAGATCCGTAAAAAACCATAGAGACAGGGTTGTCGTAGAAATGAAGGACACTAGATCTACATTGAACACTAAAAGAGAGGATTAGAGAGGAAATGGGGATGTAGGGAGAAGTCCGAATTAGAAAGTGAAAGGGGTTTGTGAACTTATGAACTGTATTTATATGCAAGTTAGATTTTTCCTTAGCTTTCGGTAGTGAATTATCTTATATGAAGGATCCTGTTCGACTATAGTAAAAGTCACTCCGCATCTGATAAACAAACGCACATTTTTACTGATCTAAATGTCTTAGCCTCATCTGAACAAAAAAAATGAAATAAAAAGGGAAGCATCACATTTCAGTGAGAGATTCGATCAAACGATACTTTGAAGGTGGTCACCTTGTGTTGGTGTTTATCTTTAGCACTCGATACCTGGCCTATTCTTAACTGTATTGATCACAGGACCAGAATAAATCAACTGATATGATTTCAATGCTTTGTAATATCCATAAGCCCTTTTTTGCTGCTGTTAAACTCAGTCAGATTGATGTGATCTGTTGCGTACAGTTAAAATTATCTAAATATTGCACTATTACACAATAGTAGGCAATGACACTGAAAAGATCTCTTACAATGGCTGATTGTAGCGGAGTAGTACATTTAACTGGAGAGCGAGAGTTTTTAGCTTAGACATGGTTTATGAAGTCGTCTGTGTAACTGCTGATCAAGACAATTGATGGGACTGACAACTATGTCCGGTTTTAAAAAATTGCTCATTTGTTTGTTTTCTATGTTCATAAGAGCTTGAAAATTGGATGTTTTTGTGTATGTGTGTTCTCATCTTTTAACTACAGCCAGTTATGGCATTGTTTATTAATGGATGCACTACAGATCATGCAAACACGATCAGTATTACTGTCTTTTCATTGGTGTGTGTGTGTGTGTGTGTGTGTGTGTGTGTGTGTGCGGGAGTTTGAGAAATGAGTAAATTCAGCAGGAGATTTGTCTGTTTAGAGACTTTAACGGCTAGAAAATAGTACCGGGATGGGAAGGGGGGCAGAGGTGGCAGGGCAGGTGAGGTCTCGGATCACCTTCACCTGCATGTACAGTCATCAACCGAACTGCTTACGAGAGAGGGGGAAATAAACATACGCTAATATGGTCCTGTAATTTCACAAGATGTAGTGATGTTTCTCTGGATCAGGTCTGTAATCATTCTATTAAAGTTGTATTTATTGGGAATGGATGCTGTCTCTGACGTTCTTTCGTGTGGATGGAAAGCATTATGATACAGGAAGCCTGTGATCTCCGCAAAACCCGATCTTCTATGGAACAGAAGTTCCAAACAGTTCCAACATTTTACAAACTGTATATTATTTTTTTATTTCTCAACATTCATTTCTCTTTCATAAAGCATTAGATAAACAAGTTTGGCCACCAAAACAACTAAACAATGTTGAGACTATTATAACATTAAATTGAAAATAAAAGCCATTTGTTAAATTGATTGCACCAGTAAATTATTAGCAGGTTATAATGATATAAAATATTATATAGTAATTATAGTATTAAAACCATTTAACGGCAATAAACCATGTGTGCAATAAATTATATTCTATTGTTCATTTACTAAAACAACCATATCCTTTATAAATTCCCCATCCATACTCTCCTGTGTTGAGGGCAGTTTCAGAAGAACCACCACAACTATCAAGACAATGTTTTTATATTGGTGGACCTGGAACAGAAATACATTATATCAGAGAATCAGTTCAGGATTCAAAAGCACCTGAAATGTTTTGCAGATCCAGCTATGTATGTCCATCTAAATATGTTGAAATACAGACTGAAAAAACTTTCAGCTCCTAACTTACCCTCAGGTTGTGAGCGGCGAGTGGCAACAAATGAAAGTATCACACTTACAACTGACAGATATGAGGCCAGAAGACCACACACCTGAAAAACAAACACCAGAGAAGCTTGTGTGAAACAATTACAAGCCATCATGGAAATGAAATGCTGAAAAAATGAGAACACCACCTCAAAAACAGTTTTTGATATACATTTTAGTTTCATTTTCTTTTTACAGGAATATTTTTTTTACAAGTTTGATTGACTGTAATAAAACTAGGCTAAGCTGATATACTGTGATAAAGCCCTTACTGAGGCGGCAACCAGAATGGGGGTGTCATAAGACTTCACAGCAGCTGCAATGGAACCAGTGGAGATGAAGATGAATCCCAGTGTATCAAGCACAAACTCCTTGAAGAACAAACAATGATATTCTTCAGAAGAATGTGTATAATCATATACAGTTATACTAAATCATGATCACAATGTGGGTAGCAGTTGACGTGGTAACAAATATGGGAAATATTGTTTGATGTGCTATACTCCATAGAAATCATTTTAAACATAACTTTTTGACAATTATCATACATGCAGGTTATATCTGACGTCAATTGACACTACACAGAATATATATGTTTGCCACACCATACTACCATGGTGATTACCAATTTAAAAATATATATTTATACATGCACTGAACTAAAACCTTGATTTCCCTGGTTGGAAAATACAGTTGGTAACTAGTTTTGGACAGACTAGCTGGTCAACTAGATACCTTGGTCCAAAAACAACTTTGCTTATTGTTGGAACGTGTCAAAAATCACATGAGCTTAATCTGGGTTTGATATAGCCTATCAAAAGTCCAAGGACGTTATCCGTCAACGACTTCACTTCTGAGCTTTTGTAAGAATACTGATCTGAAATGGAGAAACAATTATTATAAGCAACACTACTCACGGCTATTGTCCAGTTCACAAATGATGCCCTTTTCGGGACCCCAAATACAGTCAGTAATAGAAAAACGGCGACCGTGATGGAGTAACCGAGTGAGACCCCTTCAAAGAAACCGTAAGAGTAGAAACTGGTGTACCACGTGGAACGAACGCATGCGAACGCTACCAGGAGAATCACCTGCACACACAAACACACAATGCTGTTTCTGGGCTAGTATTATAGTAACTGTACGATTCACAACGACGAATAATAGGATATTATTATTGACAAAAAATGAAACGTGGAAAGGCGTGTTAGTCTGATATTGTCATGTGACATAGGTGTAGGTACGAAATACTTACGAGCTGAGCGACTTTCAAAATTCCTTGCTTTGATAGTAAGTATTCCAGAAATAAAATCCCCATCATCGTTCAGTGGATGATGTATAACAATACACTGCAAACGACGCGACGCCACACACGAGCGACCAACAAAGCGGGCGCGTCTAGTACAATGTGGTCAGGAAACTGGATCTGACACGAATCACGATTTACTGCCGTTGCTCAATTTCACGTCATGACTCATAAGTCATAGTGTATCTCAATACCTGCTAAGAGCATGAATCACAATTCGCTGGAAGTTGGAACACTTATGACACAGTAGAAGACGAATTCAGCATGTTTCTCGTCACATATTCCCGTATTACGCACACCTTTGATTTTGTGTGGGAGATGGGGTGCATGCACTTTTGTGAACTTCCCCTTCTAGTTTGTATAATTATGCAATTTACCAAATGTGAGCTGTTTTATTGTGTGCAACCATAATATGAGTTTCACATTTATAAGAAGTAGGCTACATCAGATCTGCTTTCAAGGGACAAAATAATAACAGCTTTAATTTGACACTAGAAATACAAGGCTTTCATACCTCAGTCAGGTAAATCCAAACATCATGAGGATTTTCAACATAATTTTAGATGATCAAACATGAACCAACATTAAAAGGCACATTCAAAGCACAAATTAAACATTATATGTCTGTGATATGATACAACTCCAGTCAAAGCTAAAATAATGTAAGTTTTGCATGTCCATATACAATATATGAAAATATATTTTGTGCATTAGACAGATCTGTGTAGAATTGTTGCAAATACATACAGAGCAAAATGTATATTTCTTAATTTTTTTATATAAAAGACAGTCATCAGTATTACATATATTTTTTAAGTTTAGTTCATACCTGAAAAATAATAGGATGAGTCATATTTTTCACATTCAATAAAACATACAATGCAGCACATTTTATTTATCTCCTCTGTGCCAGGATTTGTAACTGAAGAACGCACTACCTGCGTAACTCAGAGATACTAGGGATGCAAAAAACTAGAAAAGAGAAAAAGAGGCAAGCGTTAAAATATTTTGATGCAAGTAAATGAAAAAAAAAATGTTTCACTTATAAATGAAATTTTACTTTGGAAACTATAACCACATATTCTGGGCAGGGAGAGCAATTATAATAATTATCCGTTGACCACAAATATATTCCCCTCAAAGTTATGTTGATTACAGCCTTGCACACAATTGTGTACTTCAAAATGATAATTACCGTCGATGCAGCCCAACAATTGAAATCATGACGTCCTCTGACCCCTTTATTCACCAACGTTGCCTCAACAATAGCAGCCGATGTGTACAGTACAGCCGCAGTGCAGTTAAAAATGAGAACCTAGGATTTTAGAAACAGAACTACAATTATTTAAGACAATTAAAACAACAATATGTTCCTTAACATTTAGCCTCTTAGGTAATTTGTGTAAGTTTAGACCTGTTTTTCTAAATGGAAATGCAGAACTATTTGTGCATACTGTCATGGCATCCTTTTTCTACCACTTTGTAGAGACAGAAATCAACTATAGAACTGTACAGAAGTGCACCTACCACTGTAGTCCAGGGAACTTGGTGGATTTGTGCATTGGCCAGTTTGATGATGAGGAGGAAGAGGGTGAGAAGCCAATAGAAAACAGTCACAAACATCACCCATCCAAATGGGGAAAATCGGAAATATTCTGTGCTTGCAATCAGTGCCCATACCAGCAGGCCCAAAATCTGAAGAATAAAATAATTTCTGTTGTTTTCAAATAGAAATGTTAAATATAAATGTTGGAGGGCAGTGTTATCAGTGGTTCTTTTTAACCCCTCACTGTCCACAACTATTTTCGAAGACCATGATTTTTCCAGTCATTTGTGATTTACCGGATAAAGATTAAGAGTACGTTTTTAAGGGTACGGGTAATTTTTTTTTTTTATTCAAAATTTCTATCAAAAAATATTTCAGAAATTGACAACGACAAAAATGTATATTTATAATAACAATTGCAATGGAGCTATATGATTTTCTCAATTTAGATGTTTTTTTGCACTTTTTCTATTATAATTAATAGAATATTAAAGTAAGTACCCCTTTCCTTGAAGGAAAAAAAACAGTTATTAAAAGTGTCAGGTTTCTGTCACTTCGGTCTAGTGTTATTCATGGTTTTGTGACAGAGCCCTGATACTCCTGTCAAGTCCTGTTTTCATGTGAGCGCGCGGCTTCGAGTGTGCACGAGCCGTGCGCTCTCTCGACTATGGAAAGCCAAATGGTTCAGAATTCGCCTGGTTTTCACCGCCGTATGATTATTAAAACGCCGTTTTCATAACGCCGCAAGGCGTTAAATAAGTGCCGTTAGGCGATAAGTTAACGGCTGACGCCACCACACGTTAAAATAACGCCAGGCGCCGACCGACGTTAAGTTAACGCCACACGCCACTTAAGATGCAGATTTATTCGCTTATCTCCATGGACACACCTCTTATGGCTACGAGGAATCTACGGCAAGTCTGAGCATCCAGTTTGCTACAGCGCGAAGATGGCAAGGAGAGCTTTTGTTTTGCAGTGTAAATACACTGTAAATGACCGCACTCGCTTTTTGCTGTCTGATAATCCGGGGCCTGATGTCTTTCAGTCATCATTAAACAGGTAAAGATTGTGTCTATGTTCTCCAAAAATATTTAGTTAGATACCTGAATTTATGTGAATTCTGTGATATTAGTACATTTAGTAAATTTCAATACTATTTAGGGCAGATAGGGTGGATACAGTATCTGAAAATTTCACTATTAGTTTAAAGACCGTATAAAGTGCTAATTTTAAAAACAGAGCCTGGTGCTATAAAAGGGATATTTTTCTGAGCACTTTACTATTAGTTTATTATCATATGTCATGGGTTAATAAATATATTTTCTTTCAATTACATTTTGTGCTGTGCAAAAGGTATTTGTTAAGATGCACCTTTTTTTATTTTGTTTAACAAAATTCATGTGCATTTACACTTCACAGTATACAGTATACAGTGTTTAAAACTATTTTTTCCATCTTCGCGCTGTAGCAAACTGGATGCTCAGACTTGCCGTAGATTCCTCGTAGCCATGAGAGGTGTGTCCATGTAGATAAGCGAATAAATCTGCATCTTAAGTGGCGTGTGGCGTTAACCTAACGTCGGTCGGCGCCTGGCGTTATTTTAACGCGTGGTGGCGTCTGCCGTTAACTTAGCGCCTAATGGCGGTTATTTAACGCCTTGCGGTGTTATGAAAACGGCGTTTTAATAATCACACGGCGGTGAAAACCAGGCGAATTCTGAACCATTTGGCTTTCCATACTCGTCTGCGTGCCTTGTTTCATGTTGGAGCGTGGTGTTCGGTTTTGGTTACATGACGGGGTTCGGACACTCGCGCTTCAGGTTCTGTCTCTTTGTGTGAGTGTGCGTGCATTCATGTTATATCTTGTGCTGTGTGGCACGCAGCTTGTGTATTTCATTGGCTGCGTGCTTTCATGTTGTCATGTCTTGTGTGAACACGTGGCTTATGAGTTTTCTCATTAGCTGCGTGTTTGTGTCTTGTTTTGCACATGGCTGGTGAATTGTTTGCTGGCCATGTGCTTGTGTTTCTGTTTTGTGTGAGCACGTGGCTTCTGTCCTAGTTTTCTGTGTGCCATGTGCTCTCATGTCAATTTGTCTTGACCCCACCCATCTTGTTACCTGTTTATTGATTAATTTTCCCCAGCTGCTCTCCCTCGTTACCCTCCGCATTTGCTCCCTTTAAAATCTCCTTGTGTTTGCAGTTCTGTGTTGGTTCGTCGTCGTTTCATGTAGCTATGCCTTGTGTCCTGCCCTGCCTGCCAGCCAGCCAGCCAGCCAGCCAGCCAGCCTGTCAGTCTGTTTTTCCCCTACGGGGTTGTTTTTGTTTGTTTTATTTTTTTATTATGAATAAAAGCCCATTTCCTTCTGCAATTGGGTCCTCGCTCTCTTCCATTCACCCCAACCCTGACAAAAATAAGTTATTATTAAAAATCTTGGTTTTAAGTAGCTTATTTTAATGCTTGTTTTGTCCCCCTGTCCCCTTGTTTGAGAACCACTGTTGTAGGACACTATGATCATTAATTTATTTTAACATCCCTGTCCATATTTAATTCATGTTACATAAATAGCCTAAACCTTAATGGAAAGTTACGTCATTAAAATGCCAATTTGTAGTATCTTTCACATATCTGGAAAAGGTGTATTTGAGACATATTTTGATGGTCTATGGTAAACCCGAACTGAATTTAAACTATAAGAGCAGAGTTCTCTACTTGTTCAAAACTGGGTTATTGGGTCGTTTGGATTAAACCAGCCATAGCTCTATTACAATCTCAATTCCCCTGCAACTCATTGGCCTTATCTTCCCTGCATTGAAACAGAAAGGGGAACATTTACACCGACCACAATCACACGTACCAAAAATTAGTTTCACTTCCAGGTTCAAGTAAGAATAAAAAAAGGGGTGAAATCGGTTCTTGCAATCTGAGTTGTAGGTTAGGCCTCTCATTAGTGATCCTGTCCACAAATAACGTGAACCATATAAGTTTGTTATGGGGACTTTGCAGCTCACACAATGAGCTACAAATTAGGTGTCCATATCTGTAAAAACATAAGATTACAAAGCCTTAATATGCATGCAGTCTCCAGTCATTACTACTTCCTCCTGAATGCATTGGTAGGTGTTTTTACAGTTGCTACAGGCTAGCTGTCTTACAAAACATAACATTTGCCCTTTAATGACAAAAGGGAACACGTTATATGCGAAAAATATGCGATAAACTAAAATCAACATGCAACCCATTGTTGCCAATTAACCCGATTTGATGAAAAGGTGAATTAATTTACACAGTGCAATTTTCACAATTACAATTTTAAAATGTCCTTTAACACGAACGACGTCAAATGGACGTTTTCATTAAGTCACTATCTGAGGTAAACAGTGCTGCAAAACTTCGTTTTTGAGAGGAAACTAGCCTACATTCGGTTGCCCAGCAACCACGCCGTCCAGCGCACGTAATGTCCCTTAACAAAGCGCTATTCTACTTGTGCAAATTCCAGGCGAAAAATCAAAAGGAAGGATAAGAGAAAAAACAAACAGTAGAATCGTTTCCCTCACCACTAACCAAAAGTCTTCACGACAAGCAAGCCTATTGGTTTTCTTCCTCCATTGCCCATTTTAGTTGAATGTAAGTTTTAATAAAGTACTCACCACTTCCACAAAGATGAGGTATTCAGACAGGCTCAGCACGGACTCTTTGTCGTACCACAGGGTTCCTGTGCTTGAATTCTCGCATTCCAGATAAGGGCTGCTCGCGGTGGTTATTACAGGTCTAGAGTTTGGATTCTCCGCCATAAATGTGCCCCAAAATCGTTCTGCTCCACTGCTATTAAGCAATTATTTATACTAACCTGTTATTATTTTGTGACTTATTTATTTAACCCCACTAGCAGGTGCAGAGGAGGGCAATTTTTCATACTTTTCGTAAATTCTAGCTCCACTACAAAGTCTTTAAATAAGTGTATTTGCATAGGCAACTGAGGTTGCAGCAGGAAAGACTCCGCCCACAGACCACCCCATCCTCTATCACAGTTTACTTCCTCCAGGTCGGGTGCACCTGATCAGGTTAGATTTACATTTCCAAAAGAACACGGTTAACTAAAGTTAATTAAAGTATCTATTTAAAAAGGAAGAAAAAAAGTTGCTGATGATGGCATTAGAAATAAAATATTTGCAGTGAGTCGTGATGGATGTATGCCGCACGTGCTACAGTGTCCAGTGAGGCTTAGGGTTACTCATCACAGCAGATGGCGCGCTCTCAATTCTCCACTAGATAGAGCCACAGTCAAATAAAACCTCTTTACACAGTTTCACTGCAAAATGAAAACTAAAGAGAAAAAGACATACAAAAAAAATCACAAAAAATACATGATTTTAGACAGCCTAACTGACGGTGCAATTTTTAGAAACCGCGTTTAAAGGACAATATGTGATATATATATATATATATATATATATATATATATATATATATATATTTACATGCTGACAAAAAATTATAGCCTAAATGCACTGTAAGTCGCTTTTGATAAAAGCGTCTGCTAAATGTTTAAATGTATATATATATATATATATATATATATATATGTGACCCTCTCTGTGAAATCATACAAAGTCTCAAAATCTAATTTTGAGAAAACAAGCATCAAAGTTTGATTCCATTAAATTCACTATAATTTAAATGTTCGACATGACCTTACTCAGTCAACATTAAAGATATAAAGGTTAAGTTTTCAGAGAATGTTCTTTACCATATGAAGGAGGATTTTTTTTTGTTGTTGAAAAAACAACAAATCACAAAAAAATGACTTTAGCTGGGTTTTCACAGAGAGGGCCACATACATATATATATATATACATATACACATACATACACTGCTATTCAAATGTTTTGGGGTCATTAATATTTTTTAAGGCAGTACATTTATCAAAAGTAAAAATTGTGTAGAATAAATTATGCTTTTTTTCTTACTTTCTTTTTATAAAAAATCTGGAAACATTGTTATGGTTTCCATAATTTGGAATAGGATTAAGCATAGTTGTTTTTAACATTTATCACAATAAGAAATGTCAGTATATTAGGTTAATTTCGGAAGGATCATGTGACACTGAGACTACAGTAATGGCTGCGGAATATTCAGCCTTTCCATCACAGGAATAAACAACATTTTAAAATATATTTAATATAAAACAGTTTTCACATTATGTTTTTACTGTATTTTGATAAAGTAAATGCAGACTAAGTGAGCATAGGAGACTTCTTAAAAATAAATAAATAAATAAATAAATAAATATTATTGAGTCCAAACTTTTAAATGGCAGTGAGCAGAAAGTACTTATTAATTAATAAAATTATTAAATAATAATAATAATAATAACAAAATCAAAAATAAACGTTTTAGCTTTGATGTTTTTGAACAAAAAACAATAATAATATTAATAATGTTTAGTGCTTTTTTAAGGTGGCTCTTAAGCAGGTGTGTTTCTAAACAATTAGATAAAAAAATGCAAATAGCAAAAATTATATCAGTTTGTGTTGTTTGGATTCTTATAAACTCCCGCACCTAAGCTACCGCTTCTGCACAGTTATTAAATTAACACAGTTATATCTAATATCTTAAAAACTCAATTTAAACACTATTATCTGTGCATGTGTGCAGTTTTAATGATTGACATAATTAACAGGAAAAAATCTCTACTGTCACATATAGATGATTAATCCATTAATGTTCAGATTCATAACCCATATTATTCTGACACACATTCATTACTCAGTCAAATACACTGTGAATGTGACATTTGTTGTATCAAATTTAATATTCCTCTTTGCGCTCTCTTCGCTGCCTTGAAGGGAGATTAATGAGAAGAAGTCTAATTGGCTGAAATTGGATTGATAAGTGGCTGCTGCAAAATTGCATAGAGAAAGTTATGAATGTAATCTTTTTTTTTTTAAAGTGGATATGTGAGCTAGAGCTGCTGCTGAATGCTCACTTAATATACATATATATTTATTTATTCTTTTGCCAGATATGCGTCAGAAAGAGAATGAAACAAAGAAAGAAGAGTACAGAGGAAAGAGCCGATTAATGTTTTGAAGCCATCCTTCTGGTTTGGAGGCGTCTGTAACAAAACTTTAACAGATGAAATCAATTTATACAAAGCGACTGGGAACATTGGATGACATTAGCAAGGACAGCATTGATATTTTCTCACTCAAAGGGCATGAAGAACTCTATAAATCTAGATAACTCCTAAGGATGAGTTTGAACAACAAAACCTCATGTGCTGTGTGTAGTATGTCTGTGTGTGTGTGTGTGAGGTTACCCACATAAAACAGAGAGTCGTGTTCTTACAGGCCCCTCTCTCACCTGTGCTGAGACAACAAAGAAAAAAAGATTTAAAGGAAAAAAGATTTAGCGTCTTTGAGTGGATCTGAGAGTATAAAAAAATAGTATTTCTCTGATATAAAATAGAGAAAAAGAATCCAAGGCAGAAACATGTCTAAACACACTCTATGTGTCCAAGCACATCGACTTTGACAAATTCAGAGGAGAAGGACGACGCAGACCCTTACACAAACTCCTGCACATACAAAATAATTGTATACTTATATAATGCAGTCTTTTATGAAGAGTAGGATGTAACTGGAGGTTTGATTCAATTGGATTCATGGTAAAATGGGTGAGAGAAAATCTTATGACAAAATATTTGATAAAAACTGCCAATATATACAACAATTACACTTTATTAAGCTATAAAGGCAAAATAACTCCGTAATGGCTAATACTCATGCTTTGATACATTGAACCATGGTGCTCACATGGGAAACGCAGGTTTTATTCAGGTCTGTAATGCCACAAACCCAACTCTTTTCCTTAATAATTTAATGTCTTTCTCTGCTGTACAAGTGCTAAATCACCCCCTGAAATGAGGTTTATATAATACGTAATCCATAATGGAGATATTTACAGTACCCTAAAAGTATTTACACATTTAAAATCACCAAAATATCTGAATAATTAATACGTTATTTAGATGCGACTTATGATGTGTTATAAAAATAACAAGTAAACAAATAAATAAATAACCAACCCCCTGGATTACTTAAGATTTTATAATGTTTAATCCATAATGGATGTATTGTGGCAAAGAAAGTATTTAACTTTAAGTAATTTGTAAAAAAGATATAAACAATTCATACTTGATTTAAATGTGACTTTAAAACAAACAAACTCCCATAAACTGAAGGTCACTGATATTCAGAGACACATAATCATAAACTGTCCTGTCTTTTTACAAATCTTTCTGTAGTGTGTTTGTTTGTTTGTGTGTGTGTGTGTGTGTGTGTGTGTGTGTGTGTGTGTGTGTGTGTGTGTGTGTGTGTGTGTGTGTGTGTGTGTGTGTGTGTGGGCGTGTGGGCTTTATGGCCTCTAGAAGTCAACGACATTGAGTCCAGTGGCAAACTTTATTACCACAGTGTGTTGTGAGTGGGAGAGAGAGAGATTAGAGTCTCTTGGGGGAACCAGAGATCCCAGCGGCCCTCATTATCCACCTATTTGGTGTCACTTGTGGTCAAGCATAAATATGTATTGAAAGATCAATGTTTGTTGATGCGGGTGTGTTTTTGCTCAGTCCCAACATCACTGCTAGGCCTTCATGCTCATTGAGACACAGGCCAGACACTGTTTACTTCAAAGAGACCCTTGTTCATAGCCAGTAATTCTGTCCATTAGTGTCAAATTAATTTACAAAAACCCATTACAGTCTAAAAACTCTCTTAGGCTACAAACAACAAGAGCCACAGACCCATACTACAAATTGCGTTATTCCTTCATGATGAACATGACTTTGACTTTCTTAGTGCACAAATCATATTAAGGTGCATATGTTTTCACTCAGGATCAAAGACATTTCCTTCATATGGGTGCACGCTTTCAAAAGTCACACATTTATTAAACCCCTCAGTTCATTTCAGCATTAGTTGCATCTCTTTCTCTCTGTAAATGGCTGCGTCTTGGCTTTTTGCTTAAAATATCTTGCTCAATTGAGAGCCTAACCAACCATATTTCCCTTGGGAGAGACGGAGAAGGCAGAAAGAAAGAAAAGGGGGATAAAATGGAGAGGAGGCAGTGGACTGTGTCTTTCTTGGGCCCCCTGCAATGTCTTCTGGGAGCTGGAGGGAGTGTCTGGTCATCAAAAAGGGGCGTGGTTGCATCCAACCATTAAAAGGGTCTCCAATCCCCTGGGCCAAGGCCTCCTGTCCAATTCATTCAGAGGAGCTGCCAGTCAAATGAATCGCCTCACTTTCAGACACTGAAGTGCAGCAGTTCTGTTCCCAATTAAATGATGGACTCTCTCCTCAAGGACAATATATACATAAATGCAGCTGGACCACAAAAGGGTAGTCTACTCTTCCCACCCTCTGGGATTTAAGATTTGTCGAACTTTATAGCCCTGGGCCATTTTCGATGAGGTGATCAAATTTGAGGTTTTTTAAAAATGTACAATTTATCCAGCGGTGGTGCTGGAGAGAAAAACAGAAGGAACCTAGAGAAGAACAAAATCTATCTATCGAGATGGAAAGTTTAAACATTAATTTGATGATGTTTTATGATTAAGGGGTTAGTTTACCCAAAAATGACAATTCTGTCATTAATTACTCACCCTCATGTCATTCCAAACCTGTAAAACCTTCGTTCATCTTCAGAACACAAATTAAGATATTTTAATGGAATCTGAGAGCTCTCTGACCCTCCATAGACTGCAATGGTATTACCACGATCAACGCACAGAAATGTAGCAAGGACATCGGTAAAATAGTCCATGTGACATCAGGGGTTCAACCGTAATTTTATGAAGCTACAAGAATACATTTTGTGTGCAAAGAAAACAACAATAATAATTTATTTAGCAGTTCTTCAACATAATCAACGTAATGAGTATTGTTTATGTTCAGCATGCACGCACTGTCTAATGAACGTGAACAACGCTGATTACGTTCTGGGATACTCTCCAAAATGGCGGAAGACATTTACTCGAGGAGAAAAACTGCTGAATAAATTATGTCATTATTGTTTTTCTCTGCAAATAAGTTACTTGAGCAGCTGATATCAGGGCGAGCTAAAAAGGTGAGAATTGTATAATAAAAAATATGTATACGATTATATTATACTATATTATATTCGTTGTGGAGAAATCCTCCAAGAATAAAACACACGTAAGTCTGGTATGTGAACTTATTTGTAATTGGTTCACCCTTTCTTTGCTAATATTCGTTCAAAATATTTATGGTACTTTACTTTTTAAGTAATAAAAACGTTAAATGTTTTTACATTTAAATTACAAGTTTAAATTAAATTACTTTTTTATGGCTAACTGTTGTGATTTTATCTTTCAGGGACCCTACCAATGCAGAATATGTGCAGGTTTTCTTCTTGGGAAATGTTACTGTCCTTATGACTCTAGAAGGAAATGGCTAAGTTGCTTTACAAACTTTACCTTATGTGAAAAGTGTAAGATTTTGTCATTAAAAGTTTGTCATTTCGGTGTGCATACATTTTTAGAATTGGAGGTTTTCTTTTAATCTGATCTGTTTCTACCCTCTGTGTTTGCAGTTATGGTACCAGTTCCTCAAACACAAATTCAGAGCAAGGAGAATAATGCTGTCTGAAGAAACTCCAGGATCCTGTCCCAGATTTATGTTAGGGGTAAGTGTATACATTAACACACAGCTTCTCTAACCTGTCCCGAAGCCCCACTCTTTCACTACAAGACAAATAACTTGTGATAACTATATTATAGGGATGTAACTATATAAAAATCTCACGATACGATAATATATAGATATGAAGTCCCTGATAAGACATTTATTGCGATAATTAAAAAATTACAACAAATGAAGACATTTTTACATTTTAAAGGTCAAAATTAAGAGCTCCAACCTGTGTTCTTAACTAAGAAAATAAAAAAGTTAGAAAAAAATGAAGCCATATTGTGCTTTTGGTTTAAGTTTGTTTGACAGAGACTGTGCCAAAACACAACGTTAAATAACTTTTATGTTTAAATAAGAAATTTCTATATATTTAAAAAATCTATACTTTTTTCCCAGAAGACCTCTTGTTTCATATTATCATGTGACCACAATAATACTGAGTTTTGCTATCGTGATACCACGATATTGATCATTTCATTAAATCTCCTACTATATATTAGCACCCACAAACGGGATGATAAAGTTTAGTTTATTCTGAGTGGTTACACATAACCCACTTACACATTTCTGTAATTCAAATCTGTTAAAGGAGTGTAATGCTGCATTCATTTGGCCAACCGAAACGGAAACATTTCCCATAACACTCGATTTACTTGTTATATTGTAAGAAAAATGGCATCTACACTAATATTAGTCTCTTTCATTGTTGTTCCAAGGTCACCGGTGCCACCCAGATTCAGTCCGTATACAAACCAGATGGTGAATCAGCACCTAGAGATGACCTCTACAGCCCTGAACGTCAGCGGAGACCAGGACGACTAGATTAGCCTCAGAGACTGATACCCAGTTAAGACCATGTCACAGGACATGACCACAGGAACAGATGAGTCCTCTGCACAATCGGACTTTGTTGCAGCCTAGAATTAAACTGCTGGTTTCATCTGGCCAGGGAAGAATGATGGGGTTTTGGTTCCTTCGACACACTGTTTTCCTGTTTAATACTGTAAAGCTGCTTTGACACAATCTGTATTGTAAAAAGTGCCTTATAAATAAAGGTGACATGACTTGCTGCAGTTTAATTGCTTGATCTCTTTATTTCTGATTCTGATTAAATTAATTTCCTTGATGTGAATGTGCCTTTCCTGAATATCTTTCAAAATAATCATCAAAAAATGTAAGCTCAAATCAGATTGTTTTTTTTTGTGCATTGACTTTGAAACAATTTATTTATTTGGCTGCATGTGTTGCTATTGAAGATACAACCTCCTGTAAATATTTAGCCTTGGATATTTAGTGTAATTTGCATTCAGTGATGTGACCAAGATACCGTGATTGTCTAAGCTATATGATGTCTGTGTGGTGAGCTTTTCAATTCAGTGTCTTATGCATTTCCATGCATTCGAGTTGAACCGAATAGAGTATAATTAAACCAGTAAATGGAATTTTAAGCTCTTGACACATACTCTGTTATTGAAAAATTGTACATTTAAAATAAAACATGTAGTACTGTTTTAGAAAAAGTGAAATTGTTTAATCTATGTGATAATGTTATTGGTATCAGTACAGTAAATGTTTAGACTGTTTTGGAAATGTGAAATACTCGATATGCATCCTGCTATATTGATGACATGTGATACAATATGTAATGTTCATTCTGTAGAAACAAAAAATGTGCACAGAAATGTGAGAATGTAATATTTCAATGTTAAATAATAAAAGTGATGGAACAGCATTGTAGTCTTTTTGATGTTTTGATATGAAAATTACAGGAACATTACAGAATTAATAAATGAATAGTAAATGAATAATACAATTTTCTGGTGCCCCAGCTGCGGAATATTACTGTATTTTTACAGTTGAGTCTATTGTCCGTTATTTAATGCTATTTTTACGGCTCCCCAGCTGCCGTAATATTACAGTTTCTTTACAGTGAAGGTTTGATTAGTTGTTTAGAATTATTTTCATTGGGAGATCTAAAATAAACAAAGTAACTGGCAATGTATTCCCTAAGAGTTTAAGTTACTCAACATCAACAAGTGCTATGTCATTGAAGCAATATCAAACATCCAATCTGATTTGGGATAGGATCTTTTAACTTGAGCCAGCATGCAATTCCCAGGCAATCTTCCAGAACATCCTAGCAACGACATGGATATATATGCAGTAAAATGATTCAACACTTTATATGCAGTAAGTCATTTGTCTGATTTATATATGTCAAACACAAAGCTCAAGACAGACATGAAATGTTTCACGTATGTTTCTCATGCGGATTACTTTGTGTAGGCTTGTAAGCTGAGCTTTCATTAGCAATAGAGATTTCACTGGAGACTGAGAGATTGTCAATCACAATGATCTCTGCTGTGAGAAACACACATTGTCTTTGCTCTCTCACAAGGACACACACATAACCGAGCTGCTTATTAGAGCAGATAGGGGAGTCTGGGAGGTCGTCGGGTCAAGAGATCACAGGTCACTGTGTCTGATTTCCCTGTGCACTGTCATGGGTTGGAGGGGGTGTGGTTTGAGATAAACCTGCCTCTGGCTCCAAAGACTGAGAATCTCTCCTAGCAAAGCATGATTGACACCCCTGCTGCCTCCAGCCTAGTGTGAGGGTTGTGAAGGTCACTTATACAGTATGTTTCAGAGAATCAATGCACACACACACACACTGCTCAAGGCCTGCAAATGGTGCTGGAGGAGAAGACGCATTGTGAATATTAATATGAATATAAATTACATTATAAAGAATTTGCATATCTGCATGCACGATTAAGATTTCATATATGAGATAGCTGTAAAAATACATAATTTAAGATGAAATAAACCAGTTGTAACGTTATCCTCTTTGTGCTACTGTGCAAAGATAGGTGATATTCTAGTCTCACTTCTCTGAGGACCCCGTCAGCTGTTTAACTGCAACCTGCCTCCATTTTCTTTTCCTTCATTTCAGTGCAACAAAGAATCCACTTAACAGATAATTACAGCCCAAGGCTCGAGAGATTAAGAGACACTGGGAGAAAGAAAGAGAGAATATCAACTGAAATTGAGTTGTCAGATTTTTATAGATATTATTTTTTGATCAAGGCTTCTTCTTCTACTTCTTCTCATCGTTATTTTCTTTTTTAATTATACTATTAATCTGGGACATTATTGTTGTTATATTATTAACCTGGAGACATTATGGAGTAAGAAAGGAATGAATTTGAGCAATAACATACTTTGTAATTTATTATTATTATTAATATTTGTGTTACCTTTTTCTAATAATAATTATGAAAAATATTATTATTTCATGAATAATAATAACAATAATAATACATTTTTCTTATAATAATAATACATTATTATTATTATTATTAAATTATTATTATTATTAGTAGTAGTAGTAGTAGTAGTAGTAATAAATCATTATCACTTATTATTATTATGAGTATTAGTAGTAGTAATACAATGTTATTGCTCAAATTGATTCACTTTCATACTCCATTATGTTATAAACAAAATGAAATCACAATAACAGTACACAAAGCTATAAAAATAACAGTATATTAAAGCTATTAATTAAAAAATATGTTTTTGCTTTTGATTTGTTGAGAAATATTTAAGTTTAAATCAAAATCTCTGTCCTTTGATAGACTGGTTATGAGACATTGTTGAGATCTCTTTTGGAGCTCTAGAGGTACATTTTTACTCAAATCAAGTCTCCTTATATTTACAACTCTCCATTTAATCTCATTGCTGTCTCAGAAAAACAGCTGTGATATTACAGAGATCTCATGATTTTTCTTTCCTGTGGGTTTCTACTGGAGAGCTGACATCATTATTATCTCTCAAGCTCTCTTTGCACAAATAATGAAGCTTCTCTTCTCTCACTCTTAACTAAAACGCTTGTACATTAGCAGAGAACTCAGCGTCTCTGGGTTTATCTCTTAGTTCATCTCTTTCATCTGAGTAAAAAGCAGGCTTTCATCTCCCTGTTTCAAGTGTGTGTCTGTCCCCACCCATCCTCTCTGCTCAACCAACAGACACCTGCACACATGTGCACGGATGTGCGTGAGCGCCAGTGTGCCTGTAAGTGCCTCTCCTGCCATAAACCTCCTGCTCCAACAGGCCCCTTGCTCTTGTCAGAGAGGCTGAATATGCATCTGTGTGTGTGTGTGTGTGTGTGTGTGTGTGTGTGTGTGTGTGTGTGTGTGTGTGTGTGTGTGTGTGTGTGTGTGTGTGTGTGTGTGTGTGTGTGTGTGTGTGTGTGTGTGTGTGTGTTTATGGGGCTTCCCAACCTTTTACACATTGCAAGCAAATACTCAAACTGCAAACGAATGGTGAATCAGCCAGTGCTAGTATTGTTGTGTCAGCTAATCACTCATGGTAGCCTGGCTGTATATTGATAGTTGTTTTAAAAATACTTTTTGATGGTAGTTTGAATTAGTGTAGTAGAGTTTCTCTATGAGAGTAGCTCTGAATTAAATGACGTTTTCTGATGATAATGAGAGTGATCTGGTGAGATGGTGAAAAACTGGCTGGCACAATGCCGGTTCCAGGGTATTACTGTGTGGTTCCTGGGGTGTTCTGGGAGATTGCTAGGTGGTTGGTTATTGGAACAAGTCAAAAATGACTCCATAGCTCTATTATCATCATCCCTTGATATCCTTTAATCAAAGTCTATTAGGTTTTTGACCTTTTTGTTTGGTCAGTTAGGTGATTTTAAACCTATTTTACTACTGACAAATCATTACAAGTGAACCATTTGACAAATAAGACTTTTTTATCTGATAAATTGCAGAATTTATTCAGATGAAAATCTTACAAACCTACACATCACAGTAACGATTGCTGTTGTTGTGAGAAATAGGCAAAGATGGTCTTATTATTGGGAGATGCCAATTGTAGCTCGACAATTGGAGAAAGCATAATGGTCAACTTGGATCATGTGTACCTTGATAACCAATCACATTATAGACTTAACAGAGAATCTTGTCCATGTTGTGCAACAGTCAGTCAGTGATTGTGCATATTGCTGAAATGAATGAGGAGTGCCATGAACTAAATCCTACCTGTTGCAAAACTGTCATGACCTCTTATAAGACAGCTATTTTTTTCAGTATAAACTCAAAAACTAGAAAAATCCAAAAATTCAAGTTTAATGTAAAAAAATTATGAGTAGGATACTCTCTATTCCTGATAACAATTCTCACAAAATCATGTTACACACACACACACACACACACACACACACACACACACACACACACACACACACACACACACACACACACACTATGACACAAATACAATTTAGCCTAACAGCTTAGCTTATATAGCAGAACCTGATTTTACCAAGTGCGACATGTTCCTGGGTCAACATCTTTGTTGATCCTGGAACAACATTGTTATTAACCAATCAGATTTGAAGAACAAGTTTATAATTTTTGTGAAGTTTAGACTTACAATCATTGTTTGTTGCTTGTACATCAGTGTCATTCATCTATTATTTCCTCAGATTTTACTCATTACTCATGGGTAAGGTTTAGGTGTAGGGAAATGATCAAGATTCATTTTTTGGATTAAAATGTTGTTCCAGGTTCAACAATATATGTTGACCCAGGAACACATCTAACTCAGCAAAATCTGCACAATGTATTCACAACATGCCGGTTCACTTCGGGCGTCCCGAGTTTGAGTCCAGTCTCGCAGACCCTCTCTTTCTCTTCCCCTTTGCTTCCTGTCGCTTCTGCCCTGTCCAATCAAATTAAAGGCGAAAACACCAAAAATAAATCTAAACAAAAATTGTGATGTAATGATGTTACATTATTCATTTATTTTATTAATGTTAGAATATAATATAATGAAAATTTTGTTGTCCATTTTGTACGGTGTTCGAGAGAGTTCAACGTGCTGCAACTTCAGAAAACACAGGAATAGCACCAGCTAATTAAGAAAACATCTTTACCAGTTTGACAGCCAGGGGTGCCGCTATGGTTTCCGGGCCCCCTGAACATCTGAACATCGTTGACTCGGGGCCCCCTGTGATCATGACTTGGGTTGGCCGTATGAAACGCATCCCGGGCCCCCTCTCCCTCGCCGGGCCTTTGAAATCGTCCTGAGTCATGAGCGAGGCTGTGTCATGAATCTTTTTGACTGACTCACCCACCGATTAATTTTTTCACGAAGCGAATAGAGCCATTTATTAAAATAGCTCAAACAGTAGGCCTGTCCCATTGATATAGATTGCATATGACACACACAAACGTTTCCAGACCTTTCCTGCTGACCTTAGCAAATATTGCTAATAAAGAAAAACATTTACAGTTCACGTTTGTGTAGTTTTAAAGCCGCTCTAGTCTCGAATTTATCTCCTTCTACACCTCACATGGCTCCAGAGAAAGAAACATGAACTGCAGTAAACTATTGTCTAGCTTGACACTTGCCATCTTCACAGCGCAGGGACTGACAGACACTAGATCATGATCTGTCTGTGAGCTTTGATCTCGCGGACTGTCTCACTCAAACACACAGACGTCCACACAGGTGTGTTGCCTCGAGGTAAGGGAGTGTGTGGGAGGGAAGGTCAGGGAGTTCTTGGGCTGTCTGTCTCTCTCTTCAGGGCAGCCGAAATCTCCCGTATTCTGTCTTTCCTTCTCTTTTTGGGATCTGACAATGTGACTTCTAAGAAAGTGTTACAGTTGCGTAACTTTTTATGCATTTCTGTGAGTGTCTAGCATATGGGGTTTGCCCTGTGTCTATTAAAACACACGTTTAATACTTTTGTTTTATCCACAACATTAATTGTCCAATAGTGGACAAACATGAATCACAAGGGAATTCTGTCATTTATATATTTTTTTTCTGGAATAAAAAGGCTGACTACTATGTCTTGTTAGGTCGCTTTCTTGTGCTCTGAATAAAACGTTTTTTTAGACATGAAAAAATGTCTGTATTTAATTAAAAATATATATTTGGTTCTTAAGTGATATTTACACTACCGTTTAAAAATCTGTGGTCTGTAGAATCTTTGAAAGAAATGTAAACTTTTATTCAGACATTTAACGGCTAATGTTACAAAAGATTTGTATTTATAAGAAATTCATTAAAATAGAAAACAGCTATTTTAAATTGTAACATTTTATGATAAAATTACGGTTTTACTGTATTTTTGATCAAATAAATGCAGCCTTTGTGGATATAAGAGGCTCCTTTCAAAAACATGCTTACTGAACCCAAACATTTGAACGGTAGTGTTTATTAATTTTCTTCACAAATCATGTCTCATATTTATCTCAATTTATTAACACTGTTGTCACCCACAAGTACACTAAAACAACAAAACTTTATTAGGGGCAAACAATGTTGGATGCAGTGGAAATGACACAACTGAGAAAAGCTGATCATATTTTCATGTTCAAGTTTCCAAGACATTTTTTAATGTGACGATTATTAAATTATATGAAAAATAAGGTTTAAATTAATTTTAATTAAAATAATTACCCGTGTGACTGAAATTAAAGAAACACCTACATACTCAGGATCTTTGGCTCCTGTACTTTCTGAGGCTCATATAGTCCATTGTACAGACATGTTGCCCTGCCCCTTGTCCAAACTGTGCAAATCCACCCCCTCTCTTTTTCTATCTGAAGAGGGGGGATGAGTGTGTTTTTTGTGGGGGCGGTGAGGGCTGCTCAGCACAAAGCGCTCTGGCAACACTTCAAACTACAGCCGCCGTTTGGCAAGGCCTCAGTGAAATTCCTCTCCCCACAGAAAAAAAGAGGTGGAGGCAGAAAATGGAAACGTTCATAAAACTTCCAGAGTGTAAGTTAAAATGCTGAAGCATTACAGCTCATTTAATGGTAAAACAATCTATGTTCGTATGGATATTGAACAAACAAAAACATGCAAAGAAGCCTTAAAGATAATCTCAGATACGAAAGAATGTACACTCCCCTGTAAACATGTAATCTATAAACAGGTAACTCTATAAGGGCAACAGACTTGCAGCTTCAACAAATCAATTAAAAAGCACATCAAACATGAGATTAATGCATCGTATCCGAACTGCTGCCTGTCTGACTTAATTAAATCCAACTGACTTGAATCAGCCAAGCTCAAAACATCTGTTAAGATAAACACTCTCTGGTCTGAGGCTCATGGATCCGATTTAGAAAAAGGGGGTAGCTAACAAACCCATATGCATGTACAAGTGCAGATTTCATCGCCTGCCCTCGTCCCCACACATTCAGATAAGAGAACGGAAATCATCTCCACCCCTCCAAGGCTGATTCTCTGATAATGAATCTTTAACTTTGATTTCACACAGACATATGATGGTAAATGGCCTCCAGAGAAGTGGAAATGAATGGCAGGGAACAGAGAAGGAAAACTCTGACCCAGTTAAACACGTTCAAGTTGAAGTTAATAGGCATCTTATAAATGAAAGTCAATATGGATTGTACTTTATAGATAGTAATTTAAAGATTAAAAATCTGCAGAACATTTACTCACCTTCAGACTCAGGCCCTCCAAGGTTGTAGAGGAGTTTTTTTTTTATTGAATAGATTTGTAGTAACTTAGTATTACATCACTTGTTCACCAATGGATCTACTGCAGTGAATAGGTGCCGTCAGAATGAGTCCAAAAACATCACCGTAATCCACACAACTCAAGTCCATTAATTTACATATTATATAGTGAATAGCTGCATGTTTGTAAGAAACCAAATGTAAGCATGTTATGAGTCAAGAGTCCAAAATATGAGTCCAGTCTATAATGTTTTTTCCATTAAAAAGTCCATGGCTTGTTATCTTCTCACATCAAAAATTAATTTCAAATTCAAAACGTTTCCGCATCTAAACAGCACATGATCTGTGCATATTTCCCTCCTGATTCAGACAAGATTTTCATTAGAGAAAGCAATATTAGGGATAGGACTCATATTTTAGCCAAAAGCAATGGTTTGGAGTTAAAAAACATTTTAATGTTTGATTTCTTACAAACCCAGGATGTTGTTTAATGGACTGGAGTTTAGTGGATTACTGTTTTTAATCAATTGTTTGGGCTCATTCTGACGGCACCCATTCCATTAGTAGCATCTAAACAGCACATGATCTGGGCATATTTCCCTCCTGTTTCATAAACCAAGTTTATTTCAGGTAGTTTGACTTCGTCAGTCGATTTGGTTAAAATAAACCAACTAACTTAAATAAACCTGGCTTATTTGGTAAACTTGTTTTATGAAACAGGCCCGTTCAGATGAAACCAACTAATCTACAATTAGCAAATTTTCATGTTAACTACTATAAAGGTATGAACAGGGAAAGGAAAAGGTCCAAACATTGCAAAAATTGTTTTATGAAAGTCATAGTTGGCTTTTATATTTAGGTATCACACAAACACAATGGAATAAAAGTATTTTATTGATTAGCCATGTCATTATCCATGTTCCCAAAAGAAGCCACACAGGCTAACAAACAATGACATTGATTCAATAGAGAGACTACCTCCAGATAGCATAGAAAAGATTTCTGTCTCTGTGTATACCTCATAAACCCCATCTACCCCCCACCCACTCTTGATGTGTCCACACCCTTTTTGGAACAATAGTGACATTGAAAACAGCTTCTCCTTGCTCAAGGTCAAGCATTTTTTAAGAATGCATATCGTTTTTGTACTCCCAACAACCACCATTTTAACTGATCATATAAAAAGCTACACATTGTTACACTTTCAGTCAGATTACAAAGGAACTGAGATTAGTGTTGTACACTAGCACGTGATGAAGATCCAGAAACCAATGAGGCAAGTCCACTACAACTTAACAATATAGAAGACATTAAAAAAAAAACAGATATAATGGAATACAAATTAAAATGGCAGAAACAACAAAAATAGACAGGTTTAAAAACCAAGCTAGAGTCAGTACCATGAAGAGGCCGATTTAACAAAAAAGAAAAAACTTTTTTTTTTTTTAAAGGTTAAAATAGTTCCATCTTAAAAGATCCTTTTCATATGCACTCATCCACGTCACAATCCATCTGTACTTGCATTTTTCCATCCAGGGCAAAAAAACTAAAAAGTAGCAATAAAGGAGACTGATATCCACCATTTCCCCGTTAGATATCTCCCTTTCATCTGCGACAAGTGTGTGTTGCGTGTCAGGCACTTTTCTGAAACACTAGCCCACCCTCTGGAAAACCTTCCACGACTCTTCAATTCACAATGCAGATTCATTCATCATACAGCTGTGGAGAGACCGAAGTTCATTAATGTTCATTTTGAAACTTGAGCAGAATGCAGTGAACAAGTGTTTGAAGCTCAATACTTGTAGACTGTGAGGGTTTAGAGGTCCGTGTCGAACCAGGCCAGCTGATTGGAGTCTGTAGGGGGTAGGCCATCCATCAGGTCCTGAGCATGGCCCAAGTCGGGCAATCCCTCTACAGGGTACTCTGCTCCAGGATGGTGGCCTCCTATCTCGTGCTCCAGCATGCCATCCATACCCAGACCATCCTGACCGTAGCCAGAATGGAAAGAACGATAGCTGGGGTCTAAGAAGGGATGAGAGATTATGAGTCTTGTTGAAATAAAACTCCAAATACAAAAGAGTTTCATTTAAAATGATATATATATATATACACACACACACACACACACAAGATGCAATTATTTCAAATAGGAATTGTATTCTGTTTTAAACAATTCAACTTTATTTATTGATTATGTATGTTATTTGTTAAAGCGTAATTAAAATTAAACTAAGTTTTGATAGTTAAAATTAGTTCAAATAAACAAGAGCAATTTTTTTTTTACATTACAATGTTTAAATAAAAAACAGTTTAAGCAAACATTTAAATCAATATATTTAAACAAATGCAATTAAATCATTTTAAAATGAGTGATTAAATACTTGTATGAAATGAATAAAAAGGTTAAATCACAATTATTGAATTTATAAATAAAATGACTTACCATCTGGTCTGTATCCAAGATCTCCCTGAACACCAATATCAAGGCCTAGGTCAGCAGTCTAAGACAAAAAAACAGTTTTGGTTTATAAAGTAGATTCATAGAGCATTAATGGTCTTCATCTGAGAGCAGATTAATGTTTGTACCTCGTTCCAGGCCATGGGCTCTGTTCTGAAAAGAGAGCTGGTAAGTTCCACAGAAAGACGTTTCTTGTAGTCCTGAGGCTTATCCTCAGACATGCGGAACAGAACTGCTGCAGCGTATGTGGCTATATAGAGATAAGTACACACAAGAGAGATTCAAGATTAATGGAAAGCTTGTGTGTTTCCTAGACCCATTCCAACTTTTAGCTGGTAATACAATCCACACCAAAGAAAGAAATTGGAAAGATTTGTCCACTGATATTAAGATAATTCTTTTGTTATAATGCTGTATGGCAGTGATGGGCAACTTTGGTCCTGGAGGGCTGGTGTCTGGAGAGTTTAGCTCCAACCCTAATCAAACCCACATGAAGAAGCTAATCAATGTCTTCAAGCTCACTAGAACATTACAGGCAGGTTTGTTTAATTAGGGTTGGAGCTAAACTCTGCAGGACACCAGCCCTCCAGGACCGATGTTGCCTATCCCTGTGCTGTATGGTATCTGTCAATAAAGGGCAGTCACTCACCCACTCCCTCGTTCCTGGAGTGCAGAAGCTCTGTGAGAGGAGCCGTAGCTCCTTCTGCCTCAATGGCCTCTGCTGCCTCCTTATCCTGAGCCAGCTCACACAACACTCCTGCCGCTACCCGCTGGATGTTCTCAATAGGAGAATACAGCAACTACAGAACAAAATAAACACTTTAAGAAACTCGCAGGGTTTACGAGATCACGACGGCAGCCATCTTGCACCTAGATTGTGCAAACATAGACAATCAGCAAGTTAGACATACTTGTACGAATAAGGGGATGGTGTTGAGCCCCCTGATGACGATTCTGTTGTGTACGTCTCTGGCCAGGATGTGAAGTGCTCCAGTACAGCCTTCTACAATCTCCTCCATACGAACTCCCTCCTGAATATTACAATCAGACAATTAGTGTCATAAAATTTTCCACAAGTAAAGAAAATGCCTACAAAACCCAAACTTAACTTACCACAAACTGTTGCTGTGTGCCACCCATTGAAGTGCGCCTTTGGGTGTCCTGGTGTGCCCTCACCAGCAATTGGACCAACCGGGGAATCGCACCCTGCTCACGGAGTGGCGCGTGATTGGCTGGGCATAGCGCCAGATTACGGATCAGACCAACTGTGGCCTAGAAGGATGTGGGAAGACTCGTTAGAATGTGCAATTCTTCAAAAGAACATGCGCAGAATAACTGGCCACATACCTTAATTAACGGCCAGTGTGAGGGTGGATGTAGTAGTTTGACCACTACTGGCAGGCCGTAGTGAAGACGCACTGCATTCTGGGCCATCTCAGCATCTTGGTGTCTGGATGTTAGATGGCGTAGCGCACAAACAGCAGGTTCGGTGATGTCCTCTCTGTCACCAGCTCTGAGAACAGTACGGACCAGGGCCTCGATTCCACCCACCTGGCAAACCATCATCTTGTTCTTGTAGTTGTTACACGTGAGGTTGGAGAGTATGCCAGCGGCACATGTGACCACATTGATGTCATCTGAAGCAAGAAGCTGAACCAGAGTGCCAAGAAGTCCTTCCATTCCTTCCTACAAAGAAAAATTTGACTTTAGTTGTTCAAATAGTCATAAACCAAACCGTTATTGGTTGCATTTGTTGAATTACCTGCTTGGTGGCAGCATCTGACAAGTTTCTAAGAGTCCACAGGCAGTTTTGAACCAGGCAGCTGACTGGGATCCTGCATACCTCCACATGAGCCATTCAGAAACGCATCATGGCATGAGCATTTTCATTGCTGGTGCACACAGCGTTTGTTCACACACCTTGTGGTCCAGAGTAGTTTCTCAGGTGTATGTTCTCATGTATTGATGCTGAGCAGGATCAACTGCAGGATGATCAACTGTGGAAGGCATGTTAAATTATCATGAGTACATCAAATGTTATCTATGGTTCTATTGCAAGAGACCACTTGCAGTATGGCAAAACTGTGTGATGGCCGGAATTTGACATTGTTCTTCTGAAGTCCCCAACTAGACGGACAGCCATTTTAGCACCTTCTTGATGGAGCAGGAGGTTGTGAGGGTGGTGATGGCATCAACACCAAATCAAACCTGGACCTGAATCATCATATAAGGATCCATTTTGAGGAACAAGAAGTAGGATTAAACCATCAGCGTCATTTGATTTAGTAATTCAGGGAGCTCTGGTTATTCAGCATCTTGTGAGGTTACAACAGCATGTTTGACTTTGGGAGGCTCGGAGCCCTCTTGGTGGGGTGCGGGCACTTAGATCTGCGTCATCATCTCACGGGCAGCACAGACACCTGTGAGGTCTCATATCCACCATCTGGGATTTGTGATGAGACGGCTAGGCCTCTTATCTTGGGCTTCCATCCATCATCTGGGGCTACCCTGGCGCAGAGAAATTGGAACTGTTGCTGCAGTGACTCACAGCATCTGCTCATGGCTACAAACTCTGGGCAGTGCAGACATCTAAAGATAAATTTAAAGTTCAGGCATTTTTGGTCACTCTCAAAGTCAAATAAAACCACCATCTTTGAACAGCTAATGACCATTCAGCAACAGCAAATCTAAAAAAGCATTGCTATAGTCACTATCAGCAAATAATCTTGATGAAGTTGCTAAATCCATTTTGCTTCAGCTGCAAATAAATGTTAGCAAAAGCAAGTCTTGTCAAAAAAAACATTGATCTTCATTAAGATGGCTTCTTCAGCATCTCACACCTTGGTTGAAAAAACTCAGAAATGGAGCTTTCTTGAATTTGGTAAAAGCACCTCCATCTTTGGTGAGCTGGTGTGGGAGTTCCTTTCAGAAAGCTGAGGTAGGAAAACTGTTGAGTCAGGCTGGCAGCAGGAACATGGCAGCATCACCAGGTCTAATGGCATGCCCATCATTTGTGACAGGTAGTTTTCTTGGAAGCAGACAGGAAGAAAGCCTGTTTAGAGAGGCTTCCATTTTTCCTAATACAAACATCACGTGTTGAACTCAAAATATGTTTGACATGCCTTTGAAGGAGCTGGTTGAATTCTATGCAATTCCATAGCACCTGCTGTTGGATCTCCTAATAAACCTTTGCCCATCATCGTGTGTGTGGCTCCAGCACAGGAACAAACAGCTGATAACTGATGGTTAAAGGACTCACAGCATCGTTGTTATCCCTCATGTAATTAGCTGATAAATGTTGCTACAGGACAAAAATAAAACATGTCAGAATCTGTCAACATAAATCAGAAGATCTCCATTTTCAAATTGAAGCAACATTTCTTCTCAGTCTGTTTTACTGAGAAAGTAATCACAATACAGACTAAAATATTTACAAAACTCTCATTTAGTTTGTCAGCAGATTTGTCATCTTCAATGCCAGTAAAAATGCAAGGCTATTCATTCATTCTGCATGAAGATCAAGCACCACAAATTATGAATTCTAAACAGCCTGAACGAAACCAACACTGATCTTAACAATAAAATCAGATTTACCCCATTTACTAGTGAAAAGTTTCACTATAGGTTGCAACTTATTCTGGGATAATGGGATGAACTAATATACCAAAAAAAAACAAAATCTTCATAAAAAGTCATGAAATTTCAGCCTTTAAATAATACTGAAAAAGCTCAGAAATCTGATTTGAATTTCGGGTGATTAGATCACTCATAAAAGATATACAGTGCAGTAACTGGCTCATGTCTTTTCGCTGAATAACAGAAAAAATGATGAAGTCAAAAGTGCATTAAGTCAAACTAATCACCACTCAGATTAACATTAATTATTTAAAATTCAAAATAAAACAATTTTCTTTTTTACACAAGAAATTCTTGTTAAAACAATTTTGGAGTAACAATAGACAACAGGGACTTAGACATTAAAAGATGGGTTTGTTTACTTGACACATACAAAATTTAACCTTCATGTCAGATCTTGACTGAGTAACTGACTTTTAAAGAGGTTTTTATAGCTTATTCTGTGCTAACAACAAGTGGTAGAGCAAAAAAATGATGGTTTTATTGACACCAAAATGATAACATCTGTAATGGTTTATAGTCTCTCACAAAGACTGATTAAACATCAAATGTAATAGCATTACAATAAAAAAAAACTTATTTTAACCATAAAATCTGATTTGTGATGAAGCTGAAGACTGGAGATCTGCTGAAAATTAAAGCAAATGATCCTCAGAAATCATTCTAATAAAAAAGTTTAATTTTAAACATTTCTAATGTGCTTTTTAACTTTGACTGGTTCACAGGTGTTTTGAAAGTTCAATCAGTGAAAAAAAGTCTCTTATAACAAACATCTCAACATTAATTTCCTTGCTGAATAGATCCAAACTTACAATTCAGAACCCTTTGAATGGTATGTATAAAAGCATTTACAAACAGCCAACTGAAAACCAAAATCAGTGCTATAATGACCTTTAAATCAGATGCCTGGAATTTTCAGAGTTTTGCATAGTGCCTCACTAGTGCACCATTATGGGATAATGGGACACACATTTAGAAGCATGAAAGCACAATAAAAGTGCCAAGCAAGCATTTAGGTTATAAATAATCAGCTGGTAAACCAGAGCTGATTTTATTTCTGATTATATATTCTGGGATTCTTCACTACATGCATGGTGTAATTTGCAAGCAACTGAAAAACAATTAAATAGTCAACATCTGGGAAAAAAATAAACGATAAAAGCTGTCTAAACTCAAAAAAAAAATCCTGGTTATTTTTAACCCAAATGCTAGAGCCTTTTGGGTAATTTTTATTATTTTTCAGTGTTTGGGTAGTGTGAAGCCCTGGGTCAAATTAAAATGTTTGGGTAGTTTTTTAGTGTTATTTAGATCCTGAGTTAGAGTAACCTTAATGGGTTATTTATCGTGAGGTTTTAACTGCTTGGTAGAGCACTCTAAGCATCTTATTAAATTTCTTGGTAATAGTTTGTGTACATTTTATTTTATTGATCAAATTGTTTCTGTGTATATATATATATATATATTTTCAACAAGATAAATAATGCTGTAAATGAGAAATTATCCATGACAGTGGTTGTGTATTTAAAGTTTATTTAAGTTAAACATTTTATGCATTAAGTTAAAACAAACATTTATACAAATGAATCCATTTAATGGTTAAATAATAAATAACCAATTTCTGTAAAATTAACAATGTGTTCTGTCCTATATTTAAGCCCTTGTTTGTTTACAGTGCAAATTCTTTCAGTTTAAATCGGCATTAGATTAAACTCTTCAATAGAAAGAGGTTCATTAATAGCCTTACTGACTAGAGGACATTTTCAGAATAAATATTGAGCCAACGAAACGTTGACAAAATCTTTTGCATAGAACATAAGTTTTCACATCCTGCAAGCCTCAAACAACAACCCAATAGTCATGATATTTATGTAAAGTACATACTGCGACAACATGGGAAGAAACCAAAAGGCTCCTTTCCAACTTAACTACACATTAGGCAACATCCATCAGTGTGGTTCACCCGACCACAAACAAACACCATAAGAATGAATTTGGTGCCGTGGAAAAGAAGAGCATCGTGTGGAAAAGGGAATCAGTAAAAGTTTTTACCACCATGAAAAATTCAAATATTTACAACTAAAACCTAGTGCTCGACATTATGGATTTTTGGATAGCCAATGCAGATATACTTCAATGTTTGTATATAAATAAATAAACAAATCCCAAATATCAGTTGACATATCGGCTGACCACTGGACACAGTGGCAATGGGATCAAGTGTAATAACACAAACCGAGAGGATAATCTGCACATCAGTGACTGCTTTTAAAAGCTAGAACTATTAAATTAAAAATGTAACGTTTAGGGGTCAGTTATGACACTTAAAATCACTGAACTTCATTAGGTACTTTATATTTTACAAATTCTATTAATTAATATATAATCTATAAAATTCTATTCGGAAATCTGCTGACATTTTTAGTGGAGATCTGCAAAAGTGTTTTTAAGTTGTAAAATCCTAAAATAAACTATACATTATTGGCAAAAACAAATTATAATGAAGCACTGAATTAACATGTAATGGCGTAAAAAAACATGTGAGGACACTGCAGGTTATTCCAAATGAACAAATTGGTCAAGTGAATTGAACTTCTACAGATGTCCCACGGTCATGGATAAGTTGTGAATCAGAACACGGTCAATTGCACTCCAGAGCTCTTTTCAATTTAACCTGGTTAATGCTTTCTCAGCTGGATGAGCAATGTCTGAGAACAGACTGAGTGAAGTTGAACAGATGAAGCTGCAGAATCACTGTGTCATCCTTCACACGGTCACCAAAAGAACCACCTTGGTACATACAGCAATGTAAAGCACTATACTGTAGCAGAATATTTCGACATGACCTACAAAATATAACATCAAGAGCTGCGGTCACATACATGTATTTACAGAAAACCTTGCCTATGATAACATTCTGCAGTCAAGACATCCTTTCCTGTGTGGCGTGTGTCAGAGATGTGTATGTCTGTCGGCATGACAAGAACAGCACTTCATATACACAGCACTGAAAGACCCCATGAAGCTCACTGAATGTGCCAATGTTAATAAATTAGGCTTTTAAGGGTGCATGTGAGGCAAATGATTTGAGAGCAAACAGAGCAGCTGTGGTAGTTTATGCAAAATCATGTGTAGTCCTCCACAGTGGTGAGACTGAACTGGATTAATTTAGACAATAAACACTGAGAGGATAAGAGACAAACTTGCAGGTTTTCCTTGTAAAATTAAGCATTCCATACAATAGGAGGACGTTCAGACGAATAACTGTGTGATTATGGGACGGATTTGGAAACTGAACCTTCAAAGTAAAGGAAGGCCGCCTGATTATCCCTCTTAATGGTCTCATTTAAGGTTTATTCACTGTATCCTGTTAACACAAGCTGAACTGTTGCAGCACAGGGCTGGTGCAAGCAAAGCGGTTTACAATCAGAGCGGTCAAATGATTAAATCACATCCAAAATAAACATTAGTTTACATAGTGTGTGTGTGTGTGGTGGATATGAAACCATAATTATTAATACAAATAATTAAATTAACATGTAATGAAAAATATACTTAAATATACATTGTGTGTGTGTATATTTATGAAAAATGAATTAAACAAACACTTTTTGGTTATGGTTTCACAGCACAATAGCCATTCAAGACGTGGTTCTCTGGTAGTTTTGGGTGGATTGTCCTTTAAGACTATTTATTTAGTTACAAACCTTTGTTGATTCAAAATCTTAGTATTTACTGATGACACAAAATAACAGATTTTAAATAGAACAGACACACAAAGAACGCTAACTATTTCGTATATATTCAATACCAAAGATTATTTTTTCTTTTTTCAAAACAATGAACAATACTACTTTTGGCAACTTCATACACGTTTTAAACATAACGGCGAGTTTTGTTTGTGGGTAAACTATTCCTTTAAACAATCTGAAAGCAAATATTTTACAAAGCTGCATGTATATTATTAAAGCAGCATACATAACATTAACACATACAAGCCCAATAATGTTCCAAAGGCGATCATCTTAGGTTCTTCCATAAACCCGGCATTTCTGTGTATTATGGGAAACCGATGTTGTTTTTAAACAGACTGCTGCGGGTATTTCCCACACAGCTACGAAACCCAAACTACGCTCGCCGCTAAAAACGCGACCACACACGCGTAATCGTGGAAAATCGGGTTTCCAGCGCGCACTCTGCCGTCGGACTTTAGCCCCGCCACACTTCCTCCAGCGGAGGCGCACGGTGGCTGATCTGAGGTCAGCTCCACCGAGCCTCTCAAGGTGGGTCTGAACTAAAGTGTGAAACAGCTGTTCCGGACTCTGGGAGCAGAGAAACCGAGCCCCTCCTGAAAGCACGCAGGAATTCCATCAGGGCCTTTGTTTCGAGGAAGAAAATGAACATTCGATTTAAAGTAACTTAGGCCTATCGGATGACAGAGAAATGTGATGTTTACACCAAATCCATGAGGAGACAAAGCCAGGACAATTCCTGTAGCAAAAACTTAACGATACTCTTTTAATCATGTATAATAATGAATTGACAATCCATACACAAAAACAACTTTAAATATACATTTCAATCGTCAGCTCATCAAATGATTAGGAGTTTCACATAATTACACGCTTTTCAGGTTGACGAACATGTACATGGTTATGCAATGGAACAGAAAAAAAATTACAAAGAAGGAAAATTAGATTTTTCCATTGTCACGAATTGATAAAACTATTGCATTTATTGTAGACATACTTGACAACCGATTGACTTGGCAATCTTACCGACTACAACAATCATAATCGATCGGCTTAGCTTTCATTATTATTTGTAAAAGACAAACTAACGTTATACAAATAAAAGTTCCCCGGTAAGTTACGTCTGACGACAAACTGTTGAAGCGGAGACAACTAAATCCCGATGCGATTAACTAAAACAAGGGTAGAATATTAGTGTCACGGGGAGTCCCTGGTGAAATCATGTTTTTTTTTACCAATAACGTTACGTTACTCTCGTTTATCGATTGAGGTCTGCTGCTCGAGTATATAACTGAATGAAAGCTAATGTTAGCCAGTTTGCGGAGCTAACGTTACCGTAAACAAACACAAGAGTCAATGTGCATAAACCTGCAATTTAGAGGAAAACGAGTGTCAAATAAAGCAAAACCTTTTGTTGCTCAGCTCAAGGTAGATCCAGCCTCAGGTCGAGCATGGAAAACCCTGGGAAGATCCTCCCGATGCTCCAAACTACTAGGAGTTTAATCAATCCGCGTTTAAAAAGCTTACCTGAAATTAAAAAAAGATGAATTCCTTGGTTTGGCCGGCGAAGCCTGACCGCGTTGGTATCCTAGTAGATACAGCCAAGACAGCCGGTGAAATTCCCGGACGGGTCGCTGTTCTCCTGTGTTAGCGGTGCGTCAAACCTTCCGCGCTGATGTGAATCTAGATCTTAAAATGGCGTCGCTCAGAAGCAGCTCTTATACGAGGAATGCAGGTCATGTATCCTAACGCATCCGAAAAACTAGGGCGCAGCAGTGGCTTAGTCCGGCATGAAGCCACACGTTAGTATAATATGTATGAAGTGACAAGTGATAATCATCAAATACCTGTTTATATTCCAAGTACCTCGTCTGAGGTCTAGATGTTTTTTAGTCGACACCGGGAATATGGTTTGCGCGGAGTAATATACAGGAAGGGCGAGGTGCGTCCATTAGGTTGGAATGTGGGGTGTTTTGAAGGAGATGTCGGGAGCAGCTATACAAAGGTAACAGAGGTGCCATTTAATTTAACTGAATAATAAGTCAGTTTCGAAACAACAATACTATTTTTACTATAGCAAATGTTGCTGTTTGCTTTTAAAAAAATTTTTTCCTTTTGTGATTTTACTTAGCCTAAGGAGCCTAACATAATGTGATTTCCTATTTACAAAGGCATTTAACAATTCACATCCAACTTAAAACAGTCACAATATAAATGAATACAGACATAAAAGAAAGAACAAATGCTTTAAATATTTTGTATGTTTTTATTATTTCAACAAAGAAAAAAAAATATGCCCATCTGAAATTCACATATCATGTTTAAAAACTAGCAGATTAAAAATTTGGAATAAGGAATACACATACAGCATAGACTCCAAGTGAGAAATGAACAAATTGTATTAAATAAGATAATAATAACAACATAACTTACAGACTTAACACTGAGAGTGGTGATTACGGCTGCAGGTTTAATCACTATGTATTCTGCAGACGTGTGTGTGTGTACACTCCTCATTCATCTATTCAACATGCAGAGCTAAAAATAAAGTAGCCTATTTAGCACTTCTGACAAGAGAACATTAATTTCCCTTAATATAAATGTTAAACGTTAATTATCTACTGGTGATGACAAGCACAATTACATTTAACAGCAAGCAAATATTCATTATTTTAATAGGAATATACTTTAAAAACAGCACCTTTGACTGTCTACATAACTTGCTTCGGGATGGATGCAATTTAGAGATCACATTGTTTTATAGATGCATACACTTAATTTGTGTTAAGTATATTCTTAAATCCAGTGTAACAAACACACCTGGAAAATGTCATCAGTTTATTAATTAAAAGCATTAGTGTTTGTACGTGCTTGTGTGTGTTTTTTCATATCACCCTCCAATGTGTGTGTGATTTGTGAGATTGGGGGGCCCACACTGAATGGGAGTGTCCCTAACAACTTTAAGAGCTTTATTGCTAACCTCAGGCTCCCCATGACCCGCTCCCAAAACAGATCTCTTATGTTATGGGCCTGTTCACCTTAAATAAATACATTAATAGAACTCTGTAGGGGCTGGTAATTGCATTATTATGAAAATTATTAGGAAATGAAAACATTAAAGTTTTTTTTTTTATGTTGCCATTACGTAATGGAATACAAAAAAAAATACATGCAAACATTATAGTAAAAAAAATAGCTACCCATTTTTTTATTTAGCTGTATTTCTTCTTTGGGAGGAACGCTCACTTTCAGTTCATGCTGAGAGTGTACCAAGTGTGTAAGGTTGTCAACCAAAACTCATATTTAATAACCTCCTCCTGTTCCCTAACCTAACACGTCTTCCCAGTACACTACTACAGAATCTCACAGAACAGAAACAGAAACGGTGATTTTTTAGATAGAAATATATTGATTTTGTTACATCTTAAAATTTTACTTTGATTTATTTGTTTATTTTGGAGTGGAGATGGATCTGAGCATTTAAACAAAATATATTTATCATGAGAACCATTTTAACATTAAAGTACAAATATAAAAGTAATTCTAGAGGTTAAAAAGCATTTTAAACCTAATCAACAATTTAAATATGAAATGTAAATCCATGTTATAACATAGCATGACAAATAATCCATGATTCATTCCATTTTTAGGCAATACATTACAATTGCTGCAAACATATTTTGTTTAACTAATAAATAATAATAAATTGATATATTTGTTTGTCATAAATTAAAGAATATATACATATCTTTTTATGGTTTTATGATGTGATTTATCATGACACATATGATTTATCACAAAAATGAATTATCAAAGCTTGCTGTTATCTTTTCATTTTCATACATTCTTTTTATGTACAATACACAGTCCCCAGTCGACATCCTCAGGAAAATTGCGACTGAGGTGATGATGTAATGATTGCAGATGTATGCAATACAAAGAGAAATGATCCATATTGATGCCATGTTAGCGTCACATTTTACATACATTTACAGCATACACGAAGGAGGCTCCTCCTCATCTTAATATAGACTCCATATCTTGTTCTGCTTTCACAGAACTGTGTTTGTCTTTACTCTTTTGGAGGGCTCTTTAAAAAAGAGCACACACATAAACTATAGCAGAAAATCAATCAACTCTCATCTCCTCGCCTAAAAGGTGGGGATGTGTGTGTGTAAGAACAGATGTGTGTGTGTGTGTAAACAGAACAGATGTAAGGCCGGCCGTAATACAGCTGCGCTTCACTATAATAAACTCTTGTGTGTGGTTGGTTCAAACATTATTGTAATATTGTCATCTGCATGCACACATATATATGGCAAATGAAAAAGAGCTTTAAAAAACTCTTCTGTCCTGTATGTATTTTCCCATCTAATGCACAGATTCCTGATGGAAGTATTGTATATTCAATACACTATACAGATTTTCCCATTGGTCTCATTTATACACTGCTTGACTATTGTCCTTTTTCTCTCATCCTTCCAATGATCTGCTAATTTCTCTGCTCAGTTTGCACACTCTCACACACACACACACACACACACACACACACACATTAAATGTTTTATTTTAATTTCTTATATTCTGTCCTATCAAGTAAATCATACTTTCTCCACAAATTGCTAATTTTTTCCATTTTAATTAAAGCATCTTTTATTTTAATTAAGCATTTTTCTGTATTCTCAGGGACCACTGACTGGTAAAAAAAATACCACAATGTAAGGGATTTCAGTGTTTACATTTGGTCCTCAATCACAACCTAAGGTAAATTAAATTTCCTGTGGCTTAAAGTGGTAGAGCATTGTGTTTACTGTTTGTAGGTTAATATTATCATTAACTGTTAATAAATGTATAACCTGAATGTTTGTAAGTCGCTTGGTTTATAAAAGCTGATAAATGTAATTGTAAAATATTAATTCAATATAATGAAATGCAAAAGTGAACAAAATAATCATTCAATGTGCTATTGTATATACTATCTTTCTTTATGCAAACTGAATCCATTATACACATAGCAATATTCCACATCTGCTGAATCTTGTCAATGTTGTACACTCTTTGACAATAGCAAAACATTAGCATTGATTCACATCTTACCGATATTCATCTTGTGATGGGTCAGATTCACATATATTATATATATATATATATATTTTTATTTACAACATAATAAATCAGAGAATCTGAGAGTGACTGTGGATTGCTCACGTTCACGGTTCACATCCATTTCTGAGTTCATCTCGTTTCCTCCTGGGATATGCACGCTCCAGGAGGGGTGGGTTGGCGGGGTGGCACCCTGAAATTTTAAGCCTAGTTTTCTAAGCTCTTTTGTCAGGAAAAGATGCCGCAATCTGGGCCTCTTCTCCCCAGGAGCCATTAGACATGGTTTGGGCCAGTGTGAAAGGAGTACAAGGACTTGGCACAAAAAAACTGTATGCTCTTTTCTTGGAAAAGAGGACCTCAGATATATGTTTGTTGTGCTTTTCGCAAACCCTGCAGTTTTAGTAATGTGAGATGAGAAGTGAGGGGCTCGGTTGGCATCGCAGCTCTTCAAATAAACAGCGGGACGTTTGACCAGAAAAGAATGCAGGATTATGCTTGGATAAGGAGATAAGGATAAGCCTATATTTTTATTTAGCAGTCTCTATTCTTTGTGTTTATCACTCATTGTCCATCCATATTTTGCACAAATGCTACAAACAAATGCGCACTCTTCTCTGCACTGGATTCATGATATTAGACCTTTTCAATTCTGTTCTCACCAAATGTGTTTTTGCTTTGAAAAAATGCGAGAGAATCAAGCAAATTTTGAAAGGCTTAGCACAAGGACAGACAATGAATAAGCTGAGCAATGGTGGATGTCCCCATCAAAACATAATTTTAAAACAGTGCAATGAAATGCAAAAAATGTGTTTGGTGCAAACCGATTGTTTGGGGCAGATTTTGGTGCAAAAGTATTCCACTGCAAAAAGAATGGAAAGAATGGAAAAAAGGTCTCCAGGTGCATTTTTAAAAGCTGGACTTCTTATAACTTGACATGGCATCTTAAAATGCAGCAGCACTCATGCAGAAAAAAAAAAATGCAGCTCACGCTTTACAATCAATTAAAAGCAGCATAGTGGAAACAAACTGTTACCAGTCAAAACCAACAAACAAAAAAACATCTAGAAATGGCTCCATTGTTTTATTGTTTTTAAATACATCATTTTTGGGAGAACTTTTAGCATTGTTAAATCTTTAAAAGAATAGAATAAAAGGATTTGGAAGGTTTGCAACACAAACCACAAAGTAACCAGATATTGGTCAATATTGGTTGTTTACATATTTAGAAATGACATTATTTGTGTATGTATTTTACAAATCAATAGTATCATCACACCCTGTGGTTTTATGAAATATATTTTAACCAATCCTGTTATGAAATGACACATTTGCCTGTTTATTTCTCCTACAATAATTTAAACCAAGCAGTTATGCTGGTAATGAAATGACAGTTCCACTGTAATACTTTTCCTGGAATAGATGTTTCCACAGGTGAGTGAGAGATGAGTACAAGCATTGTGAAAGCTTTATCACTGAATGGCAATACATTTTGAGGATAATTTCTCTCCATTTCACATCCTCCTCCTCCTCCTCCTCATCCCCAAATATAATCACATCCAGAATCATGATCTAAACTGTGCATATGTATTTCACAGAGAATGAAAGCCTGCTGCTGGAATCTGCTGCTTCTTACATATACTAGATGTTCTTCCTCTGATCAGCATCATTCACACTGCCGCTGTCGGTTTTCACAACACTTGTATATGTGTTCAAATGTGGGACAGAAATATTTTCACAGATGTACACACACACACACATATTAAAATAATTAAATATATTATATATTTCATATATATTATAAAAGAAATTATAAAATACTTTTATTTTAATATATTTATATTTCAAAAGTGAAACTATTTCAGATAAATGCTGTTCTTCTGTAATTTCTATTTCATCGAACCTGCATTAAAACTTCTCTGCTGTTTTCATCATCATAATAATTTTATTTTGAGCAAATCAGAATGATTTCGGAAGGATGATGACTGGAGTAATGATGCTAAAATAAGGTGCATAATAAATTTGATTAAAACTTAAAATATATAGATAAATTTTATAAAAAGTATTTAAATATTTCAGTAATATCCATCGTTTGTTTTGGACTTTTTAGAAGAGACTTTTTAATACCATTTACTGTTCACAATTTATAAACATTATAAATTTGTCTTTATTTCTAAATTTTGGCTTAGAAATCAGATACATTTAGATCAATAATAATGACTTTGTTTATATACAACACTTGTATCACATAAGGCAGATGCAACATATGCAGATTTCAATTAGCACATTGTTCATCATACTTTATTTTTACCTGAGATGACTTGAAAAATGAATAAACTGCCAGCCCCATATTGAACAATAAAATCGCAGTTTTATGAACTGTGTTAAATATATAAATATTCAAGCGAATTTCTTTTTTCTTTGGTTTACTGGAGATTTTCCATAGAAATGTCCTTCCTCCATGTATGAAATATTTATATGCTATTAAAAAGTCTTATATAATTATAAATGTTTAATGTAGTGAATAAGTTGGTTACACATATGCACACATTTACCATTAATGTGAATATCTGAAGGCTTATTTTAGAGATCATACACTCATCGTGAGCTTGCATGGAATGCTAAACAGATTATAAGGGGAATTATCTATCTTTGTTTATTGTGAGTATTGATTAAAGGCAGCAGGGGTGAAACTAAAACTCATCACACATACACTCTTCACTCATGCATGCTGTCAGCACAACCTTGGCATCAAGACGTGTCCGTAAGACACCCAATATACACGTATCTTCAATGTACACACAAGCTTTCTTAGCTGCTGCTGGAATGATGACCTTCATCTAGCATCAACCTTGACAGAAAAAAAGTGTGGAAAATAAGTGAAAATGTATGTCTGTGCCTTTTCCGATTGTATTATACCATACAAGAATCCCCTATATAGCCCATCACTTCAATATGCCCTTGGACAAACAGCCTTTGAGTTGAAGGCCTCATTTTATATCAAAAGAGACATAAATTCCATTTTGCAGCCTGACTTTATAGATGGACAAACAGCTGATGTTCAGTTCGAAGTGAAAATGTAGCGACAGCAATGTACAGTGAGGATCCATTTAGACGGATAATTTTCCCAACAGTAGGTCTTTATTTTTAGAGTAAAATGTTTTTATTTGGTCTGATATTATTCAAATTAAAGCTGTGGTTTTCCTTGATTCATCTTAAATTGTATGTTCAAAACGGTTGCATAACCTGTGGTACGAAATTAACTACATTATTGTAATTATTCTGCTGGTAATCATATTTCAAATTGCACCTCTTTCAAGCCAGCACCGTTTTAGTCTCCCCTCAGCATTTCTGATTGGTTAGCAAATCACCTTAACACAAAATTACAGTTTCTGATTCGCTACAACTTGTGTTTGTATGATTCAGAGCTGTAGGCGTAGTACATCGTGTGCCTTAATGAATGAGAAAAATGCTGAGATCAAAGCTGTTATTTTATAAATGTAAAATCGCAGACTCCCAATATTATGCTGCCTATTTTCATATGCAGTATTGTAATTGACAAAATTATATAATGTCAAATTATTTGTATTACAGTCTTTTTTAATTAATTATCTTGCTATGTTTGATGTTTGAACTGAGGAGGGAGGACTGAGGAAATGATAAAGAAAATGCATATCTACTCTGTGTGAACATTCAAATGATTGAGGTGTTCTCTGTCACCCATAAGACTTCAAGTGGGAGATACAAATATTTTTAAATAGAAACATCATAAAGCCATGTATTCTTTTGAAATATCAAATGTTTTAAATGATATTACACACTTTATACATGCCTTAGCAATGTTCATGTTTTGTCTTTTATACCACCAACGTCTTAGAACATTGCCCAGTTTTAACAACAAAAAAAAAAAAAAAAAAATATATATATATACAGGTGCATCTCAATAAATTAATTAATAATAGAATTAATAAATTAGAATGTCCTGGAAAAGTTCATTTATTTCAGTAATTCAAATCAAATTGTGGAACTCGTGTATTAAATAAAGTCAATGCACACAGACTGAAGTAGTTTAAGTCTTTGGTTCTTCTAATTGTGATGATTTTGGCTCACATTTAACAAAAACCCACGAATTCACTATCTCAACAAATTATAATATGGTGACATGCCAATCAGCTAATCAACTCAAAACACCAGCAAAGGTTTCCTGAGCCTTCAAAATGGTCTCTCAGTTTGGTTCACTAGGCTACACAATCATGGGGAAGACTGCTGATCTGACAGTTATCCAGAAGACAATCATTGACACCCTTCACAAGGAGAGTAAGCCACAAACATTCATTGCCAAAAAAGCTGGCTGTTCACAGAGTGCTGTATCCAAGCATGTTAACAGAAAGTTGAGTGGAAGGAAAGAGTGTGGAAGAAAAAGATGCACAACCAACCGAGAGAACCGCAGCATTATGAAGATTGTCAAGCAAAATCGATTCAAGAATTTGTGTGAACTTCACAAGGAATGGACTGAGGCTGGGGTCAAGGCATCAAGAGCCACCACACACAGACGTGTCAAGGAATTTGACTACAGTTGTCATCAGAGGCGTCTTACCTGGGCTAAGGAGAAGAAGAACTGGACTGTTGCCCAGTGGTCCAAAATCCTCTTTTCAGATGAGAGCAAGTTTTATATTTAATTTGGAAACCAAGGTCCTAGATTCTGGAGGAAGGGTGGAGAAGTTCATAGCCCAAGTTGCTTGAAGTCCAGTGTTAAGTTTCCACAGTCTGTGATGATTTGGGGTGCAATGTCATCTGCTGGTGTTAGTCCATTGTGTTTTTTGAAAACCAATGTCATTGCACCCGTTTACCAAGAAATTTTGGAGCACTTAATGCTTCCTTCTGCTGACCAGCTTTTTAAAGATGCTGATTTCGTTTTCCAGCAGGATTTGGCACCTGCCCACACTGCCAAAAGCACCAAAAGTTGATTAAATGACCATAGTGTTGGTGTGCTTGACTGGCCAGCAAACTCACCAGACCTGAACCCCATAGAAAATCTATGGGATATTGTCAAGAGGAAAATAAGAAACAAGAGACCAAAAATTGCAGATGAGCTGAAGGCCACTGTCAAAGAAACCTGGGCTTCCATACCACCTCAGCAGTGCCACAAACTGATCACCTCCATGCCACGCTGAATTGAGGCAGTAATTAAAGCAAAAGGAGCCCCTACCAAGTATTGAGTACATATACAGTAAATTAACATACTTTCCAGAAGGCCAACAATTCACTAAAAAAATGTTTTTATTGGTTTTATGAAGTATTCTAATTTGTTGAGATAGTGAATTGGTGGATTTTTGTTAAATGTAAGCTAAAATCATCACAATTAAAAGAACCAAAGACTTAAACTACTTCAGTCTGTATGCATTTAATTTATTTAATACACAAGTTTCACAATTTGAGTTGAATTACTGAAATAAATAAATAAATACTTTTCCACAACATTCTAATTTATTGAGCTGCACCTGTGTAAAGTTGCACATTTCAAACACTAAATATAAAATGAGTTTTTCCTGAAATGAAAATCCATTCACATTTGTAAAGACCAGGGTAATCTCATATGGAATTACATTAGGTGGATGTGATAGAAATGAGAAAACTATAAAGATATTTATATTGCTTGCTGTACATCTTATATTTAGCGTGTAAACAGATATTAATAGAAAACCTAATGGATAAAGGCTATTTTTAACATTTAGCATTAAGGCGGTTACATTGTTTGCCACAGACCAATACATTTTCTATTTTTGAAATCAGTAAATCAGCAGAAAATTACATCAAGATGGATATGTAATAACTGTTCAGATTAACACACAGAATGAAGTTATATTGTACAGAAAGGAATATGCAAGAATTTACAGTTCAATACCCGTGGAGCTTCTGTTTTGCCCTGTGTTTCATGTGAATCTGTCTAATACCAGTGTTCTTGCGTTCCTTCTAGATGGATACAAGGGATTATAAATTGTCTTTCTTCTAATAACAGTTTGCACTTCTCACCTCATCTCCTAAAGCCTTGTAATCATCCTAAGCTGATATACTGCAACGTGCAACAAAACGGCCCATTTCATGCCCTTGCTTGTGTTGAATCTAACAGCACAAAGAAAAAAGACTAAGATTTACACTTTGAGCATATTGCACTCACAGATGCAGTTCTTTGTCATGTTTTCATTTTCACCCAGCTGAGGAAAGTGGGTTATTTTTCGGGGGTTGGTTTTAAATCACAGATTTAGACTAGAGACATATCAAACAATTTAGCCTGTATTCAAACCCGTATTCACATGTTCTAAATAGGTTGTAAATTTTGTTTCTGGTGGGCCCGCAGTGACTATTATGGCATTTTCAGCATTGGCTTCCCACCAAACCAAACATCCCAGACTCTCCGCTATGGCAAGGATTTGAACTCGAGCCAACGAGAATATGAAAATGTGAGCATATGCTGAGTTTAAGTGATATTTCAGCACAAAGCTGCTGTTATATTGCACACCCAGAGAGGTGAGACAAATATTGACCAGCTTCCAAAAGCTGTACAATTCTACCTCAGGTACTGCATTGATCGAATTATGACGAATCTCCTTAAACCCCTCATTATGTAATAAAATGTTTATCAAGCTATCATTATGCTTCAATACTGAATGGGAATCCTCAAATATGAGCAACTCAGTATTGTCAGAATAGTGTTCCATTACACAGAATTAGTTTTGACTGAACCCATAACTTTACATACCTCAGATCTTCATCTCCTCCTCAGAAATATATATATTATTCCAAGCTAGTCGTGAAATGGCTGGAATATTTGCTTGTCGATTAACTCAAACTGGAATCTCCTTATCCAGGGTTAATGCCTGGTCCATAAGGACATACAATGACGTTATAAGAAACTTAAGAAAATAAATAAGCAGACCAAGACCATGTTCAGACCTCAGTGGCTTTGTAATAAGAAAGTGAGGCTGGAAGACTGAAGATTTAGCTTTTCTTTCCCTAAATAAGAGGCTGCTGGAGCTTCAGGCCCCCCAACTGTGCACAGCATGGGCCTAGAGCTGGGAAAGCAGAAACCGACTCACTTTAGTTGCACAGAAAATGATATAAGGAGCATTTGTTTTATATTACGTAAAATGAAAAATATATCAGAATGAAATTTTTAGGCCAACTTATAGGGAGAAATCCAGGTCATACCACTGGTGCAGTCTTAAACGATAAAGACACACATTTATTTATACCTTCCTGGTCTCATAAAAATACGTACCTCTGTGCACTTTCTGTGTGACACCGGTTTACGTACCATAATGCACGTTTCACTGCAGTTTCAAAGAGATATGTCCACTGAGTGGCGCTAAAACACTGGTTAAATACGTGAGCCCTGGCTCGTTTTTATTGCGTAGACATAGGTACACATTGCTGTGTTTTTATTACGTTGCTACAGAAATGTATTGCGTCGCTAAAAGTTAATGCTCTATCATGTTGGAAATATGCCCTACACCAAACCCAACCCTAAACCTACCCGATAGTGTTAACAAATTCAAAACTGATATAAAAACTTAATTGTTGATGCAACCATTTCAACTTCCTTATATGCAGATTTGAACTGCTTTGTCGAACAGTGATTACACGGGATCGAACTCGTGTATTACATTCGATTACAGTGATTCATGGGAGTTCCTCGCCTCCTAAGTACATCTCCCTACTCCATGAGCTACCGAACAAACTTACCGTCTATGAAAAGCCATAGATACGAGGCTGGATATGTGCGATGCTATCGTTTAAAATCATCTGTTTTCAAATCTCCCAGCTTTCTAATATTTTTTTGAAGTCGTAACATGATATTTTTCAAGTAATTGTGTGAAAATTACTCTTTTGTTAATCAAAACTCTGTAAATATGTGTGAAAAGGAGTAAAAGGTGTCAGAGGCTTACTGCTTCTAGTGTTTGTTTATTTTGGAAACGGCAATAATATGTAGTTATTGATACGTATCTCGCTAAAAAGTGTACCCATGTAAATGCCATGGATGTTTTATACACTTTATTTTAAATTATATGACTTTATAATGGAATTAAGTGACTCTTAACAGTGTGCAATGCTTAAAAACAAATATTATATCCACCTAAACATTTAATATGCTTTATGCTTTTGTTGTAAACTTTATGTAACATTTTTTTAGGTGTACTACATAATAATTTGCATCGTTGTAACAGTAAATGTGTGTTTTTAGGGCAAGAAACACATTTATTGATTTACACATGCTCAGTATAATCACAAAACCTGATAACATGTCATTATTTAAATGTACTTGCTCCAGCACTGTTTTGGCATACAATATAAAAGGAAAGTATCTCCTCGCTACAAGCAGTCAGACTGTCACATACAGTCTCATCAGACTGAGAGAGCAATGGAAGGACCAGTACAGCTTACACACTAGCTAAACAAACACAAACACACACACGTCTGTGTCTGGAACCTAATATCATGTTAATGAGCCTGTGCCAAAAGGCTACCGTGCATTATGGGGTTTGTGAGTAGCCCGTTGGTTGCTTTAGAGTGGGTGGATTAGGGAAATGCTGTGGTCCCAGTGCTCGGCTAAAGAAGAGCGGGGTCACAGGACTAAAGGGTTTACCCTGCACACAGACCCAGACTGACACTTTCTCTTTCGGCTGTCACTTTGACTCACCTCTGCGAAGCTCCGCACCCTCTCCTCACAAAAGCGTCTCTCGTGTTTTCATTTTCTCTGCAGCCAGACGCTCCTGCCTTTGTCCACCTCCAGCTTCCTTTTTGTTTTCTTTTTTGTCATTGAGTCTTTATTTTTTTTCTTGCTTGCTTTGTATTTATCTATGTTTTGTACTTTATTGTAGCCTGTTATGATTTTTTTATTTCAATGTTAAATGAAAACTAATCGGTAAAGCAAAATTGTTTAAAGTTTATTTATTTAGTTTTTAAACCTCAATAATAATATAATAATAAAAAAAAATATACAATCACACTACAATAACTATATAGAATTATGCAGTTTAATATTTGAAACTTTATTAAATAAAAATGTTGAATGCAGAGCAACTATATTAGTGATCAGCATTCACAGCTGTACGAATTTATAGTCATAACTCATTCTCTTGTTATTTCAATGCTGTCTGCACCTTATAAAGCTGATTGGCTGAACTGTAATTATATATTTTTTTAATAAAATGGAAAGGATCTCTATTTGTGCATTTATTAGCCTAGAATGCAGACACATATTCACTGATGGCATTCAATAGGAGGCACCGAGACTGTGGAGTACATTTCCGTGGCTTGCTGTTAACGCCATATGTTTTGACATAACAGGCTGTTTTCCAAAAATAGCATGGCCAGAAACAAATTTGTTGTTCATTTTCAAAACTATACAGAAGGCCTAAATGAGCAATATAGCTTGAAATGAGGTACAATGTAAAATACATTTTCTACAACAGGCTATTTGTGACAGAAACAATCACAAGCATGCAACAATAATGGCCTCTAATTAGTGACCCCTCCCATATGCTTTCAAACACAAATAATTTTTAGTAATCGCTCTGCATATACTTTAAGTCTGGGCGGTCGTGGCCTAGTGGATAGAGCATTGGCCTTGAAACCCGAGGAAACCCAAGGTTGTGGGTTCGAATTCTGGCTCTGGCAGGAAGTCCACAACTGCTCCCTGGGCGCTGCACAGTCGGCTGCCCACTGCTCCAAGTGTGTGCACTTGGGTGGGTTAAATGCAGAGAACACATTTCACTCCTCATTATACTCTGTATAATTGGGTATGTGACAAATAAAGCTCATCTGAGTTTTTTTTTTTCAAGTATGGATACAAATCATTTATAATGTTACCATGACAGCAAACTGACAGGCAGCAGAATAGAATCGAAAACATGCTGCCAGAGGAATATTCAGAATCAGCTTTATTCGCCAAGTGTGCTCGAACATACAAGGAATTTGTTGTGGTTTTTAAGAAGCTCTTGGTACATACATGCATATATACATACATACATACATATCTGACATGAGAAAAACATTTAAATAAGATATTTAAATAATATTTAAACATATAAATCATTTAAAAATGTAAAATAGTGTGTATGAATCTGGAACAGAAGATTTGTGTACAGATTTGTGCATTATTACTGTATATACAGCTCTATAGAAAAATATGCATATGTATTTACATAGTACTTGAGGCAATAATTAAAGATGGAGAATAAATTACAGAGCACAGGTAATAATTCATGTGTCAGCTGTTTAGGATGCATGGGGGGAAAACAGTTTTTATGCCTAGATGTTCTATAGTGCAGAGATCTGTAGAGTCTGCCTAAAGGGAGAAGTGCAAACAGGTTGTGTCCAGGGTGAGAGGGGTCTGTGATGATGTTACCTGCCCGTTTCTTCACTCTGGAGTTGTACGAGTTGTACGTGTTCCTGTGGCTTAGTGGTAGAGCATTGCGTTAGCAGCGCAAAAGGTTGTGGGTTCAATTCCCAGGGAACACTCATACTGAAAATGTATACCTGAATGTAAGTCGCTTTGGATAAAAGCGTCTGCTAAATGCATAAATGTAAATGTAAGTCCCGAAGGCTGGGCAAGTGGACACCAATGATCCTTTCTGCTGCCCTAACAGTCCGCTGCAGTCTTCTTATATCTGCTTTGCTGGCTGACCCAAACCAGACAGTTATAGAGGAGCACAGAATCGACTCAATAACACCAGAGTAAAACTGTGTCATATGCGCCTGTGGCAGGTTGAACTTTTTTAGTTGACAAAGGAAGTACAACCTGCTGAGCCTTTTTCACGATGGAGTCAATGTGAGAGAGGGTGTCCCACCTCAGGTCCTGGGAGATGGTGGTTCCCAGGAACCTGAATGTGTTGTTCAGTGTTCAGTGTTGTTCATGATGGTGAGTGGGGGGAGAGGGGGGAGCTCCGGGTTGTTGTGACTGCACCAGAAAGTCAGCTGCTCAACCTCTCGTCTGTAAGCAGACTCGTCTCCGTCCTGGATGAGACCGATGACTGTGGTGTCATCTGCAAACTTCAGGAGTTTGACAGAGGGGTCTTTAGAGGTGCAATCATTTGTGTAGAGAGAATAGCAGTGGGGAAAGAAGCTCCCTGAGGAGCTCCAGTGCTGATGGTGCGGGTGTTGGATGTGAGTTCTTCCAGCCTCACTAGCTGCTGCTTGTTTGTCAGGAAGCTGGTGATCCGCTGACAGATGGAGAGGACAGAGAGCATAGTTAGTTTATTCTGAAGGGTGTCCAGGATGATGGTGTTGAAAGTGGAGCTGAAGTCCACAAACAGGATCCTTGCATAAATCCCTGGTTTGTCCAGATGTTGGAGGATGTAGTGCAATCCCATGTTGACTGCATCATCCACAGACCTGTTTGCTCATAAGCAAATTGCAGGGGGTCCAGCAAGGTTCCAGTACTGTCCTTCAGGTGGGTCAACACGAGCCTCTCAAATGACTTCATCACCACAGACGTTAAAGCAACAGGTCCGTAAGTCATTAAGTCCTGTGATTTTTGGTTCCTTGGGTACAGGGATGATGGTGGAGCGTTTGAAACAGGAGGGGACTTCACACAACTGAAGATCAATGTGAAGATGGACGATAGCTGGACAGCACAGGCTTTGAGGCAGGCTGGAGAGACACCATCTGGGTCATTGGCTTTCCTTATCTTTTGTCTCCTGAAGACTTACGTCATCTTCAGAGATCTTTAGTACAGGCTGAGAAACAGTAGGGGGAGGGTTGATGGCTGTGTTGTGAGACAGTCAGAGTGGGTGTGGGGTGTCAGACCAGGCTTTTGCTTTTTAAACCTGCAGTAAAACTTGTTCAGATCTTTAGCCAGTTGTTCATTGGCCTCAATGCTGGGGCATGGGGTCTTGTAGCTGGTGATGGCTTTCAGGCCTTTCCACACTGATGCAGAGTCGTTGCTTGAAAGCTGTTTTTTTTTTAGCTTTTCAGAGTAGTTTTTCTTTGCCACTCTTATCTCCCTATTCAGTGTGTATTTGGCCTGTTTGTACAAGGCTTTGTCTCCATTCCTGTAGGCGTCCTCTTTGGCCTGGCGAAGCTGTTTGAGTTTTTTACTGAACCAAGGGTTGTCGTTGTTAAATGTTAAATAAGTCCAGGTGGGTACACATATGTCCTAACAGAAACTAATGTAGAATGTCACAGTGTCAGAGAGCTCATCTAGATCAGTAGCTGCAGCCTTAAAAACACTTCAATCGGTAAGTTTGAAGCAGGTCTGTAAATCCTGCTCTGCTTCAACAGTCCATCTCTTTACAGTTCTTACTACAGGCTTAGCATATTTAAGTTTCTGCCTGTAGGCTGGTAGAAGATGAACCAAACAGTGATAAGAGAGTGCCAGTGCTGTACGGGGGACAGAGTGGTATGCATCTATTAAAACAGTGTTGCAATGGTCCAGTATATTGCTGTCCCTGTTGGGGCACGTGATGTGTGGTCTGTATTTAGGCAGTTCGCGGGTGAGATTATTTTAGAATATTCATTTAAAGATTAGTTTAGAATATACATTTAAAATAAACAAAATCACACTGTACAATCATCATCATGCAAATCAGGCAGAATATAAATGCTTAACAGACAGATGTTTACTTGTAAATTTAAATTAAAATTGTTCTAAACCTCACGTCACGATCTGTTGAGACTGTGTTTATGTTTGCAGTCCCAGAAATCCAATGATCATTTCAAATTTATTGTAATAATCCAACAGCAATTAAAAAAAGAATAACCTTATTTTCCCATTGAATGATTATAAGTAGCTCCTCTAACCTAGTCAAATGCAACTAGACAGGTATTATTGAAGTCTTAACCATCCAATGCTATCTCACGGCAATTCATACATATTTTACGAGGTGACTAATTCGTACGATTTAGTACGATCTCTCTAAACCTCAGTGACGGGTAGGTTTAGGGGCAGGGTTATGTATAGGTCATATTTCGTACAAATTCATACAAATTGGCAACTCGTATAATACATACGATTTTGCAAAAATCATATGAATTTCTACGAGTGAGGTCGTACGAATTCGCCACCTTGTAAAATATGTATGAATTGCCATGAGATCGGGCTGTAACCATCTGTTTGAACTCAAAACAAGTGACAAGTAAGTATCCAGTATCCAGACAAATTTGCTGTTTCTGTTTCGATCACAATGAAAATATGGGGTCTCAGACACCAAACATAAGCAACATCTCATAGAGAGCGATGAAATTTTAAAATTCATATTTTTTCCATATAATAATATGGATATTTCATCCAAAATTTTAATTTATTTAGGCCTAATCATTAAACACAAATGATGTTCCAAACCTGTAATCGTTACTTTGTCTTGTAGAACAACTGATATTTTATCCATACAATGAAGGTCAACAGGGTCTAACACTTGGCACATTCTTCAAAATATCTTCTTTTTCACACAATAAAGTAAATTACACCAATTTTAGTTTTTGGGTGAACTACCACTTTAAGTATCAGAAACCAGATATTTCACTGTATTTTGAGCTATTCAAATTAAATCTTTGAGACCCCAAACAGAACACGAGGATTACACCATGCAAGACAACATAATATCAGAATTGAAATGCTTATTGCGTACTGCAACTTCAAAATCTTCTGCATTTGCAACCTTGGCCTACACTTCCACAACACCATTTTTACCGGCTGCTCGAAGAGATGTCTAAAGTAGATATTTGAGTATGTGTGAGCGCATGTGTGCGTATGATAGACAGGGACACTGTCTCTTATGTTTCATTATCATTCCTGTTGCAGACCCTCCATGAAAGAGCAAAAATCCAGAGATTTATGAGGTGGCTTACCCCCCGCAGAGCACATCATCAATGCTCTGCACTAACCAGACTAACTCACAAAATACGCACATATATACTTAGACCCTTACTTTGGCCTCATCTATGTCTAAACCTTCATATGAGCACATACACAGATACTTTGTGACGTTTGCATACTGACAGACAGCACTGTATAGGGAGGCTTAAAATAGTCCAAGTGCGCACTGTCAACGGATTGTCGAATTGAGCATAGACATGTTTGCACGTGCAATTGTTAGTTTTTTTCAAATAAGAGACATATCAAAGCATGATTCCTGCTGTGCGGGCTAGTTAGAGCGAGCAGACAAGGGAATTAATTTTTCACAGGCTAGCCTCTCTTCCACACACACACACACACACACACACACACACACACACACACACACACACACACACACACACACACACACACACACACACACACACACACACACACACACACACACACACATATAGTCACATTCTGCTTTAAGTCTTTTTCATAAATAATAGTGTGTGCAATTTGAATGACAGTGTGGGCACAGGCAGTACACACACTAATTAAGTTTCACAGCAGGGGGCGGAGCTGTACGAACGATTGCTTTTGACAAAGAGGAAATTAAACTCCCTGCACAATAAAATCATTTGCATATTTATTCACAGAGATATGCTATATTTGGTTTGGACTGGACTGTTAAGCGAGAGCTTAGATCTGTCTGCAAAATAACTAGTCATTTCCAGAAAAATAGCCCATTTCAAACTTTGCTTTAAAACCCATAATTTAAATCGTTCAGTGGGTAACTTGGATTTTCACTTGTTTTCAAACTACTTTTACCATTTAAATTCCTTTTTTGAAGATCTCATGAATACTGTTTGGGATCTCAGCATTTGCAATTAAAGTTTACTTTTGCTTTCGAAAAATATCTTCTCAAGTAAGACAGATGTGTATCTATGTGTGTTACAGACACAAACACGCCTGCCAGGTGACTCACCTCAGATAACAGTGAGTTCATGCACGAGGTGAGGGGGAGAGAATGACCTCTTTGGATACAAGAATGAGTCGTTATGAGTAACCCTACACGTGCTGTCGCTCACACCCACGCACACAGTCCCGCGTATCGGTTTAAAGTTAAAGCAAAAATGAAAATTATGCCATAATTTAGACCCATAAATATATTTTGGCAAATACGCGAGGCCTCGGCCAATGCGCGCGTTCTGTTTGAAGCTATCTGCATTTATCTGGACATAACTACTAGTCTAAGCATTACGTGTTATTGTTCAGGAAAGTTTCTGTATATACGTATTAGTCTACTTTACTTTCCGGGCATGACTCGAGAGAGAAAACTCTCTAGAAGACAGTCACGTTATAACGCCCCTAACGGCAACGTTTATAATGCAACGTATGCTAGCAACTGCTTTATGCGATCAAATAGCATTTGAAGGGGTTGAGTTCAACTTATGTTTAAGTAAAGATCGTATTTACGAGCTGAGCACATTTGTGGTTATTAGAAACTAAATTTTCTTCTAGCTCCGAAATTCTAAGTTGGAGGCTAGCCAGTGAGAAAACCCGGAAGGTTTTGTTGAAATCTGGTTGAAATGCATTTTGTTTTTCACTTACAGGAAAACTATTGATGATCTGCAAAAAATATTATAGTGCAATTATGATATAATATTACAACGATTCACTTTACATTGGCTTCATTAAATAAATGAGCAAAACCACATCTGATTCATATTCTTTGTTTTTCATTTTATAGAAGTAGAGTTGAAACAATCCACCTTCCACCTTTCTTCACATAAGTGTGGGCGCAGCCATTAGTAAATTAATAGTATCAGGCTTCCGGTACCATCTCTTCCGGTACAAAAAGCTGATTTTGCTGCTTGATATTGCAAACTGGTGTGTCTTCATTTTTATGTATTATCTTAATTATGAACACACTGCTTTGTAGTGCAGACAGTTGTACCATTTATGGCACTTTTCTAATTATTTGGATTAATACAAAAATGAATAAGTTTGGATTAATACAAAAGATATCAAGCAAAATTTCCAGTGAATAATAATATAGGCTATTTCAGACTGTCACTTATATCAAAGAGAATAAATAATTCTTTGCTTATATAGAACTATCGAATGGTTTCAAAATATAGTGAAACAGTTGTATAGATCACTTTTAGGATGCTATCTTGACTTTTTCTGTTTTTGTCTAATCCTGATCGTCATCAACTTTCATTAGGCCTATATGGAACAGAGCAGCATGAACATTCTTCATAACATCTCTTTTTATGTACCACTGAACAAAAAAAAAGTGTTAAAATTTGGAATGACATGAGGGCGAGAAAATTATGAGATAATTAGCATTTTGTGTGATCTATCCCTTTAAAGTGAAACATATGTCTTTGTAATATAAATGATTGTACTGGCTTGTGTAATAAACACACACAAGCTCTCACATACAGGAAAGGGGCCCGCCATGTGATGCTGACTTCCCAGTTCCTGCCATTCTACTTTACAATCAATGCAAAGTATAAAAAAACAAACCTTGTGTGCTTGTGAAGGCTGAGTAGTAGTTTGTGAGAGATGTGTGTGGGGGTGGATTGTTAATGGCTGTGTGAAATGGGGACAGTTTGTTTATGTGCGTGTGAGCAGAAGTGTGTGTTTAGGCTTGTAAGTCACTGCTGAGTGATGCACAGTTTTTGTGTGAGCAGGTGAGTTTGCTCACATTTGAAAAGAGAGCTAACATAGGCCTAGTTGTAAATTCTGCAGTACCATAGAGTGGTTGGGTGTGTATTGTGTGCTTGTATGCCAGCTTTTTTAAATTTCTGTGAATGACATTTCATTGTTTATCAGACATTGTTTATGATGTTTTAATCTTGTGTCAAAGGACAAAATCCTTCTATTATTTTTGACTGCTGTGCTATAATGGCGTCTATTGTTTCTGAACACTGTGCTGTACTGCCATCTAGTGGCATCTCTGCAAATTAATTTAGTCAACAATTGTAATATTATATATAGACTAATAATCTAAAAGGCCTTTATTACACTTCCGCGTTCGAAAAGCGGAAGATTCAAATAGTAGCGTAAAATAACTGCAGCCTCTATCAATGGCTGTGCCCATAGCACGGCATTGTTGTGGATTATTTATGTATAATTCACCTCATAAAAGTCTTCTAAAGACACCCGTCTCAGTTTACAACAATTAATTGTATTATGAAACCAAGCCATATGTATGGGATCAGATGATTCCCGCCGAAAATATTGCAGTCACAGATACAAAAATGACAAGCGTGAAAACAAAATGTAAAAACGCAAGTAAAAATATATTGCAAAAGGTTTTAAAAATGAAAGCAACATTTTCAGAATAGCAAACAATTGTTACGGATAGAAAAATAATAAGCGTACATAAAAAAATGAATAACGCATTTAAAAAAAATAATAAGCATGATTACAAACTTTAAACATTTTAAATCATATTACACAAATTATAAATATTAATGCTAAACGATCTTCCGCACAAAATCGAATGTTCCTTGTTTATATATCAGTTTTTTCTGCTTTCAGACATTTTCTGCTAATATTTAAATTTTTTGTATGCTTATGCTCTTTTTCCCTTTGCTCTTGTTTCCACGTTCTGCGCTTGCTTTCCTAAATGTTGCGGTTAGAGTTTCATGTAAATCGGGGCGGGTTTAAGCGTCATCATTGGTCCACTAGTTCTTGATTGACAGCTCCTCCTCAGCCAATCAGACGAAGAGGGGCGGTGACGTCACGCCTGTGCGCCTCATTGCTGCCGATGGTCAATGTTGTTCACATATACAGGTGAAGACATGGAGGCCAAAATAAAGTGTCAGAGACAATTTCAAACCACACATTTGCTGTTAGTTGTTAAATACAGCTGTAAAATATACTATAAAGTGTGTTTTTTCACAAACTGAGGGATGAGACATATATTTCCTTAAACTTGAGTTTCAGTGAATAAAGTCTTACATTAAATATATTTCTTTGCAGGGTCGGAAGTACGTTGCGAGCAGCTGATGCTCAAGAAGTTCGGACAGCTGGTTGACCTCGAGATTCTACAGACCCTGTCAGGCAACAGGAGAGTAGAGGAGATGAGACAGGAGATCAGAGAACAAGATGCCAAATACACAAAAGAGCTCAAACACTGGGAGGTACAATGACACTTACCCTACCATTTAAAGGTTTTTTAATGCTTTTCGAAAAAGTCTCTGATCAAAAATACAATGAAAACAGTAATGCAGTGAAATACTATTATAATATTATCAGCAAATGATTATTATCATCATTAACTGTTTTCTATTTTAATATATATTAAAATGCAATGTATTTCTATAATGGCAAACTGAATTTTCAGCAGTCATCATTACTCCAGTCTTAAGTGTCACATGAATCTTGTGTAATATTATAAATATATTTACTGTTACTTTCTAATAAAAGTATGAAATTCTAAGCAGACTTAATATGTGAATTATGGTCTATTGTCATTATTCATATATTTAGTGTGAATTAAGGTATTTAAAAAAAATCTTACCCCAAACTTTTGAACAGTAGTATATGTAATTAACCAATGTTTATGTTAATTTTGCCAAAATATAAAACAGTTGTTCATGATTATGTGTGTGAACCAGACAAAAGTTATAGAAGCAAGAGAGGCACTGACAGAAATCACAAAACAAAACACAGAGTGACTACGTAAAATGAACAGCCTGCTCAGCCAGAAAAAAGCATTGGATGAACATCTCAATGCTAGACAGCAGAAGATGGTATATTCAATTATTATTCACATTTTATAATTTTCTTTATTGAATTCTTCACATATTTTTTGTTAATAAAGCCAAACTTCTGAAATTATTTAGTTTACTAGATTCCAGTTTAAAAAAATCTTGAATTGCTGTAATATTTACTGCAGTTTATTCACAAACGAAGCAGCACCTGCAGCTGTGATTGTACAGTATATGCAGGACACTCCTCAGACATTTAAAACGTGTGTGTTTGTTTAAGGTGGGTCAGTTGTTCCAAGGCCGTCTGGTTGAGAAACAGGAACTGCAGAGACTGCAGCAGCTGGTAGCGGCTCAATCTCAGGACATCGAGGTTCTCAATGATGAGATCCGTGCTCTTTCACGCAAAGACGGCCATGTTCCCACTCTACTTGAACCTGTGCTGCCTCCCATTCCCACCCTGCCCGACAAACACACACCAAGCAATTCTGGTGTGCACAGGAAACTCAACCTCAGCAGCAAAGCTGTGAAATAGATCCACACACACCTTCACCCTAAGTGCAAAATCAGCACGTTAGCACACAGACCTCAAGCTATCAATCTGTTCCTGTAGACATGTACGACAGGCTAAATATGCAATTGTCTAACTGTAAGAAATTCTTTCCTTGGTGATTTTAATGTGTGATGTGTCTCCTTCCTCCTGGATTTTTTCCTTTTCAGACAATGCTCTGTAGCCTTGGAGATTTTTCCTATTATTTTATCATCATAATCAGGCAAGTTTCAAATCTTGAAAGATTGCAATCAGAGCGTGCATATGGGTGCTCACTGCTCAACCACAAAAACAATTTCAAACAGGAAAAACAACGTTGGCACCACAGCAGCTCCAAAAGTAGAAAAATATTTGTTTCGTCTGTCAACCTGTAGCGAGAACATAAATAAATGTGACCTTGGACCACAAAACCAGTCATAAGGGTCAATAAAATTGAGATTTATATTGAATAAATACGTTTTACATTGATGTATGGTTTGTTAGGATATAACATTATTTGGCCGAGATCCAATTTTTTGAAAATCTGGAATCTGATGTTGCAGTAAAATCGAAATTGAGAAAATCGATTATTTTGACCCATAAAATGTATTCTTGGCTATTGCTACAAATATACCCATGCTACTTATGACTGGTTTTGTGGTCCATGGTCACAAATAGGCCTATTTTTCTACTTTTGGAGCTGTGTAGTGTCAACTTTGCTTTTAAGTTTCAAATCTAATATGTCAAAGCCAGTACCGCCGCTCCCAATACGCTGTGTATGCAGTTTGCGTAGCGCACCACCTGCCAGGGGGGCACCACCATCTCAGTTGCTTAAAAATAAAACGCACTATGTTTGAGGCTAAATGCAAATGATCATAATTGATAGACAACTATGCCCGTGAAAAGACATCAGCAGTCCGCGCCAAGAAAAGAAAAAGAAAAAAGAAAACCACAAATCATAGTTCTTGTAGCCATGGATGGTATCCACAAATAAATCAACCATGGGTTTGTTAGGCTATACTTCAAATAATAGTTTACAAAGAATTAAGATAGTATTAAGACAATATTTTTTTGTGGTTATAAAAATAGACCTAAGCCAACAACAACCTTTAAATGACTTAAAATGCATTATATAAAACAATGAGGCAATACTTATTGGTAATTAATAATTATAGGGTTTCATTAAATAACACTGTTAAAATATATAATGTATTACAAAATAATTGATGTACATTACATATTATTACAAATGCCTTTAAAGAGAACCAAAGGCCTGGTAAAGATGGCGCCGAGGATGGCAGCCGTGTTGCGTGCTCCGGGAAAACTTTGCTGTTTTTCGTATGTTTTATTTGTTTTTTTGTTGTTTTACGTGTTAGATGTTGTTAGTATAACTGTCTATGATAGAGACATGCTTTTGAACATTGGTTCCTCCGTCCCGCAACGCAAACCGGACTTTGAGTTCTTGAATGCCGGTGGATTGTTCACAGACACGGCATCTGAGCCCATTGTCTGGGTCGCGCAATTGAGGAAACGCCGCCGACGCCGAAAAAGAGGAAAAAGAGCTGGCGTTCTCGTCAGACTGAGATGCCGTGCTTTCCGACATCCTCTTCCAACCATTTTGCTGGCTAACGTTCAGTCACTGGACAACAAACTCTGTGAACTGCGGGCACGCATCTCATACCAACGAGAAACAAGGGACTGCTGTGTTATTTGCCTCACAGAAACCAGGATGTCTGCTATGGTTCCAGACTCAGCCATCGAGCTCACGGGCTTCTCCGTGCACCGCTCGGATAGAGCAAAGGAGCTCACAGGGAAAAGCAGAGGTGGAGGTGTTTGTTTCTATATTAACAACTTGTGGTGTGATGAAAGGAACATACACTCTATTAAATCCTTCTGCTCCCCTGATCTGGAATTTCATATGCTTCTGTGTCGACCATTCTGGCTACCGAGGGAATTTACAGCCATCATAATCACGGCTGTTTATATCCCCCCCAAGCCAACACAGACCAGGCACTCAGGGAACTGTACAGGAATATAAGTGAGCAGGAAACCACGCACCCAGATGCAGCTTTTATTATCACGGGGGACTTTAATAAAGCCAACTTCAGAACAATAGCTCCAAAATACTTTCAACACGTCACCATCAACACGCGTGGAGATCGCACACTCAACCATTGTTACTCCCCCTTCCGGGACGCATACAAGTCCCTCCCCCGCCCACCTTTCGGCAAATCGGATCACTCTTCCGTTCTGCTCTTGCCTGCTTATAGGCAGAAACTGAAACGTGAAGCACCCGCCCTCAGGACAGTTCAATGCTGGTCGGACCAATCGGACGCTATACTACAGGACTGTTTTGATCACGTGGACTGGGACATGTTCCGGGCAGCATCTGATGACGACATAGAGGCGTATTCAAATACGGTCACGTGTTTCATCAGGAAGTGTATAGATGATGTAGTTCTGACCAAAACAATCCGTATCTACCCCAACCAAAAACCGTGGATTAACAGCGATGTTCGATCAGCCTTGTCAGCGCGGACATCTGCCTTTAAATCCGGAAACACTGATGATCGGAAACAAGCCAGTTACGATCTCAGGAGATCCATCAAAGAAGCCAAACGAACATATAAAAACAAAGTTGAAGAACATTTCAACAACAATAATCCAAGAAGCATGTGGCAGGGCATTAACAACATCACAGGCTTTAAAGGGAATAAACCAGCTACTGTGAACATTGCCGCCTCTCTACCGGACGAGCTCAACACCTTTTATGCTCGTTTCGAGGCTGATTACACCGCCCACACAGAGAACGCTCACACGGCTGCTGCAGAAGAGGTGAGTCCACTCACGCTTTCTGTCGCGGATGTAACCCGATCCTTCAAACGAGTGAACATCCGTAAAGCCGTAGGCCCAGATGGTATACCAGGCCGTGTGCTCAAAGCATGCGCTTTCCAGCTAGCCGGGGTTTTTACAGATATTTTCAATCTGTCCCTCTCTCTGTCTGTGGTTCCCGCATGCTTCAAAAAATCCACCATTGTGCCCATACCGAAGAAAAATAAAATCACATGCTTGAATGACTGGAGGCCCGTTGCTCTGACCCCCATCTTCAGCAAGTGTTTTGAGAAACTCATCAGAGACTACATCTGCTCTGTGCTGCCTGCTTCACTGGACCCACTACAATTTGCATACCGCAGTAACCGTTCCACAGACGATGCTATTGCCTTCACCCTGCACACTGCTCTCTCCCACCTGGAAAATAAGAATACCTATGTGAGGATGCTGTTCGTGGATTATAGTTCGGCATTTAACACCATAGTGCCTGCCACACTGGCTGCGAAGCTCCAGACTCTAGGACTGAACAGATCTCTGTGCAGCTGGATCCTGGACTTCCTGACAGGCAGAAGTCAGGTGGTCAGAATGGGCAAGAACACATCATCTCCCCTGATCCTCAACACTGGTGCACCGCAGGGTTGCGTCCTCAGCCCACTCATGTACTCCCTGTACACACACGACTGTACAGCAACACACAGCTCCAATGTCATCGTCAAATTTGCCGATGACACAACGGTGATAGGCCTGATCACCGACAACGATGAGACGGCCTACAGAGAGGAGGTGAGTACCCTGACTAAATGGTGTCAGGAGAACCACCTCTCACTCAACATCGACAAGACCAAGGAGCTGGTGGTGGATTACAGGAGACAGAGCAGAGAACACACACCCATCACCATCGACAAGACACCTGTGGAGCGGGTGAGCAGCTTTAAGTTCCTCGGCGTTCACATCACTGAGGATCTCACATGGTCTGCTCACACAGATGCAGTGCTGAAGAAGGCACATCAGCGTCTTCTTCCTGAGACGGCTGAGGAAGTTTGGAACGAGCCCCAGAATCCTCAGGTCCTTCTACACCTGCACTGTGGAGAGCATCCTGACCAGCTGCATCACCGCCTGGTTTGGAAACAGCACCGCTGGCAACCGCAGGGTCTGCAAAGGGTCGTGCGAACTGCCCGCCACATTGTTGGAGGTGAGCTTCCCTCCTCCAGGATTTCTACACCAGGCGGTGTACAAGGAAAGCCCGGAGGATTATCAAAGACTCCAGCCACCGTCCCACAGACTGCTCTCTCTGTTGCCCTCAGGGCGACGTTTCCGCAGCATCCGATCCGCAGGTAGCCGACTGAGGGATAGCTTTTTCCCTCAGGCTATCAGGCTAATGAACAGTCAGAAATAACTCACCTACATCACACTCCCACTCACACAACATGCCATGCACTGCACTTTAACACAGTTCCACTGGACTACACGCACACACTGCACTAACACATCTGCTATCACTGGACACCATACAATGCACATCCACGACATTGCATATGCATAATCTGTTGCACCTTTGCACAACTATCTGCTGCTCAACCAATCTGCTGTTAATTTATAATCTGTTGCACCTTCACATTATTACTATGTATAGACTACATTATGTATAGATAGTGTACATAATGTAGATGTGCCCATACGGTGTATAATGTGTAGTTGATAACTAAGTATGTCTTTATAGTACACTATGTGTACTGAGTATACTTATGTGTATTTTGCACATTGTCTTCCGTACAGTCTGTAATTATGTACTGTCCATATGTAAATTGTAGTTTTTTTTGCACTGTCTGGAGCACGCTCTTAAGAATTTCACTCACCAAGGCACTTGTGCTGTGGTGATGTGACAATAAAAGTGATTTGATTTTATTTAATTGCAGCTGTTATAGTTACAGGACGATCAAAGTTTTATTGACCAAACAATTAAGCTAATTCAAACATCCACTTAATCTTTCATTTTTGGCCACCTTTTTTACGATAGAAATGCTACAGCTTCTATCATTTCTTCAACAAAAACATGTGGACATCACAAACCTTGCAAAAATTAACCATGGTTTTTATCATTGTAAAACTGCTTAATTTTCTTTTGCATGATTTTAGAATGATTGAGACTATAAAATCAATCTGACAACTGTGTTAATAAAATTATAGTCATAGGTAACAGCTACAATTGTCATTTGTAAATACTAGTTTAATTACAATTATTATATTTTTTTATATATTTTATTAAAGTTCTATTTTGATCCCTGTAGGTGTTTTTTTTTGTTTTAAGTGAAGTGATATGTGGCGGTGACCCATACTCTGAACTAATGCTTTGCATTTAATCCATCTTTAGTGCACACACACACAGTGAACATACACACAGGGCAGTGGGTAACCAATGCGACTGTGCCTGGGGAGCAGTTGAGGGTTCGGTGCCTTGCTCAAGGGCACCTCTGTCGTGGTATTGAAGGTGGAGAGAGTGCTGTATATTCCCTCCCCCCACCTACAATTCCTGCCGGCCCGAGACTCGAACCCTGCAACCTTTTGATTACACGAGTCCGACTCTCTAACCATTAGGCCACGACTTCTCAGGCCACGACTGCCCATACATTATTACATCCATAATATTACAAATATTCCATCCATGATATTTGGGGGAGGGGGCACAACAATACAATACTGTTCAGGGGACCAATTTGGCCAGCAGCGGCCCTGGTCAAAGCACTACTCAACCACATCAAATAAATATAAAAAGAGACATTATCTGTACCTGAGCAGTTAGCATGTGACAACATTGTGCTGTAGTGTGACATGCTACATCGAAAAGACTTAATTTATATGCGCTTTTTGTGGAATCATATTAAATGAGACTCCTGACCTACTTAAGTTAACCAAGTAAAATGATAAGTAAAAAAGTGAACATTATGTGAAATATGTTAACATTAAGATTATTGTTAAGATAAATATTGACTAGTTACATCTAAAATATAAACAGATTTGTCTGCAGATTGTCTGGCATAAATATTATGGTGTCATTTCCAAATGTAATTCTCCTGTTTCTACTATCAATGAATACACACACCAATTAAATTAAATAGCGATAGCTATTAAATGCAGCCCAATAATCGTATACGGAGAAACAGTGTCACGTCCTTTGTGTGACGTCCTTGTGTTGTGAGCTGCTGCGGGAGCGCGAGGCATGCGCGGGCATCGGCGTTTGACGTGTGACGTCACAGACATTGCGGCGCTCTGAGATTGAGAATGAAAGGATGTGAAACAGCAGGAGAGGCAAAATAAGAGGAACTAAGAATTAAGGTTCAATGGTTTGGGAAATTCGACGCCTGCTGTTGAATACATTTGTAACAATCCCGGTGTAGTGAAACAATCCGACAATCTAGGTTCTCGGGTTTTTACAGACAAAAGCAAAATTGAAGTCTGTGCTTTATGGTTGAGGTGATTAACGTTAATGCTGTTCATTTGGAGATATCAGTTCATCTGTGGTGCGCGTATCATCCGGACGACGATAAAATAATTAAATGATTTCCACACGAACTGGAGTTACCTTCCTTGTAAGTAAGCAGATTAATTTATATAGACACTCTCATAGTCATGACATTATATTGTTTTATAATATCTATCAGTAGCTAAAAGGTGGACTACAGTGAAATACAGATGTTCATTTTTAATGACTTAAAATCAGTTTGTTTACGCAAGGTGTAGGTACCGCAGATGCAGAGGAACGTCATGACGACGCATGCGTAGACACGCCTATTACAAAAACAAACCACGTGATCTCGTTTTACAATTCCTGTATGATATTTACGATGACACAATGCATGTGCGTGAGATATGTTCTTTGTGATTTAGAATCTGCTAATAACTGCAATATTTTCTATAAATATCTATGATTAAGATGATACATGAGTTTCATTCTACAGGGATTGTCTGATCTGAGCATGTTTGTCATTTAAAATGTGTGTGTGTGTGTGTGTGTGTTTTGTGCATGTACATATATAAGCATGATTTTATAAAGGCATGTGTTGTTTAAAATTAAAATTATTGTCTTTTTATTGCCATGGTACTAAAAGGCAAAGGAAATTATTTTTAATATATTATTTTATTTTGTGTACTTACATTATAGACTGTATATTTTTTCCTGCCCACTGTTAGATTACCTTAAAAGAACCTCCTTGCTACACCTGGTGGTCAAGAATTATGAAAATCGATTTCTCAACAATAAACCTTGATAACTGCAACAATTACAAACCGGCCTACATGTTTGTGGTTGTTAATGAAATAATTTATCTGAAAGACCCTTAGATAACTAATACAGAATCAGGGCTGAAACAGCATTTACTTTAGTTTTTTATGTGTTTTATAATCTTTGATCTCATTGGTCTGTGTGGTTTACAGAGGGGCAAAGCTGGACATGTTGTAGTATCTCACTGAGAAGTTGCCAAGCTGGACAAGTCCAGTTCTGAGTGCTCGAGAGCAGACCCTACAGAACCTGTACACCTTGGACCCATCCCAGAAGAGCAGTATGTAGGCGAAGGAACCGAGGAACCAGTGCTTCTAGTGCCAAACGCCCACTATAGGGACGCAGAAACAATCACAGGTCCGAATGCGTGTTATTTCGTACTAGTGATGTATTAGTGTTGATTTGCTCATCTCTGTCTCTCTCTGTTGTAGATGTTTGTAACAGCACAGAGCTCCCTGAGGTGGAGATTATCAGTCTGTTGGAGGAGCAGTTGCCGGTCTACAGGTTGAGGGCAGACTGTGTGTACGGCTATGAGCACGACGACTGGATCCATACACCTCTCATCTCGCCCGACACACGCATAGACCTCACCTCAGAGCAGATTGAGGAGACACTCAACTACTTTTGTGAGTGAAACAAGCTTGTTATCATTAGAAACAATTTTGACCACTAACAGGGGTTCTGCAGGTCTTAAAAAGTCTTATTCAGCCCTCCCTCAAATTAAGGCCCTAAAAAGTTCTTAAATCGGAGCAAAAAATCATAAATTCATAAAGTCAAGGTATTACAGGTTGCATGTGCTGCAGTACGATCTTCCTCGATATTTATGTTTTTTTTTTCATGCAACTATCTAAATATCCTTAAATCAAAATACATTTACTTGAGATCTAAATTGAACATGAAGTTTCGTTTTCTGATAAATTAAACAAAATTAAGTGAACTTATGTTTAAAACAAAACAAATATCTGTGAAGAACTTGTATTCTCTTTTAATTAAATAGATTTTTCAAAGACCACTGACAGTTTTTTTTAAATTATAAACTCACTTCATTTTGATCAATTTCTCAGAAAACAAGATTTCTTATGTAATTTTGTTAATTGTACTAAAAATCAAAGTCATATTTCGTGGTACAGTTGGCAGAAAAAAAACATTACTTTTGGAGCTACCTAAATAATTGCTAGACTGTAGTTCTGCAGATTCCTCTACCTTTTATCTCAGTGGAATGAGATGTGCTCTGATATTTGAGTTATGAAAAAAATATTTTCCGTCCATATAATATGGTATTGCTGATTTTTCCGTTTTTAAAGGACCTAGATGTAACAGAATATGTAGTGAAGATACATGAAGGTCATTGTGAAAAGTGAATGGTGTTTTCACTGACATGGCTCAGCCAGTAGATGGTGCAAACTAATGTAAGCCTATATATATATGCTCAGACCACATATTATGCAAGCAATAAGTCATCATTACTGTTTTACACGCCTCTGTGAAGTTGTTGTTATTGTTGTTGTAATGTGACCTGTGAACTGTATTGTAAGTTAAAACATATAAATGTTAGAGCATATACAATATCACATATTAAGCGTTCATAGTAAAAGATCAACTACTGTTCAAAAGTTTGGTGTCAGTACAGTTTTTAAATGTATTTAAAGAAGTCTCTTGTGCTCACAAAGGATGCATTTTTCATCAAAAACACAGGGGAAAAAAAACAGTAATGTTATGAAATATTGTTACTATTTACTGTTATAGCTGTTTTCTCTTTTAATACTTTTAAAATGTAATTTATTCCTGTGATGGCAAAGCTGATTTTTCAGTGTCTTCACACGCATGATCTAACACGCATGATCCTTCAGAAAGTAATTTCCTGATTTGGTGCTTAAGATATACTTATTTTTATTATCAATGCTGAAAACATTTGAGCTGCTTAAAATTTTTGTCGAAGACTTGATACATTTTTTTTCTTTGTTTTAAGAATAGAAAGATCAAAATAATGACTTTTCCAATCCAAAGTATTTTCTGTCAAATTGAATGTATCCTTAAAGTGCCCCGATTATGGATTTTTGAAAATGACCTTTCATGCAGTGTGTAACACAACTCTAAGTGAACACTCTGCCAAGGTTTAAGGGTGAATCCCAATTCTTACCCCTTTCTTACCCCTTTCCCTTAGTTTTGCGCGTTCACGTGAGAGTAAGGGCTGTCCCAATTCTCGTTTTGATCGAGGGGTAGGGCTAAGGGGAAGGGGTAGATAGCCCTTAAAACCAAGAATTTTCGCGAGCTTACTTGAAACCAAGGGGTACCCAGAACACACTGCGGCCAGATCATCCAGAGAGTATTTTCGGCTTAAATAATTTATTTAAAATTACAACAGTCTTGTTTTGTGCTCTACACAGTCCTGTAACTTACATATATATTTGCAACCATGTTCTTAATTGATAAGTTTAAAAAAATCGCTATCTTTCCACGCTAAGGTTAAATTGCTGATTTGCACAACAGTCCCGCGTTTCTCTGACTAGAGAAAAACATCACTAAAACCCATGCAATCGACATACACACGCTTGCAGACGGCAATTTTGGGATCAACACTTGTCGCCTCTGGTGACGTAGCAGCCAGCTAGCGACGATGTATGATGACGTAACAGTAACCAAGTGGCGTATCATTTTATAGGCGTATGTTTTCACCCCTAGCGCTTACCACTCGGTTTCAAGAAACAAGGGCTAGGGGTAAGACAAAGGGGTAAGACAGAGAAATGGGATTCACCCTAAATCCGAAAGTGCATCATGTATAAAGTTATTGTCTCTCAAAAGAAAGAGTCGACTCTGAATCATTGAAATTATTTGTTTTTAAAACGAATCCCAAGCCGTTTCATGTTTACTTCAACATGAAACATTAGCATATTTCCCCCCACTTGTTGGTCTTTTCGCATTGGTCTGAATGAAAATGCTAATTCATTCTTTATCACTAGATGCTGCTTTTGGAGCAGTGAAATATCTGTTTTCTGGGTAACGGCTGTACACAAAGAAGCACTGCACTCACAGATGCTGCTTAATCAGGCATTACAAGCATGATGAAATGAAAATGAGACCAGTCACGCAAAGTAGGAGGGGTTTGCAAAAATGTATCATTAAACGAAACGTTTGGGAGTCGTTGAGCAAATAAGGTAACAATAAATGCATATTGAAAGTGTTTTTTGACCTTGCATGCATGTCAACCTGTTGTACTATCTGTAGCTTGTTTATTGAAGATGCAGGACAACCACCTAGCAGTGCATTACAATAGTCCAGTCTAGATGTCATGAATGTATGAACTAACTTTTCTGCATCAGAAACACTTAACATGTTCCATAGCTTGGAAATGTTTCTAAGATGGAAGAATGCTGTTTTTGTAACATGGGAAATATGATTTTCAAAAGATAGGTTGCTGTCTAATATAACACCCAGATTTTTGACTGTAGAGGAAGTAATAGTACATCCGTCTAGTTTCAAATTGTAATCCAAAATATTCTGTGTACTGTACTGTGTACTGTAATATCGTATCTGAATTTAATAAGAGAAAATGATTGGTCATCCAATATTTTATATTTTTAACACACTCCATCTTAGATAATTTAGAAGTTTAATCTGGTCTTGTTGAGATATATAGTTGAGTCTCATCAGCATAACAATGGAAACTAATCCCGTATTTTCTAATAATATTACCAAGGGGAAACATGTATAATGAAAATAGCAGAGGACCTAGGACAGATCCTTGTGGTACTCCATACTTTACTGGTGATAATTGAGATGCCTCCCCGTTTAAATAAACAAAGTGGTAGCAATCGGACAGGTAGGAACTAAACCATCTTAAAGCCTGCCCTTGAATACCTGTATAGTTTTGTAATCGGTCTATGAATATGTCATGATCTATAGTGTCGAACGCAGCACTAAGATCAAGTAAAACTAGCAATGAGATGCAGCCTTGGTCTGACACAAGAAGCAAGTCATTTGTAATTTTAACAAGTGCAGTTTCTGTGCTATGGCGGGGCCTAAAACCTGACTGAAATTCTTCATAGATATCACTTTTTTGCAAGAAGGAGCACAATTGAGCAGACACAGCTTTTTCTAAATTTTTGACATAAACGGAAGAATTGAAATGGGCCTGTATTTTGCCAGTTCACAAGGATCTAGTTTTGGTTTCTTAATAAGAGGCTTAATAACCGCCAGCTTGAATGGTTTTGGGACGTGACCTAAAGATAACGAGGAGTTAATAATATTGAGAAGCGGTTATTTTGCTACAGGTAACAACTGTCACAATGAGAATGGAAGGATCCAAACGCAAAAGGAGTAGTAAACACAGATCATGACACCAACTCTTTCAATAGTTTAGTGGGTACAGGATCTAATAAACATGTTGTTGGTTTAGATGCAGTGATAAGTTTATTTAGCTCATCCTGTCCTATAGTTGTAAAGCACTGCAGTTTTTCTTTGGGTGCGATGAATGAAGCTGAAGTACTAGACGCTGTAGAATCTACATTTGTTATTGTATTTCTGATGTTATCTATTTTTTCAGTAAAGAAATTCATAAAGTCATTACTGTTAAACTGTGAGGGCATATTTAGATCAGGTGACATCTGTTTATTTGTTAATCTAGCCACTGTGCTAAATAAAAACCTTGGCTTGTTTTGGTTATTATCTATGAGTTTGCAGATATGCTCAGCCCTGGCAACTTTTAGAGCCTGTCTGTAGCTGTACTGATTTCCAAGCAATTCTAAATACTTCCAAGTTAGTTTTTCTCCATTTGCTCTCAAGATTACGAGTTTCTTTCTTGAGAGAATGGGTATAACAGTTGTACCATGGCGCAGCACATTTTTCACGGAGTGAAGGACATCTGGAAAGATCGCATCCCGGGTGCATGGGGCCTGTGCAGAGAAACACATGGAGTAGAGGTGGTGGGAGTGTTAGCAGCGTGCTGCATACTTACCCCGGACTTGTGAGCGTCAGACCGGGATGTTTCCAGCATTGCTTTCCGTTTCCTCAGCTGGGTCTGCTTCCCAAGCAGCTCGTGGATCTGTCTCTCCACGGCCTCCAGCACCGAATGCAGCTCGAACGTGTCCTCACCTGCACACAAAGGTAGACACAGATCCGCTATTAAAGCAAGTAACAGTGAAACAATGGTAAATGTGTGTGTGTGTGTGTGTGAATAGGGTATTAGCTGTGTTAGCGGCACCCGCGCTGGCTATGCTAACGGGCTATAAGCTAATAACGGGCTCTGGAAATCAAAATAAAACTTGCGATAACAAAGCGCTCTAATTGTTTTCGTTGCAGAATGCGATCGGAGATATAGTCACACGTTATAGAAACAAAAATTATGGTGTATAAAATTGGATTTTAAGATAAAAATAGACAATAAATAATTGACTTGACGTAGCTCAAACTTAAAACATGCATCAGCAACAAACAGGAAGGGACATAATACAAATTTATAGGCATTGTTCAGAGAAAATTATAGCCCAACAGTGAGAGGTTAAGGGAAAGAGAGCAAAGTTAAGGAAAGTGAGCGTATTTATTTTAAGATGAAGTCAAGTGATGATGGAAGAGATGAGTTTTCAGGTGCCGCTTGAAAATTGTCAGGGATTCAGCACTCCAGATGGGGGTGGGAATTTCATTCCACCAGCCAGGAACGGTGAATGAAAACATTCTGGAGAGTGATTTTGAGCCTCTCTGTGATGGCACCACGAGGCGTTGCTCGATCGCAGATCTCAGACTTCTTGAGGGGATGTAGATTGTTATAAGTGAGTGGAAGTAGGAGGGTGATGAGCCTGTGGCTGTTCTACAGGTGCATCTCAATAAATTAGAATGTTGTGGAAAAGTTATTTTATCTCAGTAATTCAACTCAATTTGTGTAACTCGTGTATTAAATAATTTCAATGCACACAGATTGAAGGAGTTTAAGTCTTTGGTTCTTTTAATTGTGATGATTTTTGCTTACATTTAACAAAAAACCCACCAATTCATTATCTAACTCAAAACACATGCAAAGGTTTCCTGAGCCTTCAAAATGGTCTCTCAGTTTGATTCACTAGGCTAAACAATCATGGGGAAGACTGCTGATTTGACAGTTGTCCAGAAGACAATCATTGACACCCTTCACAAGGAGGGTAACCCACAAACATTCATTGCCAAAAAAGCTGGCTGTTCATAGAGTGCTGTATCCAAGCATGTTAACAGAAAGTTGAGTGGAAGGAAAAAGTGTGGAAGAAAAAGATGCACAACCAACCAAGAGAACCGCAGCATTATGAGGATTGTCAAGCAAAATTGATTCAAGAATTTGGGTAAACTTCACAAGGAATGAACTGAGGCTGGGGTCAAGGCATCAAGAGCCACCACACACAGACGTGTCAAGGAATTTGGCTACAGTTGTCATCAGAGGCTTCTTACCTGGGCTAAGGAGAAGAAGAACTGGACTGTTGCCCAGTGGTCCAAAATCCTCTTTTCAGATGAGAGCAAGTTTTGTATTTCATTTGGAAACCTAGGTCCTAGAGTCTGGAGGAAGGGTGGAAAAGCTCATAGCCCAAGTTGCTTGAAGTCCAGTGTTAAGTTTCCACAGTCTGTGAATATTTGGGGTGCAATGTCATCTGCTGGTGCTGGTCCATTGTGTTTTTAGAAAACCAATATCACTGCACCCGTTTACCAAGAAATTTTGGAGCTCTTAATGCTTCCTTCTGCTGACCAGCTTTTTAAAGACACTGATTTCATTTTCCAGCAGGATTTGGCACCTGCCCACACTGCCAAAAGTACACAAAGTTGGTTAAATTACCATGGTGTTGTGTGCTTGACTGGCCAGCAAGAGAAAAATTAGAAACAAGAAACCAAAAATGCAGATGGGCTGAAGGCCACTGTCAAAAAACCGGGCCTTCCATACCACCTCAGCAGTCCCACAAACTGACCACCTCCATGCCACGCCGAATTGAGGCAGTAATTAAAGCAAAAAGAGCCCCTACCAAGTATTGAGTACATATACAGTAAATGAACATACTTTCCAGAAGGCCAACAATTCACTAAAACATTTTTTTTTATTATTGGTTTTATGAAGTATTCTAATTTGTTGGGAGAATTGGTGGGTTTTATTAAATGTGAGCCAAAATCATCAAAATTAAAAGAACCAAAGACTTAAACTACTTCAGTCTGTGTGCATTGCATTTATTTAATACACGAGTGTCACAATTTGAGTTGAATTACTGAATTAAATGAACTTTTCCACGACAATCTAATTTATTGAGATGCACCTGTATATGCAAGCCTCAATGTCTTGAACTTGATGCGAGCTGCAACCGGGAGCCAGTGCAGGGAGAAAAAGAGAGGTGTGACATGGGCCCTTTTTGGTGCGCTGAAGACCAGTCGTGCCGCTACAATCTGAATCATCTGTAAAGGTTTGATTGTGCATTATGGAAGTCCAGCTAGAAGAGCATTGCAGTAGTCCAGTCTAGAAATGACAAGGGCCTGGACAAGAGGTTGTGCAGCATGCTGTGTAAGGAAGGGCCTGATCTTTCTGGTGTTGTGTAGTGCAAACCTGCAAGATCGAGCAGTTTTTGCAATGTGGTCCTTGAAAATCAGCTGGTCATCAACAATTACACCAAGATTTCTGACTGAATTTGATGGAGTAATTGTAGAAGAACTTAGCTGGATGGTGAACTCATTCTGTAGATCTGGATTGCCAGGGAAGATAAGAAGCTCAGTCTTTGCCAGGTTGAGCTGTAGGTGATGTTCTTTCATCCACGCCGAGATGTTCGCCAGGCAGCCTGACATCCGTGCAGCTACCGTTGGATCATCTGGTCAAAATGAGAGATAAAGCGGTGTGTCATCAGAATAGCAATGGTATGAGAAACCATGTGCCTGTATGATGGGACCCAGTGATGTAGTGTATGTGGAGAAGAGGAGGGGTCCAAGAACTGATCCCTGAGGAACCCCTGTGACCAGTTAATGTTCTGTGGATACTTCCCCTCCCCAGGCTACCTTGAAAGACCCACCAGGGAGATAGGATTCAAACCAGCGAAGTGGAATCCCTGTGATACCCAGTGATGGGAGGGTGGACAGGAGGATCTGATGATTGACAGTGTCAAAAGCAGCAGATAGATGCAACAGAATGAGAACTGATGATTTGGAATCAGCTTTTGCAATTCCGATAATGAGTAACACACATATTAGTTATTATTATTATTATTAGTAACACATATTAGTAACACACATATAGTATTATTAGTTTAAATGTTAAATGTTTCAAACATGTTCAGTTGAATATTTGTGTACAGCTCTTGACTCAAGCCCATCTGAATAGCTACGGAGTCATGTTTACTGTCTGAATCGTGCCTCATATCAGCTTTCTATGCAGACAGAATTTTATTGAATAGTAATATATACTGACAAAAACAGAGAAGTCAGATCTTCCTTTGCCATAATGACTGATAATGTAATAAGTAGACTTTTTCTACAGACCCTGCAACAATATTATATTTCAGTTGCTGGACAGTTAAGGAATTATTCCAGTCCAATGGAAAACTGCACTTAATTAATCTGAGAGAGAATACTAAGGTGGTTTCTGTTATTCATTACCCTTTGAATTCTCCTTTTTTAAGCAAGTAGTTCGATTTCTGTAGAATATTACTTTCAGAAACATGCACTGTTCAAGCTCAGGCATTTAAAACAATTTACACAAAAACAGGCCTAAGACCAAATAAACAACTAAAATGGACAATTATGCGATTTGATTTGTATTTTGTTAAGTGTAATAGTTTGAATATTTTCAGTTCAGCAATTTTCAATTCAGTTGGTAATTGTCCTTTGACATTTAGGTATACAGTATCAGACATGTTTTTGAAAAAGGTCACAGAACAAGGGATGCATTTATTTGATCAGAAATACAGTAAAAACAGTAATAATGTGAAATATTATTAAACTTAGAATTTGTTTTAATTATGTTCTATTGTAATATATTTAAAAATGTAGTTTACTCCAGTGATGGTAACTTGTAAGTAAGCAGATTAATTTATATAGACACTATCTCAGACATGACATTATCTTCTTTGATAATATCTACCAGTAGCCTAAAGGTGGACTACAGTGAAATACAGATGTTCATTTTTAATGACTTAAAATCAGTTTGTTTACGCAAGGTGTAGGTACCGGAGGAACGTCATGACGACGCATGCGTAGACACGCCTATTACAAAAACAAACCATGTGATCTCGTTTTACAATTCCTGTATGATATTTACAATGACACAATGCATGTGCGTGAGATATGTTCTTTGTGATTTAGAATCTGCTAATAACTGCAATATTTTCTATAAATATCTATGATTAAGATGATTCATGAGTTTCATTCTACAGGGATTGTCTGATCTGAGCATGTTTGTCATTTAAAATGTGTGTGTGTGTGTGTGTGTGTGTGTGCATGTACATATATAAGCATGATTTTATAAAGGCATGTGTTGTTTAAAATTAAAATTATTGTCTTTTTATTGCCATTGTACTAAAAGGCAAAGGAAATTATTATTATTTAATTTTGTGTACTTACATTATATACTGTATCTTTTTTCCTGCCCACTGTTAGATTACCTTAAAAGAACCTCCTTGCTACACCTGGTGGTCAAGAATTATGAAAATCGATTTCTCAACAATAAACCCCGATAAGTGCAACAATTACAAACCGGCCTACATGTTTGTGGTTGTTAATGAAATAATTTATCTGAAAGATTCTTAGATAACTAATACAGAATCAGGGCTGAAACAGCATTTACTTTAATTTTTTATGTGTTTATAATCTTTGACCTCATTGGTCAGTGAAGGCAAGACAGAATTTTCAGCATTACTCTCACATGATCCTTCAGAAATTATTATAATGCGCTGATTTGGTTTGGTCCTCAAGAACATTTTTTAATATTATCAATGTTAAAAAACGTTTGTGTTACCTAATATTTTTATGTGAACCAGGATACCATTTTTTTCAGGATACTCTGATGAATAGAAAGTTTAAAAGAACAGCAATAATTTGAAATACAAATCGTTTGTAACACTATAAACATTTTTATTGTCATTTAGATTACATTTTCTTTAAAAATATACAATTACTTATTACTAAATAAATGTTTCCAAAATAGCCTGACTTAACTGACTTAACTGTCGGATTGTTATAAGGAAAAACAAATATGATTATCTCTTTTACAAATTGATTTATTGGATAATTTTATGATAATCATGGATAATATTGCATAGTCATGTCATGTGATTATAGAGGGATAAAAATACACTGACTAGTACGAATGACCCACTAGTTCACATTGTAGATTATGGTCCTTTACATTTGACCTTGTGATATCAACATTACCATCATGTCCTGCATCTCCCCACCACCACAACCTGCCCCTCTCTCTCTCCCCACCTCTCTTCCTCTCTCTCTCTCTCTCTCTCTCTCTCTCTCTCTCTCTCTCTCTCCCACCTCTCTCCCCCTCTCTCTCTCCCCACCTCTCTTCCTCTCTCTCTCTCCCCCTCTCTCTCTCCCTCTCTCTCTCTCTCTCTCTCCCCCACCTCTCTCTCTCCCACATCTCTCTCTCCCCACCTCTCCCTCTCTCTCTCTCTCCCACCTCTCTCTCTCTCTCCCCACTTCTCTCCCCCACCTCTCTCTCTCCCCACTTCTCTCCCCCACCTCTCTCTCTCCCCCACCTCTCTCTCTCTCTCTCTCTCCCCACCTCTCTCTCTCTCTCTCTCTCTCTCTCTCTCTCTCTCTCTCCCTCTCTCTCCCGCCTCTCTCTCACCTCTCCCCCACCTCTTTCTCTCTCTCTCTCTCTCTCTCTCTCTCTCTCTCTCTCCCCACCTCTCTCACTCTCTCCCCTCTCAATTTCAATTCAATTCAAATAAGCTTTATTAGCATGACTGCGTAGCACAATGTTGCCAAAGCATTAATATATATACAGTATATACAACAATAACATAGGTAAATAAATAACAACATAAATAGTAAATAAAATCAAAATCATTCTAAATACATGAAAAGATCAAGTTGGTCAGTATCAAGTGAATCATGTTGAACATCTAACATTATGAATGGTTAACACATATTTAGCAGCGAGTGCAGCTGTGTTATCATCTTCTCCGAGTAAGAAGGGCATTATCTTAGAATCACTGAGCTCTGTAAATGAAGGGATCAGGGCTTTAAATCTGGGGAGAAATGTTTCCCTCACATGGAGATATTTGGGACACATCATCAGAAAGTGTTTCTCATCCTCTATTTGCTGTAGATCACAGTGTCTACAGATCCTCTGCTCTCGCTCGGTTCATGTTTGTCTATGTCTTCCTCTCTCTATCTCTAGATCATGGTCACTTAATCTGTATTTGGAGAGGATTTGTCTTTCTTTAAATGGTTTAATCAATAAATAATTGGCAAATGTAGTGGTTCTGTTTAGGGTTGAGTAGCATTGGAGCTTATTTTGAAGTTCAAATTGTATTTTTAGAGATTCATCATGAATGTCACCCCCCTCTCTCTCTCTCTCTCTCTCTCTCTCTCTCTCTCTCTCTCTCCCACCTCTCTCTCTCTCCCCCTCTCTCCCCACCTCTCTCTCTCCCCCTCTCTCCACCACCTCTCTCTCTCTCTCTCCCCTCTCTCCCCACCTCTCTCTCTCTCTCTCCCACCTCTCTCCCCACCTCTTTCTCTCTCTCTCTCTCTCTCTCTCTCTCTCTCTCTCTCTCTCTCTCTCTCTCATCGTAGTGTTAAATATAGTCACTCTACTCTTGTTGCTGTAACTGACCACACTCTCAGCATTGCTCAGTACCGTTACGGGAGGAAGGAAGTGTAGCACTGACGCTTGGTCTGGTTTTCTCCTCTGCTGAGTGGAGAGGGAGTGAAAGGATGCACAAGATCATGGGAGCAGAAGACTTTGAGCTGGAGTGGTGCTATGAGCAGTATGCTGATGGTAAAATCATGCATTTGGACTTTCAATGTCTACTTGAATAGTTTCTGCTTGGATTTATCAATATCAGGAGTGTTTTTGAAAATGTTTAGGTGTTTAGCTTGCATGTTGTGGGCTAGTTTTTTCTGTGAATGTTTTGGATGAGATTCAGAAGTGCTTTAAAGCTAATCACATTCTCCCTTTTACTCTCTTTCTCCTTTTTGAGTGTAGCCTGAAGGCTCTGGATGTCTTCGTGTGTGTGTGTGTGTGTGTGTGTGTGTGTGTGTGTAGAGAGGACAGCATGGTTGTCTTATTGTTTGCTCTGTCCAGAGTCTAACAGTATGTCCTCATAAAACTTTTCTTTCTCGTTCTCATCTTTACAGTCAATGTCCCGAGGCTGAGCTCTGGTTTTAGGTATACAGTCCTCATTAAAGCACTTTAGGAACTCCGCTGCATTAATACGATTTAATTTGTTTAAATTCATTCTTTGTCTTTTGAAGACTTCATTGTAAGTTCAGTTTTGCATATTGAAGTTCAGCTTCTATTTTATAATATCCTTCTAATAAACAAATTTCCTCCTGCCCACATCCTGTACATTGAATTTAGTATCAAACATGTCATTAAAAGATGTTAGAAAGTTGTTGTTGTCTTGTTTGATGTTTTATCTCATTACTTTTTTTTGTTGTGCATACTTTTGTGCTTGCATGTTTCTGTGTGACTGTATGAATGTGTGATATAACAGTAATTGTGGCTGATCTGATTCTGGCTGACTGTGGATGGGGTTGCTGAGTAACAGTACCATGGAAACAGTAGCAGGGCAATCATGCATGGTTTGTCATTGATGTTATTGTAAGAGCGTGATGGCGCGAGGTCAGCAAGCCAGTAGCTTTTTTTCCTCATCTTTATCTACTTAAACTGACATTACATGTCTGTAAGCTTGAGAGTTCTCTTATCAGAGTTATTTTTAAGGTCAGGATGTAAGAGATTTGCCTCATTGAACTGAACTCTTAATTTGATGTTTTTACTTTCAAGTAAATTTTTTTAAGCTGGTCTGATGAACTAAAGTGTTTTTTTGGTCTGTGTTTCAGTACTATGTGCTGAGCGAGTGGGCCAGATGACTAAGACCTACAATGACATCGACGCTGTCACAAGACTTCTGGAGGAGGTGAGCTTTAAAAAAAAAAACTGTGTATTTATTATGATGCTAAAGTCTGGGCTCATTAAGATTTTTCTTTTTAAAGAAATAATATTTTTATTTAACAAGGATGCATTAAATTGGTTAAAAGTGACTCTAAAGGAGGGGTGCTCCGATCGTTTGGTTGCCGATCACTATCGGCCGATAATCGCGTTGAGATGTTTGATCGGCGGAAACCGATCTCAAGCTGATGACACGCCTGCCATGAGAGGACTGTCAAGAAGAATCTCTCTGTCCGGCGCTGGTAAAATAAATATAATCTTGTACAATTCATATTTCTACATTAAATAACTTAGAAAGTAATTTGAAAAGTTTCTGAGACAATTTCACAAACAGCAAGAGTGAATCACTGCATGCGTTCTCTCTCTTTCTCTCTCTCTCAAAATACGCAAATGGCTTCAAATCACCACACATCACGAGCTGCACGCTACACAGTTGACAGGAATTGTCACTTGTACAATCGAGGCAGTGTCGCATCGTCACTAAGTTTATAAATTGCATTTCTTCTTCATTATTGCCAGTGTTTAAACCATTCAGCGCTCGCACGCTCTCCTGGAGACTGTGCGCTAGTGATGGGTAAATGAAGCCTCGTGAAGCACTGAGGCTTTCCTCTGACTGTTTCTGGAAAAGATTCAAAGCTTCGCGAGAATCAAAAACAGCGCAATCTGGTGGTTAATAAAAAATACAGCAGCCAAAAGCTTGTGAAAGAGAGTAGCCCCAAAGTGCACCCTGGACGATGGGGCGGGGCTACACATTAAGGTGGGGCGACACGTGTTGCTCTGCCCACCCCCAATTTCTTTGTTTTATATTATAATAGAGCAGAGCTTATTGGTGTATACGTTTACGCATAAGCATTCTTTTATATATGTTTTTTATGAATAATCTATACTGTTTGGCTATACTACAGATATATTAAGTGCTAACAACAGCGATTTAGTTAGAATCAATTAGCAAATGTGTTTTTTTAAACTTATGACGAATTATTTAGATTAAGTTCCTATCAAACGTTTGGTGGCGGCATCTCCGAGTACTTCGGCAGAACAGAGCTGTGTAATATGAAAAAGTTCTTCATTTTTGGTCAGGATATACAGTGGGGCAAAAAAGTATTTAGTCAGCCACCAATTGTGCAAGTTCTCCCACTTAAAAAGATGCGAGAGGCCTGTAATTTTCATCATAGGTATACCTCAAATACAAAAAGTATTTGTTCACAACATATCCAAATGTTCTCCCAACTTTTCAAATTGAGTCATCTGAACAAACAACTTACATTGAACAATATTGCACAAGTTCCCAGCATGCATTGCAGCTTGAAAACAGTTGATGTTATTTATTATTAAAATAGTATCGTTTTAAATTTGACTGGCTTAATTTATGCTACTGCTGCCACTGTCAGTTAGCTGTCATGTGGATCAGAGTTCATATTCTTACTGATTTAAAATGTGATGATCCTCACCATGTTTGAGAATCATGTGCTGAGTGCCGGAGCACGTATTGTTTTCGTATTTGTTATTTTGAAGGCTCAGGACACCTTTGCAGGTGTTTTGAGTTTATTAGCTGATTGGCATGTCACCATATTCTAATTTGTCGATATAGTGAATTGATGCACCTGTACTTGAGTAATCATTTATACAACCCTTCCTACTCCTTAAGAACTGTACTTCTCCACAGTGAGCAAAAGGACTGGCAAAATCACTGGACCCCTCACATCCAGCACACTCCCTCTTTGAACTGTTGTCGTCTGGTCGACGCTACAGAGCTCTGAGCACCAGAACGACCAGACACAGAAACAGTTTCTTCCCTCAGCCAATCCATCTCATGAACACTTGACAAATCAGGAACCAAATCAGCACACATTCAATTCAGGAACCGGTGTACAGCTTTCAAGTCAGGAGATGTCATGGAGTACAAGCATGCCAGATATGACCTCCAAAAATCCATCAAGGCCGCCAAGAGGACATACACCCAGAAACTTGAGAGCTGTCACAGGGAAAATAACACAAGAAGAATGTGGCAGGTAATCCAGTTAACTACTAACTACAGGGAAGTTTCAGTCAGAACGGTGACCTCAAATGCCTCCTTCATGGATAACCTTAATAGTTTCTTCCTCAGATTTGACCAACACAATAAAGACGTTGTCTTAAAAGCCCCCCACAACCTAGCGGAGATTGTACTCCAGGTATCACACACACAGGTTGTTAGATAGTTCTAAAGGCCTGTGCAGAACAGTTGGCGGAGGTGTACACAGACATTTTTAACACCTCTCTCTCACACGAAACCGTTCCACACATTTTTAAGTCCTCTATTATAGTGACGCTTCAAAAAATAAAATGCAACAATAATGAATGATTTTAGACCTGTGACACCCCACAGGGCTGTTGCCTCAGTCTCAAACTTTTCTCATTGTATACATATGAATGTAACTCCACCCAGGACAATAACATTATTATCAAGTATGCGGATGATACAACAATCCTTGGCCTCATCAAAGGGGAGGATGAATCATCATACATGGATCAGGAGGAGAGCACCCCCTCTGCAGCCTCTCATCATCAAGGGGACTGAGGTGGAGCGGACTGTCAGCTATACGTTTTTAGGCCTTCACGTTTCAGAGAACCTAAGCTGGGCTAAAAATACTGCAACAACAGTGAAAAAGCTCAGCAGAGGTTGTATTTCATCAGACTGCTGAAGAAGGCCAGACTTAGATGTCAGCCCCTCATCGGTGTCTATAGGGGCCTCGTCGAGAGTATTCTTACCAGTGGTATTATAGTGTGGTATGGCAATACGGCCCTGGCTGAGAGGAAATCACTGCAACGGGTCAAAAAAACTGCAGAGAGGATTATTGGCTCCAACCTCCCTGGACACTATATATACTCAGCGCTGCAGACAGAAAGCACAGAGCATCCTCAAGGATAAACATCACCCAGCTCATGATCTGTTTAAATGGGTTGATACAGGCTACAATCTGAGTTAGTATTAGTACTCACAGGGCCCGTTTGCACAAGAGCTTCTTTCCAGCCACTGTTAGGTTAGTGGCACAGGACACCAGAGAGGGAAAGAAGTATCCTATCCCATAACTCTCTCTTACTTTGGAGGACTAGTACTTTCTATCTCGCCCTCTATGGACCCATGGACAGATATTTGTGTCTCCTATTATTAATGTTATGTAATTGTATCATTTTTTTATTTTTATAAAGCTGACTCTGTGAAACGCATAAGAATTCCAATGTACCCGTACTACAATGTACCTGTGCAAATAGCAATAAATTCAAAATTAAAATTAAAATAATTATGGTGCACACACTATTTATACTCTTATTTATCTAACACATATAATTAGTCTACACTTCAATTGCACATAATATACCTGTACATGCAAAACTGTCTATTGTTATATACCTGTACACACAATTGTCAATGTGTATATTGTTATTCCTTATTTACTTGTTATTTACTTGTTTTTGTCCTGTCACTGTCATTCTGTTGCACTGCAGTAGCTTCTGTCATGAAAACAAATTCCTTGTATGTGGAAACATACGTGGCAATAATGGCAATTCTAATTCTGATACTTAAATATGTCAGGGCTCTGTCCTGGAAATTTTGTCTGTGTTGTCTTGTGGCTTAACTAGGGTTGGGTACCAAACTCATTGTTTCCCTTGTCACACCCTCTTGTTTAGCCCTTGTCTTGTCCTGTTTCCTTAACTGTGCTCTCCTGACCCTAGTGTACTTTCCTCCCTTTATATTGTGCTGTTTTTCCTCTTGTGTTTGCGAGTTCGTCTTGTGCCATAGACACAGTTACTGATTTGCTGCTCTATATTCCAGTCTTGCCCTGTCATGTTGTATCCTTACTGCGGTTTTGCTCTTGATTTTTATATCTTCAGATTTTTTGGGGGGTTTTGTTCCTCAGTAATCTTGCTTGTATTTACTTAGAATATCTCCTTTAGTTGTTTATCAAGTCTTGTTTAAATGTTTAGTCTTCAGCTGCTCTGGTTTATGTCATGAGTCCAGGCCTGGCGCTCCTCCCTCTCACTACCAGAGGTCGCCATTTCCCTTTCTCCTGGACTAATTTCCCTTAACCACACACACCTGCCTCTCATCACACTCCTCAGCTGTTCTTCATCATCTTGGACTATTTATACACCTCATTCCGGTCCCTCTGCCTGGCTAAATTGCAGATGTGAATTTGTTTGTCTCTGTGATCAGCACGCTGGGGATACATGCACTGTGCTGCTGTTTTATGTATCCCAGCTTCCTAATTGTTTAGTTTTTTGGCCGTGTTGGCCTTTTTGTTATTTATTAAAGCCTTTTTTCCCTGCATTTGGACCCAGACTCTGATTAACGGTGATCCCTCTCACCGGCCGTGACAGAATTTAGCCAGCAAGCATGGATCCAGCAGGGAGAACAGTGCATTATGGAGTGACTACCGGCTTTCTGAAGATGGACCGTGAGATTTGTCCTCCAGCCACTCTAAAGGAGCGGACGGCACGCCATCAGAGGTTAATGGCTCTGCGCCAGCAGGGGACAGAGGCAGGAGGTTTTGCCCAGACATTCTGGACTTTGGCGGTAGGGCTAAATTATAATGAGTCGGTACTCAAGGACTTTTTTAATGTGTGCCTGGATGATCCACTGCCCCAGTGGGAGATGGAGGGACTTAGGATCCTGGACTTTTGGGGCTTTGTCAGGTATCTCCATCACCGGAGTCAATGGGCAACACCAGATCATTCAGAACCCTTCCAGGGATTTTCCCACCAGCCCTGGCCCTCTGACCCCACTGAGAAGCGGCGGTTGAGAAGGAAGAGGAATACTAACAACACTCCCGAGCCGCTCCATTCCAGGAGCTCAAGAGCCGCTCCGATCCAGGAGCTCAAGAGTCCACCCTGAGCCCGCTCCGTTCCGGGAGCTCGGAGAGTCCGCCCTGAGCCGCTCCGTTCCGGGAGCTCAAGAGTCCGCCCCTGAGCCCGCTCCGTTCCGGGAGCTCGAAGAGTCCGCTCCTGAGCCCGCTCCGTTCCGGGAGCTCGAAGAGTCCGTCCCTGAGCCCGCTCCGTTCCGGGAGCTCGAAGAGTCCGCCCCTGAGCCCGCTCCGTTCCGGGAGCTCGAAGAGTCCGCCCCTGAGCCCGCTCCGTTCCGGGAGCTCGAAGAGTCCGCCCCTGAGCCCGCTCCGTTCCGGGAGCTCGAAGAGTCCGCCCGAGCCCGCCTCCGTTCCGGGAGCTCGAAGAGTCCGCCCCTGAGCCCGCTCCGTTCCGGGAGCTCGAAGAGTCCGTCCCTGAGCCCGCTCCGTTCCGGGAGCTCGCAGAGTCCGCTCCAGCGGCCCCGCCCTGGCCTCCTGCTCTGCCGGCCCCGCCCTGGCCTCCTGCTCTGCCGGCCCCGCCCTGGCCTCCTGCTCTGCCGGCCCCGCCCTGGCCTCCTGCTCTGCCGGCCCGCCCTGGCCTCCTGCTCTGCCGACCCCGCCCTGGCCTCCTGCTCTGCCGACCCCGCCCTGGCCACCTGCTCTGCCGGCCCCGCCCTGGCCACCTGCTCTGCCGGCCCCGCCCTGGCCTCCTGCTCTGCCGGCCCCGCCCTGGTCTCCTGCTCTGCTGCAACCACCCTGGCACTCCTATCTACCTCCATCTCCAGGCCCTCTGCCGCTACATGGGCCTGGCCCACCATACCTCCCCCCTTTCCAACTCCCTCCCGAACTTTTGGATTCCTGTTTTGGGGAAACGTCTGGAAGCCGTTCCTTGAAGGGGGGTCCTGTCATGAGTCCAGGCCTGGCGCTCCTCCCTCTCACTACCAGAGGTCGCCATTTCCCTTTCTCCTGGACTAATTTCCCTTAACCACACACACCTGCCTCTCATCACACTCCTCAGCTGTTCTTCATCATCTTGGACTATTTATACACCTCATTCCGGTCCCTCTGCCTGGCTAAATTGCAGATGTGAATTTGTTTGTCTCTGTGATCAGCACGCTGGGGATACATGCACTGTGCTGCTGTTTTATGTATCCCAGCTTCCTAATTGTTTAGTTTTTTGGCCGTGTTGGCCTTTTTGTTATTTATTAAAGCCTTTTTCCCTGCATTTGGACCCAGACTCTGATTAACGGTGATCCCTCTCACCGGCCGTGACAGTTTAATTCTTTAATTTTTCATTAATATAAATTCATATATTTCCTTTTACCTTTTGTTTTGCTTTTTATTTTCTTGTTATTTTTTTCCCTTTTATTACTTGTTTCTCTTGTTGCTGAGTAGTGTTATTGTGTGGTTTTGCATGCTGTCTTGTTGTGTGTTTGTGCTGTGTGTTCCCTCCAGTCCTGCTCTACCAGCCTGAGACTCCCTGCCTCTTGGTTCCTCAAGTCATTCTGCCAACCAAGCCTGGGGCTGAGAACCTTTCTCTGATACTGGCCTGCTTTAAGCCCCTTCTGATTTCATGCCCTACTGTTCTCTGCTCTGGCCTTCTCCCCATTCTTCTGTCTGGTTTGGCGACTAACTGGGACTGTTCTCCAGACCGTTTACCTCTGAAGGCATAGTTCTCTCCCGCTGATTGGAGTTCACCCCTGTGCACCCCCTTAACTTGTGCTGTCAATAAATATTTGATTCACTCTCTGCATTTGGGTCCCTTCCTACTGACCTTGCCATTACGAACCCGCCACATAGGACCCAGCAGAATGAGTCTCAAGATCTTGCCACCAGCAAATTCTCAGGAGAGACTGGCCCATCAGCGAGGGCTGGGAGCTCTTCGTCAGCAGGGTCTGGAGGTGAGTGCCTTTGCCCAGTTCTTTTGGACTATGTCCAGGGGCCTCTAGTACCAGGATGCAGCCCTCAAAGATATCGTCAACCTCTGTCTGGACAATCCACTGCCTCGGCTGGAAATGGAACAATTAAGGATTTTGGACTTCTGGAATTCCTCCAAATATGTGCATCACCGCAAAGATTGGCAAATCCTTTCGCCACCAGAGTCTACCTGCACAGATCACCCCACCTTCCCTCCCTCAATGAATCAAGATCATGCTCCTCTTTTACCGCCCACATTAAAGCAACAGCTGAGAAGGAAGAGGGCTGCCCGGAATACTGTAGCCATCACTGTGTCATCAGAGTCAACCGCAGTCACTGCAGATGTGGACAAATTAATTCCACTCAGCTCCTAAGTCTATTCCTGCAGCTCTTGAGTCTTTTCCTGCAGCCTCAGAGAGCATTTCAACTGCCCCTGAGGGCACCCCAGAATCAGCTTCTGAATTTGTTCCTGCAGCACCAGAGGGCATTTCAGTTGACCCCGAGGGTGCTCCAGGGTCAGTCTTTGAGCCCTTTCCAACAGCCCAGAAATGCATTCCTGTTTCAGCCCTGGAGCCTTTTCTAGACTTGGTTCCAGTCCAAGAGGCAGTTCCTGTTAGTCCTGACACAACCACAGAGGCAATCCCAGAGTCATCTGCACTACCTGCCAAGGCTACGGAGAACATGTCTGAGCAAAAATTTAGCCCTGTAACAAATGTGACAGTCTCTGAACCTCCTGTTTTGCCCAGAGAAGTGATTCCTGCAAGTCATGTTATGCCCACAGAGCTAATTTAAGCTCTAATTTAGCTAATTTTCATGTCCACTGAGTTTAGTCCAGCCAGTTGTACTATACCCACCGAGATCATCCCTGAGCTGCTTGTCCTTCCTGCTATGGCCAATGAGACCACTCTCAAGCAGCCTGCTGTCACTGTTTCGGCCATGGATGACACGGAGGTCATTCCCGATCAGCCCGCTCTCACTACCAAAGGCTCAGAATCTGAACAGCACAACATTACTTAGCAACACGAGAAACGTAATAAAAGGGAAAAAAATAACAAGATAATAAATAGTAAACAAAAAGTAAAAGGAAATATCTGAATTCAAACTAATGAAAACCTAAAGAATAAAATCAGAGCACAAACATAATTACTTATGTTTATAAGTAAACATAAGCAAGATTACTGAGGAACAAAACCAAACAAAATCAGAAGATATAAAATCAAGAGCAAAACTGCAGTAATGATACACAATGACAGGGCTGGAATTTAGAGCAGCAAATCAGTAACTGTCTCTATGGCACAAGACGAAACTCCAAACACAAGAGGAAATACAACACAAAATAAAGGGAGGAAAGTACACTAGGTTCAGGTGAGCACAGTTAAAGAAATGAGGACAAGACAAGGGCTCAGCACCCGCTTACTTCCACTCACTGATGACAATCTACAACCCCTCCAGATGTCTGAGATCCGCTAGTGAGCAAAGCCTTGTGGTACCATCACAGAGAGTCTCAAAATCACTTTCCAGAACATTCTCGTTCACCACTCCTGGCTGGTGGAATGACCTTCCTACCCCTATTCGGAATGCTGGATCCCTGTCAACGTTCAAGCAACAGCTGAAAACTCATCTCTTTCGACACTACTTGACTTCATCCTAAATTTCCCCCAAAAAATAAAAAAGATCTATCTTTCTCTTTATTCATTCCTTCTCTTGCTAGCTTGTACTTATTTGAACAATGCCTGAGACTTCTGTTTGCCTTTTTATGATGAATCGCTTCATGTTTTCCCAATTGTAAGTGGCTTTGGATAAAAGCGTCTGCTAAATGACTAAATGTAAATGTAAACAAGAGGGCGTGACCAAGGGAAACAAGGAGTTGGGATCACAGGAACAAATGTTAGACACAAACAAAGACAAAGCAATTTGTTCAGACAAAGACAACACAAGAAACATTAAACAAAGACAACACAGACAAAGCTTCCAGGGCAGAGCCCTGACAGTACACACCTCCTAATGGACGCCTCCTGGCATCCAAACCAGTCCAGGGTGGTGACTCAGCAGGGAACCAAGGGGGTACCAACTGGGCAGACTTGAAGGGAGCCATAGCAACCATGCAGCACAGGAGAGGTGGTGGGAAGGGTGGGAATAAATTTAGTGTTGTAGCCTGGGCCAGAATTTATCAAGCTTTTCAAAGTGCTATTTTAGTCTTAAGTGCTGAGAATTCATGAAATGTACTCCTACTTTCAAACTTAAGTATAAAAGCAAGTTATCACATTTCTTAAAGCTAAGAATCACTCTTACTCTCCCAGTTATTTAAGACAGCCGGAGAGGTCTCTCAAGTGGTTAGGAGTTGCCAGTAGGGGCTTGTGATGGCGCTGAGGAGACAGAGATGTGCGCAAATCTTTCAGGAGAGGAAGAATGTTCTTGAAATATTTGGCGACAAGCACTTAATCAAATGGTTACATTTCCTCAGTTATTCAAAACGAGCAAAGAACATTTACATTACCAAAGAACATCATAACGGACTTCAGTCTGGCGTGAGTATTATGCGATCTACACTGTATGATGAATAAATCTCTTAATCCCTTATTTACACTGCACGCGTCTGCGTCACGTTACAGATCTACAGCCACCGGAGCTGGTCAGCTGCGCCTTGGCAAGTTTCTGAAGCGGCTCTCTGTGCTGCATCACTAAAGATAGGCACCTAGCCTATTTTTGACGGATAATAATAATAATCTACTCGCTGTCATCAAAGGCATCAGCAACAGGCGATATCTTTGACTAGTCGATACACTATATAATATTGTCTATCGGCTTCCTAAATTGAGTTGTGATGATGCTTCGTTTCCTTGCCATAATGTATTATCTTGAAAATTATTTATTGTCAAATGTGTGTTGAATGTAAACTCTGTTAGTTTACCTATTACTCTATTAATTTAACCATTCAATTTGAATTTATCTGAGAATTCAGCTTTGAGCTAAGAATTTATTTTCACTTAAGTCAATTCTTAGCAGTTACTCTTGAGAGTAATTCGTATAGGCTTGATAAATACGTGCCCTGAACTTAAAATTCATCAAAGAATCCTGAAAAAAATTCATCATGGATTTTACAAAGATATTATGCATAAATGTTTCTTGAGCTAATCAGTATATTAGAATGATTTCTAAAGTCTCATGTTTCACTGACGGCTGGAGTAATGATGCTGAAAATTCAGCTTTGCCATCACGGGAGAAAATGACAGTTTAAACTATATTAAAAAAAGAAAACATTTTTAACTAATATTTCTAAATTTGTACTGTATTGTACTGTATTTTTGATCAAATAAATGCAGCCTTGGTGAATATAAGGTACTTCTAGGCATCTTACAACCCCAAACTTTTAAACGGTAGTGGATTTTCAAATCTTTTTCTCAATTCTACAGAAAGAGCGGGATCTGGAGCTCGCTGCCCGCATCGGTCAGTCCCTCCTGAAGAGAAACCGTGTTCTGTCAGAGCAGAGCGAATACCTGGAGGAACAAGTGGGCACCATCAGGGAGGAGGTACTTGAACAGATTCATTACGAAGGTTACTCTGGTGGGAATTCATAAAAAACAATGAGCTGGTCCTGCTGATATACTGTTCACCTCTGAATTTGGCTCTCAGTTGACAGAAGCTTTTTTTATGGTTCATCTCAGTTCATGTCTGTAATACTATTAGTAATAATATGAGAAATGATAATTAGCAATGAAGTCTGTGCAGTGAATGATTTCTTGTTGTTTAAATTGTGTTTATATTATTGTACACAGGTGGCTCAGCTGCACCATGAGTTGAATCTAAAAGATGAGCTCCTGCAGTTCTACACTAATGCAGTGGAGGAGAGTGAAGAGGGGTCTGGATCGCCCACGTCAGTCCACTGTCTTATAACACTGTCCTCTTTTATCTCTCGCTCAAGGCCAGTGAAGCCGGTTCTGTTGGCTTCAGTTAAAATATTATTAGCTCAGCTGTTTTTAAGGGCTTCTCAGCTGTAGTTTTAAATGTATAATGTACAACAGTTTTCAACACCCTTCAACACTTATTATTTATTATTATTTATTATTTCTTTCTTATTATTTCTGTTGAATCAGACAGTTGTTCTTTCATGAAAATGAAGAAAGCAGAATTAATATGCAGGGCCGTTGCTAGTGGGGTGAAAAAGGGTGACGATTATAGGGGCCCACGGCTGAGGGGGGGCCCCCCGGCGATATCAACCAACTGGCTGAGTCCAGCAGCCTAAAAAGATGATAAAGACAGTTGACAAGCCACTGCTGTGCGTCGTCAGGAAAGTTTATCATTTACACGTGTTTTAAGCCTTGCCAATTTAAAGATTAAAAAGAGTTTAAAGCATTCAAACACAAGATGCAGAAAAAAAAAACTCAACTGAGTACAAACAGAAAAAGATGTAAAAGAGCCCAATTCAGCACCCATGCGCTGTGTTCTGTGCGCACAGGGTGCACGCAGAGAGACGCATCTCGAAACACTTAAACACCGAATTTGCCTCTTCTTGCTCTTGTACCGACAAATACATACAAAATTATGTCAAAACACCCATCTTGAAGAGTATCCTCAAAAACTGTCAGTTATGTCTTAAGTGCAATTAAACCGTGGAGAAAGAAATCGGATGTGCATCATTATAATGGGACTCTTAATGTGACTACGCCTGATTTCCTAGAGCTGTCGGTGTCCTTAATGTTAATCGAAGAAAATGAAAGTAAGAAAATCAATCACTGCTATTGAATGAATTACTTTGTAGTTTTAGCAATAAATGAAGTTTAGACACGTAGTTTTTAAACTAAGTTCGGGAGGAGCACGTCAGATACTCAGGCTAATTAGCACAGGTGGTACACAATCTAGGTAATCAGCCTTGGACATAAATACAGCTGTCTTACCTCCACCTAGTCGACGGTTAAGCAGCATTCGGTGGCACCATTTACCATTACATCACAGACTCAACACTTCTGTCCAAACAACGAGACCCATGTTGGGTTCATATTTTTCACCAGACACGGCCGCCGAGCTCCGGGCTTCGTCACGACCGCTGCTCTCTGCGCTCTCCTCCGCCGGCTTCCAACGAGCCTGGGCCACGCCCCAGGTTTCACCGCAGCAAAGCTTCACTCGCTTCCCGCTTCGACTCCTCATCCTTCACCGCGGCTCTCCCAGCTGCAGCGCAAGTATACAGCCGGGCCTCTAGCTTCTAGTTTCAGATGCTAACGCGAGGCGGCCTCCGTTAACACGCAACCACCATTGTTGCCAATAATTCTCAGGGGAAATCTCCAAAGGCAGGTATTTGTTGATAAAATCGTTAAAAGACCTCGCGAAGACATTGGATGTTAACATTTGTTTGTTTGTTTTATTTATATACGTTAGCACATTTATACACAACTTAGAGTTGACCAAAGTGCTTTACAAAACAAAGTAAACAACAATCCAACAGAGCAAATTTATAAAATAATAGAATCCCAGTAGATAGATACAAAAACCCTTCATTGATTTGCCGCAAATCGATCAAGAAGATGAGATTTAAGCATAACTTTAAAAATCGATAGAGAAGTCGTCGTTCGGATGGCAACCGGAAGATTGTTCCAGAGTGTAGGACCCACGATTACAACGTCACCATGTAACCATGACACCATGCCCAGTATATACACCGGGCGTACTTAAACCTCCGTATTTTTACCAGTATTTAATTGGCATAGCATTCCTTAGACATTTTAAGCTGGATGAGATAAATGCGTTTTGCGAATACACTCTTGATCACCGCGGACCAACAGTAAAATGAACGTGCACGAGGTATTCTCATTCAACCTGTGCTATATTAACCCTTTCGCACGTGAGTTTAAAATATTCTAGCTGAGCCCCCAGCGTGAGTTTTTAGGCGACCGTTATTTTAGAACGTATCGCCTTATTGTTTCCATGGCGACGCGTCATGCTCGTCATGTGACACAACGCACGCAGCCACATAGCTCTGTATGACATGTGGATCACTTTTTATTTCATTTATCTTTTTATTTAAAATATTCACAAACATGCTCACTATATTATGAAATATCTGATATTCCGATTCTGAAATATGTGCAAGTAAATGTATTTGGTAGTTTAAACACTTTTATAATGACCGTATTAGTTGATCTATACCGGCTGATGGGCGCCGCCATGTTAGTTTGCGCTGAATCCTAGCTGTGGGATAAACAACAAGTAAATGAATCCTCTCCTCTCGAAACACGTTAAAGTAAGTCTCGGCTAAACTGGAAGAAGAGCAGAGTAAACTTTATAGTTACATATACACAATCTGTATATGATAGCAATAACACAGGTCGTCAGATTATATTTGTAATGATCATTATTGACGTTTCCATAGAAATCAGCATGCATTTTACAAACTATAAATGTATGGTTTTGCTTGTACTTCTGCATGTTTAAATGTCTGAAGCCTAAGATAAGCATTATATGGTTGAAAACGCTGAATGGTTGTGATAATGGCGCTCAGCGCGTCCGATCTGGCTCAGCGCCAAAAAAGCAGATTTGAATTTGGCAGTTGATGACGTGACGCACTGATTATTCTAATCACACCAGCGTGATCGTACGCTTCTGGGACCAGCTAAGACTGATCACACCGGTGTGATAAATGCAGCGTCAAAGGGTTAATGTTTTGTCTTTGACCTAAATCATAGAGACACGGACCTTGATTTGCATATGCATTTCAGAGGGCTAAATAGAGCCCTTCACAACAGATTTAGTTCCCAAACAACTGTCAGGTTTGACCTAAACATGAATTTCAGCTGCATAATTAATCCAAATTTCGACAGTAATAAATTGTTGCAGCATCAGTTGCGCTTGTATTCCCAAGATCTCCCGGTTCTCTCTTGTGCATTTAATTTCACCGTAAACATCACTCTAAACAGATCATTTGAATCCGTGAATCGTCGACTAGAGAACAGCTGCTATCGGATCATTCCAACTTGTGAAGGCGTCGGAGCAAATAGCAAACTAATTTTACAGGTTCATTCTGTTTACGAATCAGACACTGCTCCTCGTCCCAGAGCACATTATATACATTATAAGGAGTAATGGTATGTTTCATGATACGTAGCGAGGAAAGTGCAATCTTTGGAACGCAGTAAAGTTACTAAATAAACGACTCCAGAACTACAGGCATTAGAAAATGTACGGTAGCGAAGTAAGCTACTTCGTTACCGACCATCAGTGGCCCTGCTAAACGTCACAACCATTTTTCCGTGGCCTATACAGCTACAGCCGCAGGCGCAAGCTCGAAGCTGCCTCCGCTTGCAACACAGCCCCACACATCTCAGTCTTTTTCCTTCCGCTATGAATAACTCTCTTTTTCCTTTACAGTGGCCTCCAGCTCCCGTAGCAGACACTAGCGTGAGGCATTAGCAGAGCAGGCTACAATAGCTCTTCAGGACCTCCTTCCTGTGGCCTACAGCTACGGCAGTCAAAGCAAGCGCGACGAAGCATGCAAAGCATGCCGGCATTTTTACCATGACACCATAGACAGTGGGTGATCAATTAAGCCGCATCTACGCACGGATCTCTGTTGAAATGGAAGTTACGTGGTTTATCACGTCCGTATTTAAGACGTAACTGCCCGTGTTTACATTAATTTTGCATCATAAACATTTGGAGACGCAATAACATGAAGCCCCTTACACGTGCACAGCTGCATCAAGCAGTCTACACAATCAAGCGCCCATCAGCGTTTAAAATAAGAGCAGCCTTCCGTAGTGAGGTTGACATCTTCCATTTATAGATTCACCGCATTCTGGCGAGACCACACACTTCAAGTGTACATCAAACAAACGCGTGTCTCTCTCAGCGCTCCCGCGCAATGAAGCCAGCGAATCTCCTTGTAACTTGCTCCAACCTTTCCAAACCTTATGAAAGATTATTTTACAGAAAGTTCAAGTGGCATGCTCGTGAGGGATGGGAAGCAAGCAGCATATGGGTGTTTCTAAAGCAACTCAGCGTCATCGCTCATCGGGTTGAAATCTAAGCCCAGAATTGATTCGGAAATTCTCAGAATCATTTGAGAGAGACTTGGTCATTTCTCCGTGACAGAAGCGCTGCAACAATCGTAATCATTGAATATGGACATCAAAGTTGATATTTGCCAAATTCTCCATCGAGTTCAGCCGTATTCATCCTGAAATGACCTGTTCAGCTTTCCCCTATAAGCGGCGCAAATTAAACAAAGGTTCGAGACCAAGGCCACGCCCCCGATTTCGCAGATGTAAGGCCCGCACAGGGTCCGGCGGCAGCTCAGCTGTCCGGCACGAAAAAGCGTTAGCAAAACCATCTCCTTTTTGATCAAACAAATCAAATCAAGAAAGGTAATTTGTTTATATTTTCAACCTCTCTTCACCTATCCAACCTTACCAAGCCGTCTGCGAGTACCTCCACCTCAGGATTTCCCAGGCCAAGTCCCCCCCTCGAACCCTTATTCTTAGACCACGCCGGAAAACCAGTCAGTCGTACCTGGTTTCAAAAACAGCTCAAGTCCGTCCTGCTATCAGCGGGTATCTCGGCAGCAAATTTTTCCAGCCACTCCTTTCGCATCGGGGCAGCGACGTCAGCGGCCCAAAAAGGCCTCACTAAACACCAAATCCAAACCTTAGGTAGATGGTCTTCAGAAGCTTTTCAAAGCTACATCCGAACGGACCAGTTCCACATCAAATCAGCCCACCAAACTCTCGTTTCATAAACCCGGTGCGAGCTTTCCTGGCTTTTACTTACCTGTCCAAATCACACGCTTGGCGAGGCTCCCCCTCCTGATACCGCGGACCACCACTTCTGTCCGGAGCCTCCCAGCCAAAAAACTTGCCTTTTCAACCTTGTGGCCGGAGAGTCTCACCCATCCAGACTGCGAGCTTCCATCTCCAGTCTGGTGAAGGCGAGTGCCTCCCGGCTACCCAGCTTTACCTTTCCGTCTTTACCTGTCCGACAGTGAGTCTTAATCTCCCATCGGACGCCGGTGCGAGCACCCGGCCAGGCGACCTTACCTCTTCCACCCCACGGCGAGGCTTACCCATCCAGACCGCAGTATTTTCCTCCGGTCGGATGTTGGCGAAAACCTCCTGGCCACACAGCTTGTTTTCTGTCTTTACCTGTCCAACACAGCGAGTCTTGATCTCCCGTTGGGCCGCGCGAGCTCCCCGGCCAGACAACCTTACCTTTCAAACCTGTTGCTTAACGAGGCTTACCCGTCCGACACGGTGATTCCGAAACCAGTCGGACGTCGGCGAGAGCCTCCGGGACAAACAGCCTTACCTTTTCAAATCTACTGCTCGACCAGGCTTACCGTCTGACACGGTGATTCCGAAACCAGTCGGACGTCGGCGAAACCTCCGGGACAGACAACTTTCCTTTTCCATCCTGCGGCCGGCAAGGCCTACCCAACCACGCTGCCGGTTGACTGCGAGGCCTTCCGACCCTCTAAACTTTGCCTTTCTGTCTAAACCCGTCCGACTCGGTGAGCCCCGATCTCCGACGGACGCCCGGCGAGCACTCGGCCAGACAATCTTACTATTTCAAGTCCTAAGCTCGGCGAGGCTTACCCGTCCAACACAGCGGGTATTGTGCCCCCGTTGGACGTCGGCGAGAGCCTCCCAGCCAGACAATCTTACTATTTCAAGTCCTAAGCTCGGCGAGGCTTACCCGTCCAACACAGCGGGTATTGTGCCCCCGTTGGACGTCGGCGAGAGCCTCCCAGCCAGACAAACTTACCTTTCAAGTCTCACGCTCGGCGAGGCTTACCCGTCCAACACAGCGGGTATTGTGCCCCTTGGGACGCCGGCGAGCCTCCCAGCCAGACAAACTCATCCTTTCCGTCTGCTCGCACCACGATATCGAACCCCGTCGAACGCTACGTGCCCGGCCGTTCAGGCAATCTTAGCTTTCAGTCCACTACCGGCGAGGTTCAACCGTCCGACACACGAGTATTGATCTCACGTCGGACGCCGCAAGAGCCTCCCGGCTGGACAACCTCACCTTTTCCTCCTACGCCAGCTAACCCATCAAACAGGCGGGCACGCCCGCCAGTGGGATGTTGGCTAAGCATCCCGACCAAAACTTTACCTTTCCGTCTTCACCTGTCCGACACAGTGAGTCTTGATCTCCCGTCGGTCGCCGGCGAGAGCACTCCCGGCCAGACAACCTTGCCTTTTCTAGTCCCACGCTGGCGACGCTTACCCGTCCAACACAGCGGGTATTGTGCCCCCGTTGGGCGTCGGCGAGAGCCTCACAGCGAGACGACTTACCGCTTCCCACTTGGCAGACGAGACTAACCCGTTAGACTCAGTGAGTATTGGCCTCACCGTAGAGTTCGGCGTCAGTCTCAGTCACCCATCTATTTTTTCCGTCCGACGGGCGACGAGGCCTAGCCGTCGCTGCGGTCCTCATCCGCCCGCCGAACACCATTGAACTGTCTCTGCTATCCTCAAACCTTTTCCCCCCGCCTGGCGAGGCTTACCCGTCCGATGTCCTAAGTCTTACAATCTCCCATCGGATGCTGCCAGAGCCCCCCCAGTTCCGGGTTTCTCTTCTCCCTACTCGTCGGCGAGACTATCCGTCTGGCAGCGTAGCCTTGGTCTCATGTCATGACGTTGACGCTGGTCTCCCGGTGAGCTCCTATGCTTGCCGTCCGCATGCGACGCTCATCCATTCGATGCCGTGAGTCTCGATCTCCCGTCGGATGTTGTGAGAGCCTCCTTGTTGGGCGTCCCAAACTCTTTTTATCTGCCTAGCCGATAGGACCCATCCGTCCGTCGGAGGGGTATTGTGCCCTATCGGAGGCTTCATGGGTCCTCTCGGCCAGATACCGCCCTCTGTCCTCTGATTAGCAGGGGCTGATGGCCAGTAGGGCCGGTACGCCGACTCCGTGAACTATCCCACTGCAGGCAACTCGGGTCCTCCTGGCCAGGGCTCCAACCACGCTGCTCCTCCATCGGCAGGCAGGGCTCACCCGTCCCAATGCGGTGAGCCATCGCTGGGCCTCGGTTGAGCCCTCCCCGACCGGTCGCCCCAAAACCACGAAATTCACTCCGGCGGTCGGTGGGGCCCACTCATGCATGCTAAACCGCTCCCTCCGAGCACGTAGACCCCCCCGGCCTGCCACACAAGCCACTCCTCGGAACTAGCTCCCGCCAGATGTCAAACGCGTATTTGGGGGGTAAATCTTAGTCTGGCGGCTGTCCTACATTCTATTGCTTTTTGGGGGGTTCACTGGGTTCGGGCCATTCCCGGCTAGGAGCCCTCCCCCAGGACAGCACGCCTACAACGTATTACCATACACGCCAAATACGCATTACGTTATCGTGCTAGTAGATGTAAGTGTGAAATCGTGAATTAATCCACAGTCAAACCAAAAATTATTTGGATACCAGATATAATTATTTAGATTTTGTTTTTTTACTAGTGGGTGCAGGATACTATAGTTCATTTTTGTAAGTGAGTATAGCAAAATAAAGTAAACTGTGACATATTTTACCCCAAAATCCCTCATACAGTGGACTACCAGTAAAATGTAAAAAAAATTTCCAAAAATTATTCAGACACTTTGACCTGACCTAATGCAACCTTTTTACACCACATACTGAACAAAATTAAGCATTGCTTGGTAATTGGTCAACAAAGTATTGATAATTGTGTAAATATTGTCATACTAACAGTTTTCAGAATTTTTGGTTGATTGTAATCCATTACATAACTTTCTATCAAAGTTATCTGACATTATCAAGATGAATTAGTTCTGACACAGTTTAACTCTGAATTCTTGTAATATTTTATTACCATTTTTTAAACTATAGCAAATAAACTGTGATAATGTGAGAAATGCTGAAGTTGTCTGAATACATTTTGGTTGACTGTATATTTATTTTTTGCAACTATGACTATGCAATTATATTTTACATTTGATTATTTGGTTTTTGCACCTGGACACCTACACACTTGAAAACTTAAACATTGTGTAAATAGCACAAGTAAATAGAATGAACATAAAAATCAAACAATTTCATACAGGGTCCACTGGTACAACTTGCACCGGGGCCCCACAAACCCCAGCTACGGCCCTGGTAATATGCCCATATTAGGATTGATTTCTTAGACATACAGTCTTTTGTTTCTGGATCAGGAGTCAGCAGGGAAGGGCAGGAGTTTCTGCCCGTAGTGGTTCCTCTTTGGACACTCTGCAACAAAAACTACGAGACCTGGAGGAGGAAAATGTCTCTCTCAGATCAGAGGTACATGCACATGTAAAAAATAAATAACTAAATAAAACATACAGGTGCATCTCAATTAATTAGAATGTCGTGGAAAAGTTAATTTCAGTAATTCAACTCAAATTGTGAAACTTGTGTATTAAATAAATTCAATGCACACAGACTGAAGTAGTTTAAGTCTTTGGTTCTTTTAATTGTGATGATTTTTGGGTACAAACTTTAATATGTGGGTACAAACAGTAATATTGTGAAAGTTTATTGCAATTTTGTCAGTAAATTTATTATAATTTTGTTTTCTATTTTAATATATTTGAATTTAATTATCTTAATTTGTTCCTGTGATGGCAAGGATAAATTATTTGATAGAACAGTAATTTCAGAAGTACAGGTTTTACTGGAAATAGGAAACTTTTGTAACATTATAAACGTATTTACTGTCTCGTTTGATCATTTAATGGGTCCTTGCTGAATAAAAGCATTGATTTCACTAAAAATGAATTAAACCAAAATTTTGAATGGTAGTATATATATATATACATTTGAGGAACACTAACTGGCACAACTAAGCAAAAGAGAAAGAAGACATTTTGTCTCCAGGCGACGTGTGTGCCTCTGCCCAATTTCCATGTGTGAATAGAAAAAAAATATTGATTTCTATTGTGTGTGCGTGCATGCTGTGATCACAGTAGATTGTGAATCTTACCGAATACCTTCAGAGTCATTCTGAACACACAGTGATCTACCATGGATGGTATTTCATGTTTCTGAAGGTTTATTGATTCCACCATACAAAGAATGCAATCTTTTTACTTTTGTTAAATGTATTTAGAAAAATTTGATTGAATGTTCTTAGAAATTACACATAGCAGAATGAAACCATTTTACTTGTTTATATTTAAACTTTTAAAAATGACACACTTGATCTTTAAGGAGTACCGGTCTCTCTTTCTGTACTTAGGCGAGTCAGCTGAAGTCTGAGACTGAGTCATATGAGGAGAAGGAACAGCAGCTGGTGAATGACTGCGTCAGAGAGCTGAGTGAGTGATATGTTGTTTCAGGGCTTAAATGGAGGATTATTGCTCTATATATATATACAAAATAAGTGCTCCCTTTCTCCTCATGAAGGGCAGTCCAGCATCCAGATCTCCAGTATAGCAGAAGATTTGGCCAGAAAAACTGAAGATGCCTCTCGCCAACAAGAGGAAATCACACACCTTCTCTCTCAGATAGTGGACCTGCAGAAAAAAGCCAAAACAGTGAGAATCGCTTGCGCCTTTCTTCTTTCACTTTATTGGTGATTGAATTGTACAATATATGAGATAAGATGTTCTGAGATTCATGTGTTTGTGTATGTTTTTGACAGTTTGCTGTCGAGAACATACACAAACACATGAATCTCAGAACATCTTATCTCATATATTTGTGTATGTTTTTGACAGTTTGCTGTCGAGAACGAAGAACTTTCTCAGCACCTTTCGGCAGCTAAAGATGCTCAAAGACAGCTTACAGCCGAGGTACTTTATTTTAGACATAATAAATCAATATTCCACATTTTTCACCTTACAAAAACATACCTGTACCATCATAAAATATTAATTATTTTTTTTATTTCTGTGTGAATGTTATTGACAATCGGTCAATCGGTGAGTTGGTTCCTCACACACACAGCTGCAGGAGCTAGAGGAGAAATACTCAGAGTGCATTGAAATGCTCCATGAAGCTCAAGAGGAGCTCAAGAACCTACGGAACCGCAGTTTTTCCACAGGAACTCCTCGACGCTGTCATCCTCTGGGACTTTTCCCCATGGTAAACACACACACACACACACACACACACACACACACACACACACAAGTTACATAACTCATGCTCGGCCAGTGCACTAAAGTTCCGCTTTGTCATCACACGAATAAAACATATTTTAAAATATTTTAAAACATATTTACATATTTTAAAATGTATTAAAATAGTAACGTTTTTTTCACAATATTTCTGAATTTTAAACTAATAAATGCTACTTTGGTAGTACAATTGAAGCTATATAAATATTATAACATTTTCAAATCCTTACTGGTTTGGTATTGACATTTACTTTGGTAAAGAAAGCTGCTTATCATATCACGATGATAATAATATGAATTCCTTAATTAATGACATTTCTGTCAATATGTTGTTCTGCTAGAGATGTGCCCCCTGTCCATTTTCCTTGTACACAAATACCAAATTAACTGAAAATATAACAGTACAAATATAATTTCCTTGATTATTAGATATTTTACACATTGAAAAGGGAATTTAAAAAGTCTTGAGTGAAGATCAAGCCCAAAATAGAAAAACTTCTAAAACTGAGCTAAATCTGACAAAACCTCCTTTTGGTGATGTCCACATCTGTAAAAACAGTTTAAAAATATAGCAAGTAAAGTTTTCTTTTAAGTTTTGCGTTGTATGTGTGTTTTAGGACTCCCTGGCTGCTGAAATTGAGGGAAACATGAGGAAGGAATTGAGTCTGGAGAATCCTGACAATGAAGAACAGAGGTTTGAAATGTTACTCCCTGTTTTACCTTTCCATCACTCAGCACATTTTCCTTCATTGCCATATTCTGAATTAGTTCAATATCTTGTAACAAAATGTGCTTTTGTCTCAAGGGTTTGTCATAAGCGTGTGTTTGAGACTGTGAAGAACATCAACCAGTCTGTCAGACAGCGATCTGCTAATTCTGCTACCAACATCCCTGGATCCAATCAGACGCTCTCCTCCCTTAGCTCCGCCCTTTCTGACAGCAATAGCAACAATGCTTCACCTGATAACCGTACACAGAGCATGCTCCAGGAGACCGGCTCCTCAGATGCTGCGTGAGTCTATTATGAGGCCATGTTTACAGAGGCTGTAAGCTAATAAATTGTAATTGACCTTTAAGTGAATCATTGCTACTTTGCTGGGGAAACAATATATGTATATTAAATATTCATGGGACTGAAAGGCTACTGGTTCTGGTACACTTGAATTGAGTTAGAGGGTCAAGTCAAGGTGAGCTTTATTGTCATTCCGCTACATGTGGGTACGTACAGTGGAATGAAACATCGTGCCTCACAGGACCACGGTGCTACATAAATAAAGGCATACAAAAATGAAGTAAAAAAGAACACTATAAACCTATACACAACTAACCTACTGGCATATTTTGACTATAAATGTACTATTTATAAATGTTACCCTATACGTAGACAAAAAAATACAAACTATACACACTGTATGAATGCTTCAAATGAATACTGTACATGTGCAGAGAGAAACATCGTAAGTCAAGCAGCTGGCTGGGGAACAGTGTAAGGTGATATGTAGTGCATGAGCATGTAAACATACATATACTATTGAGTCTTTTGTGGAATTATGTACACACAGTAATGTGTGAAAAGTGTCTAGTGCGAATAGAGAAGAGAGTTACTACAGGTGGTTTGTACACGCCCACTCACCTGTGTGTAGCACACTTCAAATTGCACAAAAGTCTCAGACAGTTTTTTCTGTGATGTGAATAGGTTGGGGGGGGGGGTGATCCATGTTTCAGGAGGTAGTGGTTTGTATGAGGTTTCAGAAAGCGGTGGGGAGATTTGAGTTCAGAGTTCTCACAGCCTGGGAGAAAAAGCTGTTGAGCAGTCTGGCGGAGCGGGTTCTGATGCTCCGGTACCGTCTTCCTAATGGGAGGAGCTGGAAGAAACTGAGGGAGGGATGGGTGGGGTCCTTCTTGATACTATTTGCTTTGCTGGAGCATCGTGCAAGAAACATTTCCAGGATGGAGGGGAGAGGGGGACCAATGATCTTTGCAGCTGTTACAGTTCCCGTACAAGACAGTGATGCAGCTGGTCAGCACGCTCTCAAAGGTTTCCCTGTAGAAAGTGGTGAGGATGGGTGGAGGGAGACTTGCTCTTTTCAGCCGGCGGAGAAAGTGTAGGCGCTGTTGTGCCTTCTTGGAAAGTGACATGGGGTTGGTGGTCCAGGTGAGGTCCTCTGTGATGTGCACCCCCAGGAATTTAGTGCTGCTGACTCTCTCCACAGTCGAGTTGTCGATGGTCAGTGGAGGGTGATCACCAGAGTTTCGCCTGAAATCCATCCCAACCTCCTTTGTCTTCCCCACATTGAGAGACAGGTTGTTTTGCACCACACACCATTCAGCCAGCTGTGCCACTTCATCTCTGTAGTGTGTTTCATCGTTGTTGCTGATGAGACCTACCACTGATGTGTCATCGGCAAACTTGATGATGTGGTTGGAGCTGAACTTGGCAGTGCAGTCGTGGGTCAGCAGCGTGAAGAGCAGCGGGCTGAGCACACAGCCCTGTGGGGCACCTGTGCTCAGTGTGGTAGTGCTCGAGGTGTTGCGGCCGACACGGACTGACTGAAAGTCCAGGATCCAGTTACAGAGGGAGTTGTTGAGGCCCAGCAGGTTTAGTTTATTAATGAGCTGTTGTGGGATTATTGTGTTGATTGCTGAGCTGAAGTCGATGAACAGCATCCTAACATTGGAGACTTTATTTTCTAGGTGGGTAAGAGCCAAGTTTATTTTCGTAAACGAAAACTAAGACTAAAACTATTGATGAAAAAACTATTTTGTAAACAAATAAAATACAAATGTCAAAATATTTGAAAAACTAAAACGAAACGAAACTAACAACAGTTATAGAAAAACTAGCTGAAATGAAATAATAATTAACAAATATAAATATTTGTTTTCGTAATCATTACAGACTATTATTAATTATGAATTATTATTGGCGGACAAATATATGAGCTGTGTGACAGTTTAGGGAAAGACCTGAAAGACGCAAAGCAGTTAAAAGCAGAGTCCTGCACTGGTAATGTTTGGTAAACGTGCACCAGCACCGATTTTTTTAGGTAAAAATAAATAATGAAATCATGTCATTTAATTTAAATAAAATCTAAAATGCACCATTTTAACATCAAAATAACACATTTACAATGTAACTGTGATGAATGGGGACTGGAAAATTGGTGGAAATTTCTAAAAGAAAATCATACATTTAAGATTGTTTTTGTTTCATTTTGCATTACAGAACAAATCTGAAGCTTCCTTATGCTTTTAAATGAAACAAATGACCTAAGAATGACCCTTGTTTTCAGTCACACAACTCTCCTTGTTTTCTGACTGCAGTACGGACGCCCCTGAGAAGCGATCTGGCTCTGAGGAGATCAAACTGGCTCTGAGGCGACTGTCTCTGCGACGACAGAACTGTCTGAGCGAGCGTCTCTTCTTCGAGGGGGAGCGGGAGAGGTGTAATCGAGAGCCAGCAGACAGTGGAGATTACTCAAACAGGCTGGTGCACAGCGAGAGCATCATGTCCCTGGGCGCTTGGACCGGCCGGCCCTATCTTCCCGACAAGCTCCAGATTGTCAAACCTCTGGAAGGTGACCGAAATACCCAATATGTCTATCCTAAGACATTTCTTCGTTACCGTTCCAGGCCACATCCACCCACTGTGATGCTTTCTCAATTCGGTGTGGGGGCTAATGCATCCTCGCAAACACTCGTACTTCAGAGAATCCCGCTCCCGGATACATTTACACTAGCGATCAGTTTATGACATAGCTTTGTCAATCGATAAATATAAGGGATAGTTCACTAAAAAGTCAAGATTCTGTCATCTAACCCTTTCATTTCAAACAAATGATAATTCGGAAAGAGAAACTCCCTCCACTGTATCACCTGGCTGATACAAATTATTTTGCATATGCTGGTACTGTTATGCATATTCATATATTCTATAAAGGCTCTTTACTATGATGAAAAAGACAAGACTTAATTTGTGTTTATCTATGCTGAACCATGTATAAGAGGAAAGAGTCCGATCAGTCATTCTAGTGTTGTGATGTAATATAGGGTAGTACTTAAGCTGCTTGAAGTGATTGAAATACTGATTTTAAAGTTTGTTGTGAAAGCTCTTGGAGGAAGAAGTTCTGTTTTGTATTTCATTACTGCCACCTAATGGACAAAAAGTGAAAAGGGACATTTTCACATTCTCACTTTGTCATCCATATTTTCTGTTTCTGTAATTTTTTTACTTTCTTACAATTTTTCACCTCTCATTTTGTTTAATGTCTGTGTTCTGCACTTTCTCTTCTTTTTTAATAGTCACTTCATCTTATTCCTTTTGATATTCTCATTCTTTCTTTCCTTCATTCTATATTTTTCATTCTCACATCATTGCACCATTGGTAATATGTGTTTGTTTTCCAACTGACCTGACGGAGCTGCTGTGTAAATAAGGATATAAAGTCACACTTCTTCTCAGCATCCCTCATGTCTTTTTCTTTTCCTAGGCTCGGCTACGCTTCAACACTGGCAGCAGTTGGCTCAGCCTAATCTGGGCGGTATCCTGGATGCTCGACCTGGTGTAGTCCCGAAAGGCTTCCGTCCCTTGGAGCTGGACCTTGAGGAAGTATATCACTATGCTGACTATGAGGAAGATGAGCCTGGAGAGCAGTACTTCCAGAATCTTCCCACCACAACCACATCTAATTCCAGTGTCCCTCCTGCCCATAGCATCGCCCCCTCAGCCTCCCCGTCACCATGTCTCAGCACAGGTCACGCGTCCACAGAATTCTCAAGTAAGCTTTGTGTCTTATGCTCAAACACTTGATTGTGATGCAAAGATTGACATTATAATACTATTTATGTTGCTAAGAAAACTTTTATATCTTTATAATATGGACATTTAGTTTGTAATTATATATAGAGAGAATCATTATTATATGCTATAGTATTTTATTATTGTAAGTTACATATTATATTTATTTATTTAAAGATTAATCAAAACAAACAATTTCCTATATGTTAACCTTACAAATTTCTCAAGTTATTTTAAAACCATGTATTTGGTAAATATTAATTTAGATAAAATTAATTGAACTATATATTTGCTGTGACTTATATTCTTCTTATATGAAATTATATGACTTTAGTAACTAAATTAAATATAAAATGCATTTATTTATTTAAAACTAAATAAAAACTGTACATTTGCCTATTGTCCTGGACTAAAAAATTTAGAAATTCAAATGTACAAATTTCTCAAATCAATATTTCAAACCCATGTATTTGTCAAGCAGCCAAAAATATACACATTTAAAAAATATATATATATATTTTATACACTTTTCATAACTTTCACGAATGTTTAATTTAAATTAATATAAAAGAAAACATTTCATACTCTTTTCATAAATTTCCTAAATTATTCATTTAGATAAAATAAATAAAAACTCTCTCAGCGTTTGAATCTTTTCCAGTGTATTTCCCGGGCAAATGCATGGCTCACACGAGTTCAACCTACACCTTCACCACCTGCAAAATCCTCCATCCGTCTGATGAGCTCACAAGGGTGACACCCAGGTAATGTACTCTCCTGTAACTTAGACAATAACTGACCAGCCAATCGGCACTTAATTTTCTGCTTTTCTGTCCAGCTTAAATCCCGTCCCCACCTCGTCCTGCGTGATGTCAAGCAGTCTGCGCTCGACACCTGCCGCCACGCCGTGTACTCCTCGGCGAATGAGTCTGTCCCAGTCTCAGTCCTTCACCAACCTGCGGGACTCCACCAAAACCTTCAGCACATCTTTGGGCCTGGTTCGCCTCCTGCAGGAGAGGGGCATCTCTGCTGCCGTGTACCAGCCTCAGAGCTGGGACAGAGGAAGCGGAGGAGCACTCTTCTCCACCTCAGTTCTTCCTCCTCCACCTCCCGACCCGAACCATCCCACCACCCCACCCAATTCCACCACCCGTTGCACTCCCAGCTCAAGTTCATCGGTTTCTGATGCAGACAACTCCACGCCTTTCTCTTTTAAGAGCCCGTCCTATGAAAACTTCTTAGCTTCCAAGCCAGCAAGGTCTATTTTGAAAGAGGTGGCAGGGGTGTCTGAGGCTCAGGCTAAAGACCGTGAGAGCCAAACCGATGTCAGTATGTATAGTTTGAACTTGGTTGATAAGCTGAAGAGGTTGGGGTTGGCAAGCCCTGGGGCTTCAGGGGCAACAGGGGGAGGGATTCCAAGGCCAAGCCCACTTATAGGTCCTCTGGGTGGGCTTCGGAGGGCAGGGTCCCCCTTTAGTCCACTAAACGAAGGTATGAGGAGGAATCGAAGCTATCCTGCTATGGTTGGGGCCAGTATGGCAATGAAGGGGCCCAGCCCTCAAGGGGACGAAATGCTACTGGCTCCTAAACTACCCAAGCAAACAAGTCTTAAATAATGTCACACAATCAGTGGATTGTACCTCATTAACTTACTGACACAGAATTCAAGTCATAACTTGTAATATACACTAAAAACACTCACCTAAGATGATAATTCACCCCCATACCTCTCCTCCCACCCCCCCAAAAAGAAAGAAAATTCATACATGTACTCACCCTTATATCATTCCAAATCTGACTTCACAGAAGACAAAATGATTGGACCTCATTGACTTTCATTGTCAAAAAATACAGTCACTATATCATTGGGAACCAACATTTTTGGTTATAATCCTTAAAAAAAAAAATCTTATTTTGTGTTCTGGAGAAGAACCAAATGCATACAGGTTTGGAACAACATGAGAGTAAGTAAATGATGAGAGTATTTTCATTTTTATCTTCATAAAACATATGCAAATGGTAGTTTAAAATGTTATTCATTGCTGGTCTCCTGATTTGCCTTGTACAATCTGATATGATATGTATCCTGTACAGATGGTGCTGATTGTATGTAACCTTTGACCTTACTTTGACTTCCCAGTGCACATGCAGGAAGGAATAAATCAACAATAACCAAATAAACTAGAAAATCTGCAGTCACATGCATGGTTCGATTACTATGAATTAGAACTAAGTTCAGTTATCACACTTGACATGTATTTTTCGAGCTAAGGGTATTTCCAGGGTATGTGAATATGTATCGATCCGGGATCAATGCTGTTCTGTTCCTGCTTTCGGCAACTAAAAATGTATTTTCCCCAGTTGCCTGCTGGTTTTGAAGGATGGCATTTAAGTTGATGTACTGATGCTAGCACATAGAATGTGCAGCGCAAGGTTTAATCACCCACCTCAACCTACACTCTTTTCCTCCATTACTCTGTGTATCTTATCTGTCTGTCTATACTTTTTTATAAGACAAATCTTTAATAATGAAGTGAATTGTAGCTTTTCATTTGATGAGTCAGTGAATGAATCGAGGGTTATTGGCTACATGGATAGACTGATTTAAGAAGGTGCTGCTGTCTTGCTGGTTTTCTATGTAAAAAAGCGAGTGCCTGTATTTGTCATCTCTGTCATGTCAGAGTTTTCACTGAACGATTGGAAAACGTTGTAGAGCACTGGGCACGTGTGTTTATAGCGATTTTATTCTCTTTATTTATTCATTTACCTTGTTTTGTTGTTTCGTGTTATTTGAAATGTGCACTTTAACGTTCTAATGTGCTGTTTAACAACACCTGTTTCATAACGTTTTTGAGATTTAGTTGCTCTCAGATAATGGTCGTAGAAGGGATGCTTTTAGATTAGTGACTACGCAATAATGTTCGTTTGAATTCTTTTAATTTCAAATAAAAATAAATGCAGAGAAATCAAATGTATGCGATGTCCATAACTGTCACCAGAGGGCAGTGTGTCCTGCCTCGTTTGTTTTCCTTCCTTATTTGCACAACCCGCCGATGGCAAGTACATATTTGGACGTTCTTGACCTTTGTGTATGTTTCTCATTTTATATATATATATATATATATATATAAGCTTTCAATCTAAGGGTCCATAATTAAAAGCGTCAACTGAGTTATGAGTTCAACTTGTATGAATCAACCATTTTACTTTTAAGGAGCTTAATTTTAAGATAGTTTTGGTGTATTTCACATTTTGGTAACTGCGTTATTCATCTACTTCCATTCCAGGACTTAACATGTTGAAACAACGTTAAATAGAAGCAAAGGTAAACTGAGGCAAATTGGCCGTTTTCCAAAATGGCGTGAAGAATTGTAGCAGAAAAGAGGTAACGTTAAGCAGGTTTACATGTTAATTTTCTCGCGTTGTTTGTTCGGAATAAATGACCACCCCCCTTCGAGTTTTTGTTTGCATTTGTGTTTTTTTATATCATGCATGATTCAGACTTGGTTTCATAGTTTTGGTCAGTCAGAATGTCTCCTCTCTTATTAGAAATGTGAATGGGTTGCATTTATCTTATAACAACTGTTTGTTATTGGTTGTCTGAAAAAGTGCAAGAGAAAACTGAAGGGGAGCAATTTGTTATCCCAGACAGGATGGTGACTAACCCAATTTCAGTTCTTGCCTACTTCTGACATGCTCTCCAAATTAAGTGTCTAAAAATATAATATTTGAGTCATTCTACGAAACGGGTGCCATTTCCACTTTGCAATTTTCCAAATTTTTCATTAAGAACAAACTTTTTTTTTTAACTTACAACTTTAAATATATGTTAATCCTCCAAAAAAACATTTTCCCACCTCAGGCACAAAATCCTTAATAATATTATCAATTTTATTCTGGCAAGAGAGTCTTTCTTTTACCACCCCGTCACGGACAATATGTATGCCATTAGAGTAGTAAAACAAGAAATATATTTTTAAAATCTAACGTTTTCCTAATAGTAAAATGTCCCTTTTTTGGAAACCATCAATAGAAAGTCTGTAATTTTATTTAAATTATTAGTCTTAGTTTTTTAATCTTGAAATATGAATTTGACATTTCAATGGCCTCATTGTTTGCACTGAAAAAACGAATACACTTAAAAAATACAAATAAAGTTAAATTTATTTGATTAGTCCACACAACAAGAACATCATTCAACATTAATTTATGTAAAATGTCTTTTCTTTTACATACATTTTTTAACAAAATGACCCCGTGACGGGGTGGTAACTGATGTCACGGAGTTGTTCACTGTGACAGGGTGGTATGGAAAAAGTGTGTGTCTATATGGTATGTTTGTTTTAAACTTTATAAAACTGGGGGAGGGGAAACATTAACATTGGATATTTAATGGAGAACTTTGGTCATGCTCTGAAAAACTAAAAAGAGCATCATTACAGTGACTGGGAGAGTCGCATCCACACATCCCTCTGGATTTCCATGTGGCGGGATGTCACAGGCGGTGGTGCTTGAATGATTTCGAGCACATCAAAGAGATACCACAGGAAGTCATCTCTTGGAGGCCAGAAGAACCTGTTGACACCAACACGGTGCATACACTTTACCAGGGCATGCGTTTCATCTGTCTCCATGATGATCCCAGGATAAAGGTCATTGTCATATTTAATCACGCACCACTTCCCAATGAGATCTCCACTTTCCCAAGCAATTGCTTCTGTTGCCACCTTTTGGGCTGTCATGTTAAAAGTGAAATGCTGTGTGGTGAAGCATTGACATCTCAGCTGCTTTTGCGTGGAACACATGCAACTAATTTCCCGGTAAAGGATTTCTCCTGGAGTGAATGTGACCACTTGGTGGGTTTTCATTGTGGATGGCACTGGTGGAATCTGGCCTGGCATCTTTTCCATTGCCTGCTCAACTGCTTCAGATGCTACATAAAACAACTTAACAGTTGTAGATGTTTCAGTTAGGGCCTTATATAGCTCATGGGCATCGGGTATGTCGCGGCCGTTGGTCACCAGCTTATCCGCTGTTCTTTTCAAGGTTCCCCCAACACCGTCAGGAGCCCCCTTGCCATGGCTTGCCTCAAAAAAGTTCCACGTCCCACCTTTCAGACCTCGTCTTGCGAGCTCTGTGCTGAAAAGGAAGAAATTCCCTTTCTGTTTATATTGGGTACAAGGTCCATCACTCAGAAAGTGTAGAACAGATACATCTGGGTATGTGGCTTGTAGATAATTCAGCACTCGATTCATGTGTTCCCATATAGCTGGGGGGCTTTTGTGTTTAGAGGGTGACAGTGTGCTAAAACAGATGGGCTCTTTTTCACCACCTATGTACAAAACACCAGTGTGCAGAGTAGCTTGTTGGTGCGAGGAGCCAAAGTGGACAGCTTGGATCTCTGAGCTGTATTTGCACGTGTAGTTTTCAGAGAAGTCAATGTGGATCACTGCCTCCTCTTTTGACAGGTTCTTCTTCAACTCTCTGCAGTATGAGTATTGTTGATTTATGTTGAATGTGTGTCTTTTGAATTTATGGAGAAGAGTGTGGAATAACTCCACAAGATTGTCTTGTGTGTCCTCCATTGTTTTCTTCACGGTGATCTTGACAGTGGTTGGACCCTCCCTCGCATCTTCCCTTGCTTTCTCTGCTGTGGCCCATTGAGTGAATGCAACTTTTGCTGACCCATCAAATCTGGAGAGCTGGACAGTCTTGTTTTTGCATTCCTCACACTCATCATACATGCACGTTTTCCTGGAGGTTTCACAGGATATCATTTTAGTCAAACTCTCGAGATCTGAAGTATCTACGAGCCTCAAATTATGCAACTTCTCAATGACAAATCTGAGATTTTCATGGATCTTGCACATACATGTGTTCCGTTCAGAGAGAGTGGGATGTACAACCCAAAATGGGCAAAGCTTACAGAAAAGGGAGTATGATATGTTGTTTGTGTTTTCAGTGAGAAATTTTTTGTGAAGATTTTTCATTGTGTCAGCCAGAAACCTTTTCTGCTTCTTCACCTTTTTCTTGGTAATTGTTTGTTTTCGTCCAGTCGTTATCCGACTGTTGTCATCTCGGGTGAAGAAGGTTTTGACTTTGGACTTGAAAGCAGCAGTGAACCTGTTTGTGGGATTTCTGTTGGTGGTACAGAGGTCTTCACTCTGAACACTGCGACGCTTCTTTGAAAATACAAGGGCATTTTCGGCAAAAGCTTGTAGCCTGTACTTCTTCACAATCCTCCCCGCTGTTACCTTTGCTATTAGTTGTTTTTTCTTGCTTTACAGTACTTATTCTTTATGTCTTCAATCAAGGCTTCATGATAGAGTAGTGTTTTCTGATTTTGGAGCTTACTCTGCCCGTCTTAGTTAATTCATTTATTTTTTGAAGCGAGGGAGTCATTCTTATTTAAGCGCTTATATCTTTTCTGTATTTGTCAGCACATTTTCTTTCCTTCTCTAGCGATTTCTTTAGTTTTTCAATTTCTTTGCGTAGTGTATCCCTGTTTTTCCTGGAAATTCGCTTTCCTTCGTTATGTTGCCTGAAACAAAACAAAAATCTACTGGTAACTTAGGGGTTTAAGTCATGTACAACATATATAAAAACATGTACTCATCAATGATAGGCCTGCTTCTTATTCTCTACATGTGTCCATTTATTTATAATCCTAACTGAGCACAACCCTGACCTTGAAAATCCTAACTGCTGCTTTGGCTGTTGGACAGGTTCTGGACTCAGAGGAAATGTGTCCAGACTGTGCTTCCTAGCCTCTGCTTTCTCTTTTCTCTTCTTGTTCTGCTTCCTCCACTTTTTACGCAGCTGACGCTTGCCTCTCTCACTTAGATCACTAATCTTCTTCTTTTTTCCTTGCTCTACATCCCGTCTCCATCTCTGACGCTCACTCTCTAGATATTTTTGCTTCCTCTCAGTATCAGCATCCCGACGTGCACGGCATCGCCGTTGTCTATCAGCAACGCTTAATGGAGCCATGATGGAGACAGATCTATCTGCAAGTGAGTGAGTGAGTGACAGTGAGTGAAAGAGATAGTGAGTGAGTGAGTGAGTGAAAGAGATAGTGAGTGAGTGAGTGAGAGAGATAGTGAGTAAGTGAGTGAGAGATAGTGAGTGAGTGAGATAGTGAGTGAGTGAAAGAGATAGTGAGTGAGTGAGTGAGTGAGAGAGATAGTGAGTGAGTGAATGAGATAGTGAGTGAGTGAGTGGGTGACAGTGAGTGAAAGAGATAGTGAGTGAGTGAGTGGGTGACAGTGAGTGAAAGAGATAGTGAGTGAGTGAGTGGGTGACAGTGAGTGAAAGAGATAGTGAGTGAGTGAGTGGGTGACAGTGAGTGAAAGAGATAGTGAGTGAGTGAGTGAAAGAGATAGTGAGTGAGTGAGTGAGAGAGATAGTGAGTAAGTGAGTGAGAGATAGTGAGTGAGTGAGTGAGATAGTGAGTGAGTGAAAGAGATAGTGAGTGAGTGAGTGAGTGAGTGAGAGAGATAGTGAGTGAATGAGATAGTGAGTGAGTGAGTGGGTGACAGTGAGTGAAAGAGATAGTGAGTGAGTGAGTGAGTGGGTGACAGTGAGTGAAAGAGATAGTGAGTGAGTGACAGTGAGTGAAAGAGATAGTTAATGACATAGTGATTGAGTGACATTGTAAGTGAATAAATGAACAAAACAGGGTTAAGTTAACAGAAAAAAAATGATTATCCTATATTAGAATCCTTGATTTCACACATCTTCACATTCAACTGGGAAGCAGAACCCCCCCGTCACATCCCTTACCACCACGTCACAATAAAACATGTGACGGGGTGGTAAATATCATCCCAAAATGGCCGCAGATCTCCCATGTGGTCAAGTTCCTCACCTAGCATACATGCATTCTATCTGAAATATAATTTTATTTGCATTAATAATGTAAAAAAAAATATAAAAATTAGTTTTCCCTCTCTATCTTGCGTGCCGGGGTGGTTGGTTTGAGCTTGACAGAACCTGCCTAACATGAAAAATCAACAAATAAGGAAGGTAGAGGAATGTCAGTACTTGCCTGTTTTTGTTCTTGGCGGCAACAAGGCTTCAATGATGTCACTTCCGCTTTGTGATGTCATTTAAAGCAACAGTACATTATTTATAGATAAAACAAGTTAGTGTGACGGAGTGGTAAGTCAAATTGAGGGACGCACACAAATCATAAAATATTTACAAAAAAATAAGGTTTATTTTGAATAAAATATATCTTATGTGAAAAAGGACACAAATATATCCTGAAAATAATATATATATATTTTTAAATACATAACTTTTTTGGTGATATTTTAGATGCAAATGTCATGTTGGTCAACACGGACATGTGAAAATGGCTATGTACTAATGCAAAATTATTAAAAATAGTATGTTATTCTTTCAAATTGTATTTTTTATCATATATCATGTTAACAATAACACTTGAATGAATAACTTTAAGCTTTGTAAGCACATTTTGGGACATTTTTGTGCCTTATGCATCTCATCATATGTTGCGGACCCAAATGGCACCCGTTTCGTAGAATGACTCATATATATATATATATATATATATATGTATGTATATGTACCTGGGTTTTCATGGTAATTGTCATGGGAACAGGACTGGAATTATTTGCACTCCAGTATTTCTCATAAGCCACAAAGATGTCCTACAAAGACGAATCAGCCCAAACAGTAGCATTTAATATCCTGAAGCATAGGGCATCATTTGAAGATGTTTCTTGGATTAGACTCATAAATATGACTTTTATACACTGCAATGACTTTTCCACTGCCTTGGGGAAAATCCATTAAGAGATGTTTTAGGAAAAAAATTATATCATGAGATGTTCATCAGAGAATGTTAATCTCTAGTCACAAATAAGTAGCCATGTTTTGGTTCGTCCATTTGAGTAATCCAACCAGACACAAAATAACACAAACAGTTGCTCATCATTTTAAAAGAGGGCAAGAGGACAAGAAGTCAAGCTAAGGTACTAAGAATCTAACCAATGAGAAAGTTTTACCTTAGTGTCCCCAGTGTACATTGTTCCTGCCCAGCAACAGTACTGACTCCAATAACTTTATTCCCATTTGACTAAATAATGACAAGCTGAATCCAATACATTGATGGTTTAATGTGATCTTCGATGTTGGATTAGATCTATAATTGAGGGTTTGATGCAATTAACATTTCGTTCTTATTGGCCGGTATTACAGCTCAGTTGCATTTCGCCTTTAGTAAGGGTCAGTGGAGGAAAAGGGTGATGTTTTGAATATGACAGTTCTGTCCACCTCTTGGTCATCTAAATATTGCCTAATTATAGAAGACAGTGACGTGCATGTATGTGGCAGCTGACGAATCTGAAGACATATGCCATATCCACAGCAGCTTGATGGTTGGCCTATTATTATATAGAGAGGTCTATTGCATCTGTCTGTCTTCCAGTCTATTTCCGTATCTTGAGTCTGCTTTAAAATATAAGAAACCTAAGAAGATGATCATCGTAAGAAGATTGACATCTACGCTAATATTAGTCTTTTCTTTCTTATTCCGAGGTCACCGTGGCCACCCGATCCGGTCCTTATCCAGCCCAGATGGTCACTGCAGTCAACAGGTCCAGTCCATATCCAGATCAGATGGTGGATCAGCACCTAGAGATGACCTCTACAGCTCTGAACGTCAGGGGAGACCAGGACACCTAGATAAGCCCAAGAGACAGATCCCCAGTAAGGACCTCATCACCTAGACAGACATCGGGAAAAGACCACTGGAACCAGTGGAGGCCTTAGAATCTGACTTTGCTGCAGTTGGAACAAACTACTGGTTCGTCTGGCCAGAGGGGAACTGGCCCCCCGACTGAGCCTGGTTTCTCCCAAGGTCTTTTTCTCTGTTCTGTCACCGATGGAGTTTTGATTCCTTGCCGTTGTCGCCTCTGGGTTGCTTAGTTGGGGACACTTCATTTCCAGTGATATTGCCGACTTGAGTGCACAGATATTATTTAAACTGAACTGAGCTGGACGATGACATCACTGAATTCAATAATGAAATGCCTTTAATTGAAAAATGGGCGTTTAATCTTGTCATTTTACATTAGTGATACAATATTTAGATTTTGTGCAGTTGCTTTGACACAATTTGTATTGTTAAAAGCGCTATATAAATAAAGGGGACTTGACTTGACTTCTAGCCTCTCTTTTCCTGCTCTTTCCACTTTCTTGGTCTTTGTCTTCTTAGTAGAGCATCTGAATAATTCAAATGGTCTTTTTTTAACCAGAAATGTTTCCACTGTCTCCACTTTGTTCATTTAAAGCGTTTCCTCCATTAATTTACTTATTTATTGATTTTTCACTTTCTTTTCAAACAAAGAGGCTTCCTGACAAAGCGGTTTGAGCCGCAAAGTCTTGTTAAGCCATTTGTTAAGCACTTCCTTCCATTGAAAGTGAGTTCTTGTGGTTGTGAGCTGTTGTGATGGACAAACTGCCAGAGTCTGTAGGATTTAAGGCCAAAGTTGAATGCTGACCCGATTTATTGAAAACGGTATGTTCATGAATCTGACAAGCACATCAGCTTAATGGTTCTCTTTAAGCAAAAACACTGCATGTGACAAATAAAATCAAATAAAATGACAAGACAGAAAAACAACAACAATACTTTGAGACTTTTTTGTCTTTTTTTGCTAAATAGGCATATGTGTATAGTGCATTATACTGGTTTCTTAACAAATGTACATTAGAATAATAATAACAATAGTAGTAATAAATATACTCTTTATTTGTATATGAGGAACCAGGTGGTATATATGGATTTTATGATGAGTATTCATATTCCTCAGCACTCCGGCGGCCAAAATCCATCCAGCCCACGTAATCCCGATCTTTTATCCGGTGGTTAATGCTGTTTGCTCTGTTGTTCATGGAGGAGTTGCGACGGACAGAACCTAAGAGCGAAAGAAAGAAGTTAATGCAAAATCTCTTAACATCCTAAATATAAATAAATATGTAGAAAAGTGAAAAAAGTGTATTTCTATACATACACATCTCTGGATTTAGTTCCATTCAAACACTTACAGTATAAATCATCACTTTAGATGCAGCTTTCTAACATCTCTTACATAAAACCTCATTCTAATTGGCAAGATATCAGTGAAGCTGGCACTGTAGCCAGTTTTCTGTCACATAAATCTTACTTAAGTGATGTTAATGGCAAAACAAACGGTTCAAGGCTGTTTCAAAAATATGTGAACTGTTGCTTTTAATTAGATGTGTCAAAATGACATTTAAACACTCAGAATTCTCTTGACTTGCTGTGAATTGTAATAATAATTTTTAATAGACGTGATTGAAAAAAAATGATTGAGTTGAGTGGCAATGTTTGGGCAAAGTTTCAGCTACAGCGTGTTAGGTATTCAATCTGTTTGCAACAGATGGGAGACTTTTAACACACTATACATACTATCATTTCTTTGAAGTTTGTACAACTTGTAGACTTGTTGTGACATGCTGACATGTGTGAAGCTTGCACCTCCCACTCACAATTATTAAAAGAGAGAGAGAGAGAGAGAGAGAGCTGACCTTAATGAGAAACTGAGTACGGAGAGAAACTAGTACTCTCAATAATGGGATCAGTTAGTTCCCACTACACTGAATGTTTACATCACGTACACACACATTTGTTGTTCTATCATGGTTTGACTTTGGACATTCCATTGGCTTTTTTAAATACTGGGCTAATGATATTATCTGCCCCCCAAACCTAAATCTAACTCTTGAAGAAAATCTTTCCGAATTGTAAATGGTATTTGTCTGTTTATTGAACTATTTTCCTTTTGGAGACCATAAATGCTCCCCAATTTTTAATTGAGGTCCTTGTGGGAATATTTGGTCACTGTAATGTATGAAAAACCTGATCCACATACACAAACACACATTACATGTGCCCCTTGTTTACAATTTAGTGTTTAATAAAATGTCATGTCACACTGAGCTTGCATGTTCAGAGGTGTAATTCCCTGTTTCTGTGATTAGGAATGATAATAGTTAGTTCCCGTTTAAATAGGAGACGCCCTAATGTGTGGTTATGCAATTTAATGGTGCACACCTGACTCAAAAATATCCGCCCCTTGTACACCTCGGGCGTAAACATGCTTCACTCGGCTGTGTTTGTGTTTGTCAATGCCCAGCAACGCTAACCCGGAGCTACTGTACATTGCGTGACAAAGGTTTTCCTTTCATTAAGCAGAAACCTGTAGTTTCATGTAATGATTTTACCTGCTTGTTTGTTATTTTACCTTCCTGTTGTTGTTCTCCTAAAATTGAACTTGCTCTAAATGTGTGCAGCAAATTTGTTCTATTTTATTATTATAATTTTTTTCAATTGAGTATTTCTGTTTTTATGTGTAGCGAAGAATAAGCCAATTTGTATTTTAGATTTGTTGGCACTTTTTAAAACAATAAGACTTTTTTGAAAGGAAATGCTGAGCTCATTTCAAATGAAGGCAAAAGAAACACTACGTGCATATACAAGGACATACACTGAGAAAAAATAAGCACGAAAGTCAAACAGAAAAGGGAGAGCAGAAGAGATGGAAACAAAGAGAAAGAGCAGAATGAAATGAATCTTGATCAGTTTGTGTGCTTCTTCTCCTTCCAGCTCTTTCTGTTGTTCAGTTGTGTATGTACTGCAGTATAAATTTGTTTCACTGTTACTCATTCTGTGTTTGTGTCCTGGTTACTCTGCAGAACAACAAGCATTTGCTGAAGCTCCGTGTTTTGGTTTTCAAGACTATTGAAAACCCTTGTCATTCTTTCTGTCATTGTGGATTATTGTTCATTCAAGTGTCTCTCACCTTTTTTGGAGAGTTTGAGTTTGGCCAGCAGTTCGCTGAGGTTGGCACGGGTGTCTTGGACTGTGTCGCCTGCTGGCTGCTGTTTGAGGGTGAGGCTGGTGGAGCGGACGACCCGGTGGTTCCCACTTAAACTGGCGTCCAGCTGCGAGGGGAGAGGGCTGTCATCAGTGTCAGGGGAAGAGGAGCGGGGCCGACCCAAACAGGAGGCAGAAAGTGCAGCCAGGATCACACACACGCACACCCCGCTGTTCATCCTGCAAACGTGAACGAGAGGAGGAGCAGAGAGAGGCAAGCACGTTAAAAGAAATCCTTTTCTAAGACTTCCTAGTTTTTTGCTGCCATACAATTTTATGCATTTTATTTTTAAATAGCATTATACATTTTATTATTATTAATATTAAATGTATGAGCATTTTTTTAGTTTTTACTTCCATAAAATTTCATGTTCATTAATTTTTTTTAAATGTCATTATTTGTATTAATTCAAATATTAAATATATGTGCATATTGTTTGAATTTACTGCCATACAATTTAACGTTATTTTATTATTTTTAATATATAATTTATATATTTACTTGTATTGTTACTGATATACCATTTAGTTAATATAATTTATCATTAACTGATATACCGTTTATTTCATTATTAATTTTACTATAAACATCACATTTTGATTCTTATTTTAATTTGGTTTTAATCATGCAACATTTAAATAGAAGTAATTAAGTAAAATAAAACTGATTTAACCTTTACATTTACATCAGTAATCTGTAAAAAAAAATGATTTGACTTTGTCAACTCGGTGTAAAGGATGAAATACATTTGTAAGTCTATATAGATAAAACGTATAAAGTAAATCATTTTAGAATTTTATCAAGCACCATTTACAATTATCTTCTGTTACTCTAATGTTTGACTCTAAAATTAAAGGATAGATAGATAGATAGATAGATAGATAGATAGATAGATAGATAGATAGATAGATAGATAGATAGATAGATAGATAGATAGATAGATAGATAGATAGATAGATAGATAGATCTCTTACCTTATTCTGTTTTGTGAGCTTGGAGGAGACTGAAACTGGGTATTCTCAGGAAGGAGGGAGAGAGGCAGTTATATAGCCAGCTGTGACGTGCACACATATACACACACACACACACATGCATGCATTCACTCACACACTTACACAAACATGCACGCACATGGATGGTGTGGATACGTGTTTAAGCATACATATGTACATCATGCTATTTTTGCATTTGCTTTTCTTAGAATCACAGCTTTGTTCTACAATTCTTTTTTATTTTTTTAATTATCGTAATTATTAAATTGTCCTGTTTTAATTGTCATTCCTGAATTTGGGCGATACTTTAATCCAAACTTAATTACACAGACAAAGCCAACATAACAGGTTTAAATATCTGCAACAACTGAGGATCAAGAGTCAAGGGGAAAAGTCTGGAAGCTAATTTAACCCATATCTGTGTGGAAAAACCAAACATGTAATTGTATGCCATTTCTGCATGTTATATATGCTGGCCAAGTGAATGGCCACCACCATGGTACCAGCCTCACCTGTACTTTCTGTCCAAGTGTGGTCAAAGTAGACACACAAGTGTCTGAATCTAATAGTAAAAGAAAATGTTGTGAATCATTGATAAAAACAGCTGCACCTATCTTTAAACCGACTTCACATAACTCTTTATGTAACTTACAGTTTTACATATGGAACTTCACGGAAGTGTTTCAGCACCAGTACTTTTACACTTAGAATGATGTAAACACCTGTCTCCAGGCCATTTTCTTTTTAGTTCACTGTATCTGTTTTCTTCTACCCTTTTTTGAAGTCATTCTTCTAAGACTTCTTTCTTTATCTTCTGCCGTCACACTGCTTTTATAAACCCTTGTACGCAGAACGGAGACTGTGGTGTTGGACAAAAAATCAAACAGATTCATTTTGAGATAACCTGCATGATCAATAACAATTGATCCCTGTCGTTTGCATAGTGATGGGAAGACAGAGTTATCAGAGTTGATCTGTGCAGCTCTAACAGTGTTTTCTGCATGAACTTCAAGGTATATTTCACCAAAAATGAAAACGGTGTCATCATTTACTCACTCTCATGTTGCTCCATGTGATTTTCTCTAAAGAATATCCAGGTTTGACTATAATTTAACAAGCAAAATGTGAAAGCTAACACCATATAAGTATCATTTTATGGTGTTGGTTGTGTCATTTCGGAGATGATGTTTGTTTATTTTTGTTGTTTTGTACCTTGGTCCTTGATGTGCTCATACACTTTCATTAAAAGCTTAGCCAAAAAAATGTGCAGTTCATCTCGTCTACCATCTCTCTTATTCTTGGCTTTCTATCCTTTTTGTAGCTCTTCTCATATTTGACATCTTTTTTCTATGCTTTTATGAGGTGACAATTTAAGTAATCATAGGATACTTTAATTTGTTTTCACAGAAAACAGCTGTGAATGAATATATCTCTGTCTGTCCACCTGCCTCTCTCCATTTCTCTCTCCCTCTCATGGTTATCGGGGTGTAACATTTGCGTGGTCGGTGTGGGAACACTTGCGTGGGACGTGCTGTGAGGCATGAGAATTGATTGGCTTGCGTGTGGGAGGTGTTTGTGTGATTGGAGCCTGTCGTAGTGTAAAGGCAACCTGCACTTCAATTTGCTTGACTTCTTTACTCCAGGTGAGAAGGATGGTCACACATGAGATCCAGTCGCAACCTGTGTTTGATGAGGAGATTTTTATAGCAAAGTTCATCAAGACTTAGTCCAGAGTTATTTCCCAGTTCCATCACCTTACATAACAGAGTCAAGGCTCAAGGGGTTTTATCGATCAGAGGTGCGGCTAAAGTTTGAATCTGGCTTGCAACGTTTTCCATTCACCTCTCTTTCCCCTTCATTTCCTGTTCTATTTTTATTCCTCTCAACAAAAATGGCACAATGGCTAAAATAGTTTAATGCATCATTTAGTAAAGCCAGAAATGATTACTCACAGAAATAAATTAATGTAACAATATATAAAAATAGAAAACCGTTATTTTAAATTGTAATACAATTTCACCATGCACACTGTTTTTACTGTATATTTGACCAAACCAAATGTTGCCTAAGTAAGCACAAGACACTTAAAACAAGCTTAAGTTAAAGATGTCTTGCTAGAAAGTTTTGCCATGATCAGTCATGTCAAACAAAGCTCTGTGCAAGTCAAACATCTGGTGGTGGTTGAGAAGAGACCCCCTCATGACTGTAAAGCGCGTTGGGTATATAGCAATACACAATTAAAGCAATATATAAATGATTCATTCATTCATTCATTCATTCATTACTTCTGTCTCTCTCCAAACGGGCTCGTTTGCAACAATTACCGCAATCCGAGCAGAAATTCTGCCTGTCGCATTAATTGATCCTCATTGTATTTTATTCTGATCGGTGTCTGTCATGACAGGGTCAACTCTAAATCGACGGCTAGGAGGTTAAACGGCAGATGTAATTGTGCTCACCTCACAGTCTTCTGTAAAGAAATGAAACCAGTACCCCAAAGATCATTCCAGAGTAATTGAGGATGACATGTAAATCTATGCTTCTTACAAGATGGCTAAACTTTCCACTGCACACATGAATGAGTAATTTAAAGCTGTTTCTCTCTTTGCTGCTGTCCCTCTCTCTGGCTGTAATTACATACTGGGGGGGGGGGGGGCATGTCAATTAATAAAACTTAATTACCACATTTCAGACCAGGAAAGACCAAGTAAAATGTCCATGTTACTTAAGGGAGAGGACCAAGCAAAATTGACAGACTTATGTTTTATGCAAGATCTTATGAAATCAAAGAGTTTTGTAGACATACATATGCTAGTGTACTCCTGAAAGTTAACAAAATTAACATCTAGCAGATTTAACATCTACATGCTTTCCCTTCAGTGGAAATGGACCGAATATATTGATAAATCTAGAACTCTCATTCAGAATTGTCCAATCAAATACTCAATAGAATGAGAAAGACCCTCCCTCCCTCTATTTCTGACTAGCATTAACAAGTATGTCAATGGCTGTGAAATATAAAGGGTTTTGACTTTAGTTTATAACAAACCCTTTAAAATCCCTCCCAAATGTCAACATGGAATACATTAATGCAAGAAAGAAAACTGTGCTCCTCAAGCCATTTAATGCGCTATTTGTGTTTTTAAGTGCAACTGTGGAGATAAACAAAAATAAAGTTATTTATCCCAAAAAATAAAAAAATAAAAAGTCAGTCCTTTTTACTACAGCCATCTTTGAAACGCACCTGGCAAATATTTCAGTCATGCAAGTACAGCTTCTATCTCACTGAATAGGAAACATTACATTTTCCAGTTCATGTGCATCTCAGAACACTGGCCCTGTGTCCTAATGTTCATACTATTCATCCTAAATATAGGTAGTGTTCCTGTGGCTTAGTGGTTAGAACATTGTGTTAGCAGCGCAAAGGTTGTGGGTTTGATTCCCAGGGAACACACATACTGACAATACAAATGTTTAGCCTGAATGCACTGTAAGTCGCTTTGGATAAAAGCATCTGCTAAATGTAAATGTAAATAGAGAGTCAGAATAAGTGTGTCCCAAAGCATAGTATATGTTTGTAAAGAGTATGTCAAAAGTCACACATGGTCTACTATTTCAGGTAGATTTTTGAAGTTTGGATTCCTGCAAACTCTAATGACTAATATTGCCCAAAATCCATTGCGCTTTGATGATGGATTTGGTTCAGAATTACAAACACGAATAAAAAAACGTAAAAAAAATATGGCGGATGTGTACGACTGACGATCATAAGAGAGCTGATAAAGGCGTTTGAGATACTAATAATCAACATTTAAAACATGGTAAACATATGTACTTGCATATGTATTGATTGTTATCTGTGTTATATTTGATCTATTATTATGAAAAAAATATGAGCAGAGTTCTCCACACGAAGACCCGTGGCTGTCAGATCAACATGCTACTTTATTTCTCTCCAATACAGTAGGGAAGTTAAATTAAAAGAAATGTAGAGGATGGTAATAGTGACAAGATGATTGACAGGCCAGTTTACAGTGACAGGGTGAATGTAACTATGTAGCAAAGTGGTCCATTAAAGACGTAATTGTATGACGTGATAGTATGTCCCAAAGCTTGCCTACTCTTCTGCAGACTTAAAAGTGTGTACTTTTTCTTCACCAAAAGAGTACTTTAAAGGCGTAGTATAAGTAGGCACATTGGAACACAGCATGGCTGTTTCAATAGCAACCAGAGCTTCCAATGGCAGCTGCAGTGACGCGGTGACTTTACCAATTAGTGATCTGTATTTGTGATATCTTTTCTTTAGAAGGCAAGATAATTCCAACATATTGCATGTTGCACGTTTTCCCATCTATAAGTAATATGAGTGCACCATCTTTATAAAGTCGTTGAAAATGTATATTGCATTCATGTGTATTCTGGGAATTGAACCCTTGATTTAAGCTTTGTTTGTGTCAAATTTAACCATTTCATCTACAGCAACTCTCAAATAGCTGAAGGATCAAGGCATAAAGAGAACAACAGTTCAATGTGACAATAAAACACACTGCCTGATGTCACAGTGATAAACCATATACAACGTCCTTGGTAAACACTAAATAATTCACAGCTAAGCAAATGTATGTTTTTATGTGCAGCTCTCTCTCACCATTGCAAACCTATTGAGGTTTAAATGAGTAACAATATATTACCTTTCTGTTTACGGACTCTACGGATTCCTTGATTTTAATGATACTCCATGGCGGCTGTGCTTCATTCATCTTTAACTTTTAAATGGTTAAAGCACATGCTTGTGATAACAAAATCTGCATTGGTAAGGGGAACAAACTCATTTAGTTAACTTTTGTCTGCAATCACCAATTTGGTGCAGTGTGAAACGCCCGGCATTACTATGACGCCACTGTAATTATCTTTGTGTAGGGTAAGAAACGGCATCCTATTTTGCGGTGTTTTATTGTGTGATTTACCTCTAGCTTGGCCAATAACACTTGAAGCAGGATGAATTAGAACTGAAGAGCCAGCTGGGTTGTGCTGAAAGAGGCACCTGTCCTCCTCATCGGCATTGCAAAGAGCAAGTTAACGGGAGAGAGGATAGATTGACAATTATCAAATTGGGTCCCTGCGAGGCTGCTTGCGTAAATCTGCTGTATTTTTGGTAGGTAGAGTATTGATTCTGTGGAGTGGGGAGGATTTCGTTTAAACATCTTTACATCTTTACTAATCAAAGTTAATATTAATAGACGCATTAATAGACTGGCCATTTTGGACCATCTCAAAACAAAAGAAAACCTCAAAAATAGCACTGATGCCTTTAAATCTCAAAGCTCATAGAGGCAGTTTAAACTTCACTGGCCTTTTACAGACTTTTTGTTTTATAAACAACCCGTGGTTAAATTCATAATTTTGTGCTAGTTTCTTTGAGTTTAGTACAATGACAAATTAAAATCTCTGCAATGAAAATTGCTCTTTGTTTTCCTAGCCAGCTAAGAGGTTGCATGAGTTTGCCACAGGGGATTCATAAAGTTTCCCTATCTATCAGTCTATGAATATTTAATAATGCTGAGCTCCACCACCCAAACAAAATGCATTACAGGTTTTCCCATCTCTGCAATGTCTGAATATTTATTTAAATATTTTTCTCTTTATCCCTCAATCTGTATGTTTTATATATTGTTAGGGTGTTGGCTGAATCTAATTAAAACCATTATCCTAGGAGGTGTTAAGTTAAGTCTTTAAAAGGTGCAGGAAGTCAATGATATTGATTGAAGCCTCTGGCTAATGAAAGGGATTGCGCTACTTACTATAAACATAACATACATTTTGTAAGTCAAACGGTGTGGTGGCAAATCGTATCTTGCATATGCAACCAAACAGTCTTACCCTCATGCCCTTTTTTGGAAGATTCTGGCAAAGCCTTGACAAACTTTGCATTATCACACATATTTGAAACAAAGAGAAATACCTTACCAAACAGTAAGGTTTTTACCTGTCACTTCAGTTTTCACATTAACTTTCATATATACAGTATTAGTATATTTGGCTCAAAAGTAATGAGATACAATAATCTATATTAAAAATAGTTTTTTAAAATTCTGGAGATCCAAGAAAAAGCTATGAATTTGGGGAATGAATGCACACAAAAACAGCAGCAATTTAATGAAAATAAATAAACCAACAAATAAAAATGGCTCTTGAGTCAATCAATCATGTGTCTAAACCTGCCAAACACCAGCATGAAATGTCTAAGCAAGTTCCCGACAGGAGATCCATGTGATAGTATGTGCAATTTCTAGATACTACATCAACTTTAAAGCCTCAGCTGTACTTTTCCCATTACCATCAGTGAATAGGGTTGAATCACAAAACAAAATTGCAGTGTCATTATGATGAATTACCCCCCAGCTTGAATAAGTTTGACCTGACAGGCAACTAAAGAGCTTGCGTAGGATTTGGGCAGCAATCAGAGGCTGATGCTTGTTTTTAATAAAATAAATGACAGCCAATTGTGTTAGAGTTTCCAAGGGGCTTTCAATTAATCAGGCTTTTGATATAATAATGAAGGGATGCGCCTGTATACACAAAGGGAACGCTTGAGTGAAAACTCCAGAGGAGGATGCGAAGTGGATCAAATCATGACTCATTCTCAAGCCAATATCTGTCTACAAGCAGTTAACAGATTTCAAGAGAAAAAACACAAGGTTCGTAAACTCATTTACCTCAGCTGTCTATGAACAAAACGGGTATACAAGGCATTTACCAGCTCTTCATGTATTCTGCTTCAATCTGCTCTTAGATTTGCACTTTTATCTGCACTGTCTTGAAAGCTTTGTCTTCCGTTATAAAATAATTTAGTTTGTCATATATTATTTTCAGACATGAGCAGACCTATGTATTCACGTAATTAATGTTATGCATTTAAAGAACACTTACAAGCGCGCACTTTGTCAGAATTCAATTCAAATAGTCATCAGCAGCTGGGGCTAAGCAAGTTTATAATGGGGCTATAGCCCCGTCAAGCCCCACCCTAACGCCGCCACTGACCTGAAAGATTTTACAAATTGAATTATTTCTACCATTTCTGCAGTGATCCATTGATCAATGTCTGCCAGCTTCATTAAAACATATACATCAGAATCAGAATGAGCTTTATGAGTTTTATTGGCCAGGTATGTTTACTCAAGAGGAATTTGTTATAGTGACAGAAGCTCCACAGTGCAACAGAATGACAGCAACAGGACAGGACACAGACAACAAAATAACTATATACAAATATATAAATAGGCAATGTACAAAATGGCAAAAACACAATATACAATACAGACAATTATGTGTGAGGTCTGACATGAAAAAATAAGTATTGTGTGGTGAATAAATAATTATATAATAATGTTGTGTGCTCCATGTTTAATATCAAGTATTCATGAGATGGATTGCTGGATACACACATGCATACGGGATTTTGGTGAGTAAACTCAGGAAGTTAAAATAGCCCTCTTAGCTATTTTGAACTTAAACCAACCGGAAAGATCATGAACAAATGCGTATGCTTTGTTACTGCACTCAGATCAATTTACCAGTTCAGTCAGAATAGAAAGTCAGTTTCTGATACTTGCTTTTGTTGGTAAGCAGGCTGGATCTTTGATTCGGTTTCCACGTGTTGCTCTGGGAATCTATGCTGGCTTGCGCCGCTGTTGCGTGACGCCACCGGGAGCCGTGTTGGAATCACGGGTTGATGCTGGGTCTGCGCTGAGATGAAAGCGTCGTTACGCTGCTGGTTCCGCTGGCGATGTTACGGCTTTGGCACGGTCTTGGACTTCTTCAGATGGTTGGTTTTCAAGGCGAGAGTCCAGCGGACCGGCTTCCAGGTCAACCTTGCGCTGGAGGGAGAAGCAAGAGAGTCCAGGAGCACAAGAAGAGCGAGTTTCAAGAGCGCGAGCTGCACGCAGGCGCGTTGTTTTAAACTGTCCGGTTTTGACATACAGGCGGCTGGTCGAATCAGAGTAAATCGGTATGGGCGGAGCCCATGTCCATGGTTTCCCTCCTTACACTTTGTGACGAAAATAAACTTTTACCCATGTATTAAAACTCTTACCAGGTTTACACATTTATAATATCACCACATTCGTTATCTTACTGATTCATACATTTTTGCAACCGTTCATACAAGTCTAAACACTGCAACCTACACATTACAGCTTAAGGCACGATTAAAAATCAGCCCACATTTCTTAAGTAATTCATATTCAGACAAGCATATGAGAGAAAGAGTACAACATTAATATCCATATGTTTCTTGTGTAGATGTTTTTGAAAGTCATGAAATGAACAAATGTCTTTTAGAAACGTTCCCGTCACATTCCTTTGTTCTGTGACCGAAAGAAGTCGCGCGCTTTTGCGCTGGATGAGGGGGAGGGGCTTTAGATCCAGACTTTAGTTGGTTGGTATTCATGATATAATACCTGAAAGTAACCAAATTCCCCAAAGATGTGCTGTTCTTCCATCACCTTTCTTTACAGGAGTGTTGGACCAATGATTACTCAGCAATCCGGACTACCCTCCGTAGTCTTCTGAGGTCAGATTTCTCCTGAAGTCCACGATTATCTCCACTGTTTTGAGTGTGTTGAGCTCCAGGTTGTTAAGAATGCACCAGACAGCCAGATCCTTAACCTCCTGTCTGTAAGCAGACTCGTCACCGTCCTGAATGAGGCTGATCAGTGTGGTGTTTCTGCAAACTTCAGGAGTTTGACGGAGGGTTCTTTAGATGTGCAGTCATTCGTGTACTAAATTATACAGGGTATAATCAGAAGTGAAATGTAAAATGTCATAAGTCCCTGGTCTGTCCAGATGCTGCAGGATGAAGTGCAGACCTGTTTGCTATGTAGGCAAACTGCAGGGGTCCAGTAAGTGTCCAGTGGAGGCCTTCAGATAAGCCAAAACCAGTCTTTCAAATTATTTCATGACCATAGACGTTAGAGCCACAGGCCTGTAGTCATTAAGTCCAGTACTTTTGGGTTTCTTTGGGACGGGGATGATGGTGGGGCATTTGAAGCATGAGGGGACTTCGCACAGCTCCAGTGATCTGTTGAAGATCTTTGTGAAAATGGGGGCCAGCTGGTCAGCGCAGGTTTTAAGGCAGGCTGGTGACACACTGTCTGGTCCTGGTTCTTTCCTTCTTTTGTTCTCTCTGAAGACCTGGCACACGTCATCTTCACTTATTTTCAGTGCAGGTGTGGGGGATAGTGGAGTTGCTGGAGATGTTAATGGTTGTGTGGAGAGGTGTTCAGGGCAGGTGTGGAGGAGAGGGGGGTTGCTGGAGGTGTTCAGAGCGGGTGTGGGGTGTTTTTCCAAATCTACAGTAAAACCCATTAAAATCGTCTGCCAGTTGTTGATTCTCCAGAGTGCTGGGGGATGATGCCTTGTAAATTGTAATGTCTCTCAAACCTTTCCACACTGAAGCAGAATCACTGGAAGATAATTGTTTCCTTAGCTTGCCAGAATAATTCCTCTTTGCCACTCTGATCTCCTTTTCCAGTGTGTATTTGGCCTGTTTATACAAGACTATATCCCCCTTTCTGTATGCATCTTTTTTGGCCTGACGGAGCTGTATGAGTTTTGCAGTGAACCATGTTTTGTCTTTTGTCGTAGGTTAAACGAGTCCTGGTAGAAATGCACATATCCTCAAAGAAACTGATATAAGATGCTACAGTCTCTGTGAGCTCGTCCAGATCATTTGCAGCAGCCTCAAAAACACTCCAATCAGTGAGGTCAAAACATCTTTTATCTTTTAACAGTTCTTAATACAGGTTTTGCCGATTTAAATTTCTGCCTGTAGGTTGGTATATAAGATGAACCAAACAGTGATCAGATAGTCTTAAAGCTGCTTGTGGGACAGAGTGATATGCATCCTTTATCACTGGGTAACAGTGATCCAATATGTTACTGTCTCTGTTGGGACATGTGATGTGCTCTCTGTATTTTGACAGTTCGTGGGAGAGATTTGCTTTGTTAAAGTCCCCTAGAATGATTAAAACAGAGTCTGGGTGTTTTTATTCTGTGTCTATGATCAGATCAGCGAGTTTCTGTAAAGCTGAGCTCATGTGCGCTTGCGGAGGAATGTAGACACTCACGAGAATGAAGGAACAAATCTCCCATGGCGAGTAGTGTTCCTGTGGCTCAGTGGTAGAGCAATGCATTAGCAGCTTAAAGGTCGTAGGTTCAATTCCCAGGGAACACACATACTGACAATAAATGTATAACCTGAATGTACTGTAAGTCGCTTTGGATAAAAGCATCTGCTAAATGCGTAAATGTAAATGTAGAACAGCTTGCAGTTAATGAAGAGTGTTTCTAGATCTGAACAGCACATCTTCTTTAACACAGTTACATCTGTACACCACCTCTCATTGATGTAAAAGCACATCTCGCCGCCACGTGATTTCCACATTGCGATCTGCTCTGATCATCTGGAAATTCAGCAGATGTAATGCGCTGTCCGGTATTGCATCATTCAGCCAGGTTTCCATGAAACACAGACCAGCACTGTTGAAAAATCAACAATTTTAAAGCAATTTCATGCTTAGCTTTAAAGCTATATGCTTAGCTTTAAAAATACTTTGAAAGACATAGCCTACATTCTCTATGACGTATTGATCTGACTGAAGGAAAACTCCATCTCTGATGTGAATGTCATCCTAGCAATGGCTTCATTGCAGGGGCTCTCTTAGGGGAGAGCGAGTCAGATACACAAGGAAGATACAATGGGTATATGCTGAATTATGAATTAATCTGGGCTCCATGAGAGATCTGATATTGCTTTAAAATAGGGGGGTTGGTAGAAAACATAAACATCATGGTCATTTTAAGCCAAACGGATTTTGAATTCAACTTCCAAAAAAGAAATGATTGCAGAATAAAATGTTGCTTGATTGTTATAGGTAAAAACAGTATTTTTCTAAAACCTTGCAGAGAATGATGGTGCTCCTAGAGGGAAATGGAAAGAGAGAGTAAGTCAGATGAAATAAGGATGTTTTCTGAAGGAATGGGCAGATGGTTCATGGAGTTTCATTGTATTTCATTCTTCAGTGAATAACTGAAATTGACATCAGAACAATATGTATGTATGACATGCCTCAGTCAGTTAATATCTAAAAATATTTCAAGAGTTTGTGGGAAATTGTGACTACAATTTCCATGCCAATCTGAAATGTCTGGGAGCATTTTAATGTACATTACTCTCAATGAATGTAGAGATGTACAAACATGGAGTATTTTGCACGTCAGTGCTCTGAAACAGCACTCTGAAACAGTGCTCCAAAAAATATTTATCAAATGATGTCAGTCCCTACCCAGTTTGTGTCTGATTTTCCATTTGTCCAAGGGACCTTTTTTAGACTTACAGGGTCTTATGTTGCAACTATATACTCACATCTTCCTCTTCGTGCATTGACTAGACCTCATAAAATAAAACCTCCTGCTTTCATACCTCTTGTCTCTCATTCAATAGTTCATAATCTTCTGTAAAAGGCTTCAATTATTAATGGCAAACTAGCAAAACAAATGTCAATATCAAAACCGATTGTACATTGTTGACACAAGTGATAGGCTCTTATTCAGGATAATTGACCCCTTGGTGTTTGAATAGTGTGCTTTATCAAGGGCAGTGCTTAGTAGTTCATTAATGACTGCCATTATCACACACGGCTTTTCTGTGTATAGGGAAGTGTATTAATTGATTGTTTGAGATTTTTGAAAACATTGCTCTCCTGTTGCTAATGTATGACATTGATAAATATCATACAATTATATATCAACATCATACATAATTGTCTTTATTTCATGAGTTCACATGTCTGTCTTTTCCTAGAAAGTGCTGAAGGTAAGCTGATTGTTAAGAGTAAGCATTTTTGGTTGGCAGGAACACAAGTAATGCCTCTCCGAGTAGATTTTTCTTCTTACATTTCTCTCAAATGTTTGACGTCGAACCAACAAGCACAGCAGGTGAATTGGTTTAACGCAGTTTTTTAGTTCAAATAAGCCTACACTGAAAAAAAAATGGATTATGGTATAGCCATTTCCCAGCATACACTGAAGCATGAATAATTAATATGGTTGAGTTGTTGGGCTGTTTGTCAGTTTCATTTATACTGTTGTTGCTGATACTGTCATGTTTAGTAGCATGACACTTCTTGTCTTGTGATGTCAGGATGTAACCCTATTTGTTTCTAAAAAGGATCATATATGAAAACATATATAAATGATCATGAATGATGTAGGAATATCTGTGGACAACTCAGCAATGAAATGTCTTGCCATTATTTTACGGTACAGTCTTTTTATTTTATAACAGGCAAGAAAGAGAATGTGAATTCACAACTTTTACATAATTTGTGTCTTTTCTTTTGCAGTGAAGCTGAAGATTCAGTAGTGGGGTAAAGAAGTTAGTGATGATGATCGCTGTTGAATAAACTAAATCTGACAATGCAAATCAATCCTATGCTATTCATATCTAAATGACTAAGAGTTTGTTGCAAGAACTTACCAGTATGCCATTCCAAATTCCAAATTCACATATTTTTACAGAGACTGTTTGTAAGTCTTATTAGTCAGAGTTTGAGAATCTGCCAGCTGCTGTCACACCAAAGCATAAATCTCTCAGCAACAACCTTATAATTATAAACAGAGTGTAAGGAGCCCTACACCCATGCATCATGTTCAAAGTCACCATCGGTGGGCATGCGCACCTTAACCCAAAAAAAGAAATCAAGGGAATGTGTAATAAACAAGGACGACTTTGAAGACAATTTTGAGGGTTTCAGATGCCCTTACAGAAATCAATAACATACCTGTATATGCTGTCTGATATGGAAAATCCAAGCCTGCTCTGGAATGATGGAATCATGTCACATTTTGTTCTTCTGGGAGCTAGTTAATAAAAATACAATCTCTTCCTGTTGCTAGTCACGTTAAAAATCTAATTTTCAAATCCCCCCCAGGCACATGTCTGTTCATTATAACTTTCTGTGATACTTCTGAATAAATAAGGTGTTGAGCCTTTCTTAGATCAAAATCAAAAGCCCAAAAAGACAGAGAAACTTTTGTAGATCATTTTGACAGTTCAGGTAAATACTGCACCGCATAAAGTGCATTAAGCATACTGTAACAAATATCAAATCAGCTCAAAGATGGAACGAATGCTATGGACACTTGCTCTAGTTAATGCAAATAACATGGGGACAAAAACCTAATGGTATTGAATTTGTATTCAAAGTAAAATATTATATACTTTTAAATCCACTCCACTTTGAAAAAAACTAATGTAAAAACAAATTTCACTCAGAAATTGCTAGTATATTTTACAAATAATTACAATCAAATCAAAACGAAGGAATCATCCGGTAACAGAATTAAACATGACATTTTGAATGACTGAAATTTTCTTGTAAAACACACTCCAATAATCTTTATATACAGAAAAATAACAACAAAAACAACAACAAAACATTTTGTATAATGTGTAATGTATAATTGTGTACAGTGTATAATGTAGTTGAATGCCTCTTACAGCTGGTTTTCAGATTGCTCACTGTCTAATTACACAAGTTACTTTCCTCAAGCAGCATAGGCTAGGATCTGCTTGTTTGGATCCTCTAATGGTGCTCTCATCAGGGGGAAGTTTGTGGTTGAGACAGAAGTCGATTGGGAAGTGTGTTATCCCTTAGGGAATTGTGTTTATTTAGTGGCTGATTATGTAATCAGATGGACAGAAGGCACATTACAAGTCATGAAGTCTTCCAGACGTTTCTGTATTTATTTTATTATTATTTATTTTTATGGGATTTTTATCAAACTGTCTTCCCAAATTTTTTTTTGTATTGTGTTATGTTGAAATATCATGAGAAGAATCCCATTAGGATCCTTCAGGATTAGTTATAAATTAAGATTTTTTTTTTCTGGATGGGATGCTTATGTAGTGCCATTTGATTTGTCATTAGACAAATGTGTCAGTCAAACAATTAACCACAATTCAGGTATAAGACAGAGCCAATAATGTTGTGATTGTCAGGGCCATATTTAGAGAGATTTTCTAAAAGAATTCGCAGATTTCCTCTAAGACCTGTTGGCTAATGTTGATAAAGCACTAATTGTAGGAGATTTTAACATGCGTTAACAACTGATGCGTTATGACTTGCGTTTACTGATGTAATAAACTCTTTTGGTGTCAAGCAAAACGTCACCGGGCCCACACATCGTTTTAATCATATGTTAGATTTAATTATATCGCATGGAATTTAATGATCTTACTGACATAGATATCATACCTCAAAGTGATGATGTTACTGACCATTTCCTTGTATCATGCATGCTGCAGATAAATTATTTTAACTATATGGCTCCGCATTATCGTCCAGACAGAACTATTGTTCCAGCCACTAAAAAGAGATTCATAAATAACCTGCCTTATTTATCTCAACTGCTCTATGTACCCATAAATACAAATGAACTAGACAAAATTACTAGCAACATGGGAACCATCTTCTCTAATACGTTAGAAACGGTTGCCCCCATCAAATTAACAAAGGTTGATAAAAATGTGCTGCGCCATGGTACAACTGTTATACCCATTCTCTCAAGAAAGAAACTCGTAATCTTGAGCGCAAATGGAGAAAAACTAACTTGGAAGTCTTTAGAATTGCTTGGAAAAACAGTATGTCCAGCTATAGACAGGCTCTAAAAGTTGCCAGGACCGAGCATATCTTGCAAACTCATAGATAATAACCAAAACAATCCAAGGTTTTTATTTAGCACAGTGGCTAGATTAACAAATAAACAGATGTCACCTGATCTAAATATGCCCTCACAGTTTAACAGTAATGACATTATGAATTTCTTTACTGAAAAAATAGATAACATCAGAAATTCAATAACAAATGTAGATTCTACAGCGTCTAGTACTTCAGCTTCATTCATCGCACCCAGACAAATTTCATTGCTTTACAACTATAGGACAGGATGAGCTAAATAAACTTATAACTGCATCTAAACCAACAACATGTTTATTAGATCCTGTACCCACTAAATGATTGAAAGACTTGTTACCTGTAGCAGAAGAACCACTTCTCAATATTATTAACTCAAAAATGTCAAAAATGTTAGAAAAAGTTGTGTTTGCTCAATTGTCCTCCTTCTTGCAAAAAAATGATATCTATGAAGAATTTCAGGTTTTAGGCCCCGCTATAGCACAGAAACTGCACTTGTTAAGATAGGCTACCAAGGCTGCATCTCATTGCTAGTTTTACTTAATCTTAGTGCTGCGTTCGACACTATAGATCATGACATATTGATAGATCGATTACAAAACTATATAGGTATTCAAGGGTAAGCTTTAAAATGGTTTAGATCCTACCTGTCCGATCGCTACCACTTTGTTTATTTAAACGGAGAGGCATCTCAATTATCAACAGTAAAGTATGGAGTACCACAAGGATCTGTCCTAGGTTCTCTGCTATTTTCATTATACATGTTGCCCCTTGGTAATATTATTAGAAAATACGGGATTAGATGCTGATGACACTCAACTATATATCTCAACAAGACCAGATGAAACTTCTAAACTATCTAAGTTAACGGAATGTGTTAAAAATGTAAAAGATTGGATAACCAAAATGTTCTCCTATTAAATTCAGATAAGACAGAGATATTACTTATTTGACCTAAAAACAGTACACAGAATTTCTTGGATCACAATTTGCAACTAGGTGGATGTACTGTTACTTCTTCTACAGTCAAAAATCTGTGTGTTATATTAGACAGCAACCTATCTTTTGAAAATCATATTTCCAATATTACAAAAAACAGCATTCTTCCATTTTAGAAACATTGCCAAGCTGCGGAACATGTTAAGTGTTTCTGATGCAGAAAAGTTAGTTCATGCATTCATGACATCTAGACTGGACTATTGTAATGCACTGCTAGGTGGTTGTCCTGCATCTTCAATAAAAAAACTACAGATAGTACAAAATGCTGTGGCTAGAGTCCTTACCAGGTCAAGAAAATATGATCATATTACTCCAATTTTACAGTCTCTGCACTGGCTACCTATTAAGTTTCGTATCAGTTACAAAATATTATTACTTGCCTGTAAGGCCCTAAATGATTTAGCTCCTGCATACCTAACTAATCTATCACGGTACAATCCAACCCGCTCCCTAAGTTCGCAAAACTCTGGAATCTTGGTAGTACCTAGAATAACAAAGTCCACTAAAGGAGGTAGAACTTTTTCATATTTGGCTCCCAAACTCTGGAATAGCCTTCCTGATAACGTTCGGGGTTCAGACACACTCTCTCTGTTTAAATCTAGATTAAAGACACATCTCTTTAGCCAAGCATTCATATAATGCATCTCACAATCTTGTACTGCAGGTATATCTGATCAAACGCACATTATTATGCTTTAGCTTGGGTTGAACAGATCATTTCATCCAGAGTTGTTCCTGGATGGAACAACTGCTATGCTAATTATCTTTATTTGTTTAACATCCCGTGTTACTAGGAATTACACAAGCTTCAGTCTGGATCCAACCCTTAAATGATCTTAGATGACCGAACGCCTGAGAAGAGATGATGACAACCCCTCAGAGGAAGCCAACATCAGCGATTATACTGAATTAACCAAATTTTGCCATAAGTTAATTATACTGAGTTTCTACAATGTAAATCTATTTTAGAAACTTAATTTCCTGTGAAGATGCTTTTACGATTGTATCGTAAAAAGCGCTATGCAAATAATCTTGAATTGAATTGAGTTGTTTTTCGGGCTTATACGAGTTCAGGTTTTATCTAGCGTTTTCCATCTGAATTCTTTTGAGGTGTAGATTCAGGTTCAGTCACCTGTGAATGAAGGGTTCAACTTATTGATGTCACAACTGGAGTGTGATTGAAAGAGGCTAAAATGAGGAACATATTCTTGGCTGTTGACTACAATGTAAATGAGATAAAGCTCTGGCCACAGCGGGGACTTATGCTGAAGTGCATATAAACAAATCAAACTCACTTTGCCCAGGACACCAATTGGTTTGAGGCTTTGTAAAATGTGTGCGAGTGACTTACATATGCATATGTATACACTCTTCTGTGCTTATATAAGTGTGTAAGTGCATGTGAGGCTGTCAGCTAGTGTCTGCCCATATTAAAGTGCATGAGTGTTTGTATGTGTGTTTGTGGGCTTATGAATATTTCATCCCTGGCATGTCTTGCAGTAGGAGCAGATGGCTTGTCTCTTGCCTTCTTAATGTGCACCTGTGCCCTCACCACACGTATTTAATTAAGCCATGCCTGGAGCATCTGAAATTCCCTTAATCTTTCCATCTCTCAGTGTTTTCAGTGGAATGTCCTCTTTTCCACCATCACCATCTCTTATCCACCCTTTCTTTATCAACAAATTAGATTAATGATCAGAAAAGCAAATGTAGAATGAAACTAATCAATAAACAGTGCTGGATTAACTCATATTTAGTTATCAGACTGCATGAGTCTGATTGAATGAGTGGATTCATCATTCGTCATTTTCAGGACCACCATGATGGAGGTGGGATTGCTGGTCCGGGTCCCCGACTCCCCGGGGGCTGCCCCCGATCAAGCCGGGCAGTACCAAATACCTGTGAGTATTAAGGTGGGTACCTATCAGGCCTTGGTGGATTCAGGCTGTAAACAAACCTCCATCCATCAAAGCCTGATGCAGCAGAGGGCATTGGATACGAGCCGCAAGGTTAAGGTGAGGTGTGTGCACGGAGATGTGACGGATTACCCCTTAGTGCCTGTATCGATTACATTTCAGAGGAAAACGCATAGAATGGAGGTGGCGGTTAATTCCCACCTCAAGCATCCGCTGATTTTGGGTACCGATTGGCCGGCTTTCACTCAATTGTTGGGGATAGTGTGTGCGGATGTTTCTTGGCAGACGGGGCGGGGCCAGGAGGAGGCGGCCGCTCAGGCTGGGGAAGTGCTAGCGGCTCGGAGGAAACGAGAGCCAGCGAGGTGGTGAAACCTCCTGAGCTGGATGACTTTCCTCTGGAGCAGTCGCGGGATGAGATGCTCAAAAACGTGTTTGATCGGGTACGCTCCGTTGACGGGCAGCTTCTCCAGCCGGACGTCCCCCTCTCCTTCCCCTATTTTTCCCTTATAAAAGAGAGGTTGTATTGGGTAACCTAAGATGCCAAGTCAAAAGAGATGACAACCCAGTTATTAGTCCCCAGGAGCCGTCGGGAAATTATTTTCCAGGCGGCGCACTGTACTCCCATGGCAGGCCACTTGGGGGAGGCAAAGACATGTGAACGCCTCATGACCCGATTCTTTTGGCCGGGCATTCACGAGAACGTCCGCCGGTGGGGTGCGGCGTGTCGGGAATGTCAGCTGGTAAATCCACCGGCCACAGCCAAAGCGCCCTTGCGCCCATTACCCATGATGGAGGTCCCCTTCGAGAGAATTGGTATGGACCTCATCGGGCCATTAGAGCGTTCCGCACAGGGATACCACTTTGCCTTAGTTCTGGTGGATTATGCAACGCGATATCCGGAAGCAGTGCCCCTGCACTCCATCTCGGCGAAGAGCGTGGCAGAGGCACTGTTTCGAATAATTTCGAATCTCACAGATCAGGGCACGGCGTTTATGTCACGCACGCTAAATGAAATGTCCGAGCTATTGGGCATTAAATCGATTCGCACCAGCGTCACCAACAAACGGACAGCTTGGTCGAACGATTTAATCGTATGTTGAAAACCGTGGTTCGTAAGTTCATAAAAGAAGACGCCAAAAAATCTGACAAATGGCTCGAGCCCCTTTTGTTCACGGTGCGGGAAGTCCCACAGACCTCCACTGGGTTTTCCCCATTGGAACTCCTGTATGGTCGCCAGCCCCGGGGGGTGCTTGACGTCATTAAGGAGTCTTGGGAGGAGGGGCCATCAAATAGCCGTAGCAAAATTCAGTATGTCCTGGACCTCCGAGCAAAACTCCACACATTGGGGCGGCTCTCTATGGAGAATTTGCTGCAGGCACAAGACAGACAAACGCGGCTGTACAACAGGGGTATGCGGCTGCGACAATTCACGCCGGGAGATAAGGTACTTGTGTTACTTCCAACGTCTAGTTCAAAATTACTCGCAAAGTGGCAAGGACCCTTTGTGGTCACACGGCGAGTGGGGGAGCTCGATTACGAGGTCAAACGAATGGATAGGGGTGATGCATGTCAGATTTATCACCTCAACCTGCTAAAACGCTGGAATGAGGGGACGTTGGTGTGGTTAGCAGCGGTCGTTTCGAAACGAGGATGATCTCGGACCGGAAGTGGCACTCAAACACAATCCGCTCACTCTGGTCTCCGGGGGAGATCACCTCTCGCCGCGGCAACTCACCGACTTGGCCCAGTTGCAAGCAGATTTTGCGGATGTGTTTTCACACCTGCCCGGATGCACGGACCTCGTAAAGCACCATATCGAAACGCTCCCCGGGGAGGTGGCACGCAGCCGTCCCTATCACCTTTCCAAACACAAGAAAAACGTAGTTCAGGATGAGTTAAAGGCCATGCTAGACTTGGGCGCAATAGAAGAATCGCATAGCGACTGGGCGAGCCCGATAGTGGTAGTTCCTAAAACGGACGGCTCAGTCCGGTTCTGTGTCGACTACAGGAAGGTGAATGCCATGTCGAAGTTCAACGCTTATCCAATGCCCAGAGTTGACGAGTTGCTTGACCGGTTAGGTGCGGCGCTTTTATTCGACACTGGATTTAACGAAAGGGTATTGGCAGATCCCCTTATCGCTACTATCCAAAGAAAAGACAGCCTTCACCATGCCGTTCGGATTACACCAATTCGTAACGCTGCCGCTCGGCTTGTCTCGGAGCTCCCGCCACCTTTCAGCGCCTCATAGACAAAGTCCTCCGGCCACAGGCCAGCGTCGCTGCCTATCTGGATGACATCATCATCCATAGTAATGATTGGCAGCGGCATATGGAACATCTCCGCGCGGTCCTGAGGTCGCTGAGGGTGGCTGGGCTCACGGCGAACCCGCGGAAGTGTGCAATTGGGCGGGTGGAGGTACGGTATCTGGGCTTCCACTTGGGTCATGGGCAGGTGCATCCCCAAATTGATAAGACGGCTGCAGTTGCGGCCTGCCCAAGTGCCAAGACCAAAAAGGAGGTGAGACAGTTCCTGGGGCTGGCGGGATATTATATTAGGTTTATTCCTAATTTTTCGGACCTCACCAGCCCACTGACTGATCTCACTAAAAAGGAAGCACCCGACCCGGTCCAGTGGACGGAGCTGTGCCAACAGGCCATAACCAAAGTGAAGGCTGCCCTGTGCAGCGGGCCGCTCCTTCACTCTCCTAACTTTGATCTCCCCTTTTTGTTACAGACGGACGCGTCGGACGGGGGGCTGGGTGCCGTCCTGGCCCAGGTGGTCGGCTGGAGAGGAGCGGCCGGTGCTGTATCTGAGTTGGAAGCTCTCAAAGAGAGAGACTAGATGCAGCACCGTTGAGAAGGAATGCTTGGCCATCCGTGGGCCCTCACCTCCGCTACTACCTCCTGGGTCGGGAGTTTACCTCTGTTCTGTTCGACCACGCCCTCCAGTGGCTCCATCAAGATGAAGGATACCAACGCTGGATCACCCGTTGGTATCTAGCTTTACAGCCTTTTAAGTTCAAGGTGGTCCACAGGCCGGGGGTGCCGGGGGTGCCGGATGGCTGTAGCCGACTTCCTCTCTAGGAATGGGGGGGCTGCAGGCCGGAGCGCTCCCCGGCCTGAGACGGGCGGTGGGGGTATGTGGTGAGGGGAGTGTGGGAAGGCAAAGCGTGCTAAGGGAAGAGCGGGTTCTGGGATGAGCGGTGAAACGGATGGCAAGTGAATGATGATTAACACCTGTGTCTAATTCCGGTGATTGTCGGAGAGACAAGAAAAGGGCCCCGCAGTCCTGCAGGTGAGGGAGCACTCACGAGCGCACGGCAAGAGAGAGAGAGAGAGCGATCACACGGAAGCAGAGACAGCCGACGACAGTTATTATTTTGATTGATTTTGAGTTGTGTTGGTCGCAATTAAAGATCCATTTTTGGCTCGTCACCCCTGACTTCCTCGTCTTCCTTCCCTTGATCCCCGAACCTTGTTACAGACATAAATAAAACACATTGTCAAATTATGTTTAGGTAATTTTTTCTTTTCAGTGTGTATTTTAACACTTTTTTTTACTTTCACTAGCACTTATGTGTTAACGACTGTAACTAAATAAAGCTTATAGTTGAAATACCTTCACAAGTATGATATATGCCTAAAACAACAAGTACTGAGCGAGTTTGTTTCTGGCCAATTTGAATTTAGCATTATGATTACATCATGTTATGCATTCATTCTCTTGGCACTTCTATAGAAAATAAATGATGGAAGGATGGAAGGAAAGAAGAAATTATGGCTAGATGGATGCATGGATGTCTGAAATATTGAGTGTTTCTCTGTAGTACTTACTATAGTTTGGTCCCAAAATTTCAAAAGGCAGTATTGCCCACATTCTGTCTTTCAACTTTGCTCAAAGATTTGACTTTGTACCCTAAACAAAGACATCTAAGATACCGCTGCTACACAAAGAGAGAATGATAGAAAGAGAAAGAAAGAGACTGCAATATATAAAAGTTTGCTATTTGCACTTTAACTTGCATCAACTTGACATGTTTAGACCCTTCTTTTATAGTTCCACTAGAGAAACTTCATCTCAGGGCAACTATAGAAATGAGCCCACAAGAGCAAAGACTTCACAGGGTGATGCCTTGAGACGTTGAATAGTGAGCCTTGAAACATTAATAATGGTTATTTCTGTTGTGAATATTGGAATATTAGTGCATAGGAGGCTGACTGACAGTCTTCTCAGCGGAAGTCTTCTACACTTGTCAGTGTAGAAAAAGGCTAATTAATTCGTGCTTTTGAGACATCAGCTCTCACATTCATGCTGTGGACCTCTCAGCCCTCTTTCTCACCATTTAAACATCACTTAACAAGAGAGGACAAGAGGAAATGGCTGAGATCTTGGTTAGAAGAGTGAACATATGATCTATATGAGGGTGTGGCTCTGTGTATGGTCCATTAACATGTCTATTAACGCTCGCTCACCATTAATATTGTATACCAGAGTGGGAAAACCTGTCATTAGGTCATCGCAAACTGCCCAAAATTCTAAATTAGAATGGTAATCAACCCCATTTATACAGTGTATCCCATTCTCAAAAAAGTGTTCTCGAACATCAAAAGACTGTAGTCTTTTTGTTATCTGGCCCAGATTTATAAAGTGCAGATTTTTTAACTTTTGAGAAATTAACCCTTTTTTCATCTCATGGTAATTTATTCATCATTCTCATGTCTGACGTGTCACAGGGAGAGAGTTGGTTTTGCCATGTGCCTCTCGGGGTTTAATTAGGGTCTTCATTCAGAACTTCTGTAGAAGCCTGAGAGAGGCCAGTATTTGCATTTCAAATGTTACCCCTTCACATACGGATCCATTGTTGCCCAATTTGCACAGTGGAAAGATTATAGGAAATGTGGATGTCGCACCTGTAAGTAATTATGTTTATACTTCCGTTTGATATACTTTGATTGCTATTATACTCAGTGAATTTTGTTTCCAGCAAACTTGATTATATCGGTATCTGCCATTGTTGAAGTCGTAGCATATTGCTGACGTGTTTCAAAGGATTCTGAGTTTGATATAAATCAGCATTGATTTCTGTGAAGGCACTGGAGATGAGACAGGAGAGAAAACAGCAAATACTGTCCACAGCGTAAATCTGATCAAATATTATTGTGAGGATTTCACGCTGAGGAGTACGAGAGAGACACATAGTTTTTTAAGCTTATACATTTTTAATGTAGCTCCTTGTAAATATTTGATGTCTTTGTCCCTGGGTTTGTCAAAGACTTTCTTTCACAGCCACTAAGGGGTAAAACTGACGGACAACAGATGTGATTCATAGTAGAAGTGTTTTTATGTTTGTTTGTTTTTTAAGCAGACCGTGCTTATCTGGACATATTGTGACCCCGTGTTTGTACATGATGTTGTGAAGGTAAATGTATTGGGGAAAAACTGAAGCCTTATTAGTGAAACTGCACTGTCAATTTCAGCACTTCTTGAACAATCTGAAAGGGAAAGTTTAGAAATGTATTTATTTATGTTTGGATATCCCATCTGCAGGTCCGAGGGTCTGAATATCTGCCATACAGAAAATGCCTAATCCATATTCTTTGGAATATTTGGTTGAAATTGGAGAAAGGGGTTCATTTTTAGTGCTCAGAGTACATTACATTTTGCAAGTCTGTTAAAAAAAATATACAAAGTTATTAAACAGGAAAAAAGACTCATGTTGTCATTTTGTAAAAACATACCCTAATAACAGAGCATCTTGTGCAAGTGACCACAGTGGAAACTTGCCCTTAAATAGTTTATTAAAGAAATTAAAAGAAAATTTTATTAAAAGAAAATTTTATTTCCCTATCAATACTACACTCCGTACTGTGTCTTGTTTAAGGATGCTAGAGGAAACTCCTTTTTCTCCAATACTGAAGCCTTTTTTTTATAATGCAGAGTAACTGCACGAATTGGTTTGTGCAGTGCACTAAAAATGAACCAATGGCTCGGCAGCAGAACTGCACAAGCCAATGGCTGGGAAGCCTGGCAGAATGGGCAGAGCATCTGGCTATATAATGCGGGCATTCACCATAATCTCCTCAGATTTCTTCTCCTTCAGTGACGACTACAAAATCTTCACTCTACGAGACTCATAGCATTTGCCGTTGAGCGAGCCATCACAGTGGATCCAGACCTCTCTCTGGTCGGCCGACTTGCAGCCTCTTAGCAGCCCGCAGAGCCTGCAGCAGCTGGTCCACGGATTCCCTGGCACTATCCGGTGACTCTCTCTACAGAGCATTTCTCTAAAATGAGGAAATTTCTTCGGCGTTGTTGCAAATGCCACACTGTTTTTGTCACTTGTGCAGGGCTCCCCTGCACGCCACTGACAAACATGCGAGTGTGTTTGTGCTTGGGCGCCACCCATGCTGAAATAGCACTCACCGACACGGAATGTCACCACTGCGGTGATATGAGTCTCTCTTCTCTGCACTAGTGGTTAGCTTTCTTTTAAGAGAGCAATTCAGCAGCTCGCGGCTTCATTCAAAATCGGAGCCCCTTGTCCTCTCAAAGCTTTTCAAAGGATGCTGGGTCTCGTGGCCTCAGCATCTTCGGTACTTCAGCTGGGCCTGATTCACATGCGGCCCATTGAGTACTGGCTGAAACTTCGAGTTCCTCCACATGCTTGGCATTACGGTTTCCTCCGTGTCAAAGTGAACCAGGCCTGCGTTGCAGCTCTGGCCCCTTGGAAAAACCATCTGTGGATGGAACGGGGCGTAGTCTGCTCGGACAGTATGACGGTGGAATCCTATATAAATCACCAGGGCGGTCTTTCCTTGAAGCGCCTCTTTATTCTAGCAGAGTGCCTTTTGAGGTGGGCTCAGCTCAACTTGCGTTCCCTGAGAGTAACGCCTGTTCCAGGCAAACTGAACCTGGGAGCAGACATACTATCTCGGCGCAATGTACCCTCAGATGAGTAGATGCTCCACCCTCAAATGGCTCAGGAAATCTGGGGTATCTTCGGCAGGCCAGAGATCAACCCTTTATCTTGCCAAAATTATTTTTCGAAGGACATGTTCGCTTTGGCCCTCAACTGGCCCAACCTCCTCCTTTATGCTTTTCCCCGATCGCCCTGATCCCACAGGTAATCAGGCGAATCAGGGAACAGAAGCACAACGTTTTGTTAGTGGCCCCGCTCTGGAGAAACAAGCACTGGTTCGCAGAGTCAAGTCAAGTCAAGTCAAGTCACCTTTATTTATGTATTGCTTTTAACAATACAAATTGTGTCAAAGCAACTGCACAATATCAAAATAGGAAAACATTTTTCAGTTAAAGGCATTTCATTGTTGAATTCAGTGCTGTCATCGTCCAGCTCAGTTCAGTTTAAAAAGTATCTGTGCAATCAAGGCGGTGATTTTGCTGGAAATGAAGTGTCCCCAACTAAGCAACCCAGAGGCGACAACGGCAAGGAATCAAAACTCCATCAGTGACAGAACGGAGAAAAAAAACTTGAGAGAAACCAGGCTCAGTCGGGGGGCCAGATCCCCTCTGGCCAGACGAACCAGTAGTTTGTTCCAACTGCAGCAAAGTCAGATTCTAAGGCCTCCACTGGTTCCAGTGGTCTTTTCCCGATAGCTGTCTTGGTGACGAGGTCCTTACTGGGGATCTGTCTCTTGGGCTTATCTAGGTGTCCTGGTCTCCCCTGACATTCAGAGCTGTAGAGGTCATCTCTAGGTGCTGATCCACCATCTGATCTGGATATGGACTGGACCTGTTGACTGCAGTGACCATCTGGGCTGGATAAGGACCGGATCGGGTGGCTACGGTGACCTCGGAATAAGAAAGAAAAAGACTAATATTAGCATAGACGTCAATCTTCTTACGATGTAACAAGTACATCGTGTGTTATGGGAAGTGTTCCCGGTTCCTTTTGACCTAATTAATGCAGCCTAACAATACTTTAATGAATTTTAATATTAGAAGCGTATTAGTATGTTAAGTGTACGCCAGGTTAAAGAGATGGGTCTTTCATCTAGATTTAAACTGACAGAGTGTGTCTGCCTCCCGAACAGTGTTAGGCAGATTGTTCCAGAGTTTGGGCGCTAAATAGAAAAAGGATCTGCCTCCGGCAGTTGATTTTGATATTCTAGGTATTATCAAATGGTCAGAGTTTTGAGATCGTAGCGGACGTGGAGGACCATAAAGCTCGCTCAAGTACTAAGGAGCTAAGCCATTCAGGGCTTTATAAGTAATTAAAAAGATTTTAAAATCTGTACGATGTTTAATAGGGAGCCAGTGCAGTGTTGACATAACCAGACTAATGTGGCCATATTTCCAGGTTCTAGTAAGAACTCTAGCTGCTGCATTTTGGACCATCTGTAGTTTGTTTATTACGGATGCAGAAGAACCACCTAATAAAACTTTACAATAATCTAACCTTGAGGTCATGAAAATAACATTTCTGCATTTGATATTGAGAGCATAGGTCTCAGTTTATAAATATTTTTAAGATGGAAAAATTCAGTTTGACAAATTCTAGAAATGTGGCTGTCAAAGGAGAGATTGCTATCAAATAGCACACCTAGGTTCCTGACTGATGATGAAGAATCGAGAGAGCAGCCATCAAGTGTTAGACAGTGTTCCAGGTTATTACTGTGGTTTTTAGGTCTGATAATTAGTAGTAAGAAATTATTCGTAGCAGAGCTGCAGAGCGTAGATGCTCACTTGCAGTCCACTGGCCCATTCCCCTGAGACGAGACTTTTCTCAGGCGAACGAAATGATTTGGCACCCCCAGCCCGAGCTATGGGCTCTACATCTTTGACCTCTCGGTGGGAGCCTTTGGTCCTTCCCGATAGTGTGCTAAATACTATTTCTCAGGCTAGAGCACCGTCTACGAGATGCCTCTATGCCCTTAAGTGGTCTGTCTTCTCCGCCTGGTGTACGACTCGCGGCGCAGACCCAGTTTTATGTGACATGTCGCTGATATAGTCCTTCCTGCAGGAGCTGTTGGAAAAGGGTTGCTCTCCTTCCACGCTTAAGGTCTATAACAAGACCTGGTTGTTTGCTTTTTGAATGGGTCTAGGAGGCTCAATCCGCCCCACCCTGTCACAGTCCCTACATGGGATCTACCCACAGTGTTAAGGGCTCTGAAGAGCCCTCCTTTTGAGCCGCTACAGTCTGTTGACATTCGTCCCCTGACACTAAAAGCCGCTCTGCTACTAGCGCTAGCATCGGTAAAGCATATGGGAGATCTGCAGGCCCTATCAGTCAGCCCCTCTTGCCTCAAATGATTCTTGACTCCGTTCAGAGTGCAGTTGATAACTCTTTGCATCTTACAGGGCATCCCTGCACAATACTTGGTCCCTCTGGGCCCCTCTTTGGTGCCTAAGGCAAGTTCAAGTGTTAGTCATTCTCTAGCATAGACACGGTGGGATTATACTGGTTCCCCTGGCGTCTTTAAACAAGATGCAGTATGACGTGTAGTATCAATAGGGAACGTACTCGTTACTAACGTAACCTCGGATCCCTGATATACTGAATGTGTACTGCATACTTTGCCGTGCTATGCGACTGCACTACTCAGTCGCTGCTTCAGTCATAGTAACCTGTGGAGCCAATGGCGAATGCCCGCATTATATAGCCAGATGCCCCACCCATTCTGGCGGGCTTCCCAGCCATAGGCTTGTGCAGCTCTGCTGCCGAGCCATTGGTTTGTGCAGTGCACTGCACAAACCAATGGCCGTGCAGTTATACTGTGTTGTTAAAAAAGGCTTCAGTATCGGAGAAAGAGAAGTTTCTCCTAGCGTCTTTAAACAAGACGCAGTACTCGTTCTGTATCTCAGGGAACCGAGGTTAACAGAGTACTTTTTTTTATTATTTTAGTTTTTCAAAAATAAATTAACTGGAAAATAGTTATAAAAATTGAAACTGTTCAGAAAACCGCAAAATGTCAAAGGTACTTAAAAATAAGTGTTGTTACTAATTAATTACAAATACTGTAATTGTTGCTGCTAAACAACTGGCTATTACATATGGATATAAATCTAAACCATGCATTGTGTATCCAGAAGTATTTACTGTGTTAGAAATTGAACTTTACTTGGGGTTAAAAGTATTTTTAAAAGACAACAGGTTGAAGAGCTCTTCCCAGGTTCAAGATCTCTGCCAAATGCACAAAGTTACTGGGCTGTAGTGGTAACAATCTCCCTTCTGATAACCAACTTCAATCTTTGACTATATATAGTATAACTGCTTACCTCAGCGCCTGCGACAAATCTCATGACATTTCTCTGCCAGCAGTTACATTTGAAGCTCCCTACAGGAGCATTTGAAGGACTTGACATACTCATAGATTCACACACATTACTGAAGTGACACCAAGAGTTATAGCTGTGGAGAAGCCTGTCACAAAAGTTAAACAAGCAAAATGAGCCTCAGCACCTGTGCACCTGCTCTGCGTGGCTTCTGTGACTGGTGGGGCAGAGAGTTGGGAACTCGCTGATCTCTACAGGAATTATTTTCAACCCTGAGGCTGTTTTCCTCAGTTTGTGTTACTGCCGTGGGGTTCAACACCACAGTAAACTCCTGCTGGGACACATTTGCAAAGCAGATTCCTCCATATCAACCTTGTTGTTGAATTGAATTGGAGCTTTTTCGAGGAACTGAAGTTTATTCCCCATTGTCTCATTCTTTCGTTAAATGCACTTCCAGATTTTCCCTCTCACTAAATCACGCTTTTCTCTGTTCAACAACTTGTTGGACAAGGCTATGTGAATATGGGCAGATCCAGTTAGATTCATGCTATAGCATGCAGGGATTAACAGGAATTTAACGAATGTAAAGAATGTTTTCTTGTTACTCAACTCACTGGCCATAAATTATAACATTATATATATATTTAGCAACATTTCTACTGATAGAAATATATTAGTATATATATATATATATATATATATATATATCATTTTTTAAGAAATTCATTAATAAATCTAGAATATATTAAACACAATAACTGAGCAATTAATGCTAAATATTTTTTATTTTGTATGTTTGGAAGTTTATAATGTAATTTTAGGACAAAAATAAATTAAATGCTTTTTTTATCCATAACTTTCAAGTGATTCGCACTTTAATAAAACCTCTTGTCTGTGTTAGCCAGCTAGATAACCTTGGTGACATTTCAATAATTTATCACAACAAAAATATTCAATACAACACCAATGTTTACCAGGCACAAAACACATGTACATGATCAACAAAATATTGGAATGTAGAACGTAAGCACTAGCCCAATTGGCAAGTAACAGCTCCATCAACTGGCCTGAAACTACTGTTGATAAAATACATATTTGAGTAAACTTCAAAATCTAGAGAGACATTTAAAAATCAGTAAAACAAATGTCTTATCCACATTTATAAACAGTTATGGCAAATACATGCTTATAGTTGCCACTCTAAAAACAGCTGTTACTTTTTCCCCCTTTTTGTAAAATTGTGACTAAATCTAAATCAGAAAGTTGTGTTTATTTATTTGTTCAATTGTTTCAATATCGGTGTTAAATATCCTTGCCATAAGTGAAATGGCCACTGTGAGTGCAACTGCTTTTGTTGCATTAACAAGGCAATCAAGTGTATAGTGTCAGTTTTGGCTGGTCACATTAGTCAAGCTCACATCAGCTGACATTGTCATTATCATCAAGAACATAATGTTACAGATATCATTAATGTTGTTTCGGTGCTGAATGAATGGACGAGGAGTTCTTGCCCAGAATATGACCATGCTAATTGTAGTATTAATAATCTTGGATGCAAGTTATCCATGTGCCGTTATGCCTTTTTAAAAATCTAGAACAAGAGTGGTGAAGCTAGAAGTTACTAAACACTAAACTGGCCCTTGCAGGAAGTTACCTCAGGCTAGTGAAAATAAAAGAAAGAAAGGGAGTAAATAAGCGAAGCTAGAGGCATAAAGCAAACCTATCCAGCCTGATGCACTGAAACTTACAGAGTGGGCAGAGACAAATGATCGGGCAACCTGTCCTTAAGAAGAAAAAAATGACAGGTGTATGTTCCAAGAAACAGATGATAAGTTGTCTTTAGTTCTAAGATAAAATGTTATTAACCAAGCCATTTTTAGATAAGGGCAAGCTGTAACATCATTGGTTAATTTAGAATTAAGTTAAGTAATAATATTGAAGACTTTCTATTTGAATCCCCATCAGAATCTTGTTCAGAAAAGAAGCTAAAATTGGGCTATTTCTAACTGCTAAATGGCTGCAATATTGCTTTTACTCTGTGAGGTTTATGCAGACAGCTCTTCTACCAACTTGTTAAGTTGGATGTAATTTATAGACTGTGGTTCTCTATACATTATGCACACTTGAGCTGGTCTCTGTGGCAGTGTGGAAGGCACGGCTGGAGTCTCATCGACCCCGAGCGCTGACCTGATCAGGCAGAGTGCAAATTGACCCAGTCAGATAATGCCATGAAGAAAAGAGACTCAATTACTCTTTCAGTATTTTGCAGAATTACACATCTGGAGCTCCTGCCAAATCAGTATGCTTCCTGTCTTTGCAGCTTGAATTATTTATTTTCTTACACTGAGGGTCAGAAAGCCCTGCTAGTTTGTTTGATTGCATTTGTGTGTCATTTCATTTATCCAAGGTAACGGTGTAATGAGAGGAGTCAGTGGCGTTAAGATCCAAATGCAGCTTTAATGAACAACAAGGCTAGGTCAAACAGGCAGGGGTCAGAGGCAATAACAGGTGTCACGTAGGCAAGGCAGAATCAGCAACAGGGGCAATGCAAAGGTCAGGGCAGCAGACGGAGAGGATATCGAAAGGCAGGCAGAGTCAAAAAGGCAGGCGGCAAACGGTCAGAGTATATAGGCAGTACAGGGAAACAGAGTACAGGGGAAACGCTCAGAATGTCAGCCGGGGCAAAACAGCCAGGGCGGACGAGACCCCTGGCAGTGACTGGGACCTAGAGGAAACTGAGACACAAGAGGCAGAGAGAGCACATATAGTCTTAAGGACCGAGGCAGGGAGTTTAGGTGGCCATGGTAGATCCAGGGCCTCAGGCAGCCAAGATGAATCAGGGGACTCCATGGGCCATGGCGGGTTCGGGGTCTCAGTGAGCAATGGCGGGAAGCTCCCCCCCAGAAAGTTCTTGGGGAACTCCACTACCTCAAGGGGGCACTCTGGAGGCTCGAACGTCAAGGGGCATTCTGGAGGTGCTGGGTCTCGGGGACGCTCGGAAAGCGCTAAACTAGACAGAATCCATGGAGAAGGCGAGCTGGGCGGGACCAGCGGAGACGAAGGAGACGAAGGAGAACTGGGCGGGACCAGCGGGGACGAAGGAGAACTGGGCGGGACCAGCGGCGAAGGAGAGCTGGGCGGGACCAGCGCGGAGAAGGAGAGCTGGGCGGGACTTAGAGAGCGAACTCTGCGAGTTCCTGGGACGGAGCGGCTCTGGTGCGGACTCTGCGCGCGCTCCTGGCACGGAGCGGCCTCTGAGCGGACTCTGCACACTCCCGGCGGAGCGGGCTCTGGAGCGGGCTCTGGAGCGGACTCTGCGAGCTCCCGGGACGGAGCGGGCTCTGGAGCGGACTCTGCGAGCTCCCGGGACGGAGCGGGCTCTGGAGCGGACTCTGCGAGCTCCCGGGACGGAGCGGGCTCTGGAGCGGACTCTGCGAGCTCCCGGGACGGAGCGGGCTCTGGCTCGGTAGGCATGTTGTGAGACTCTGGGGACTGATGGTGCGAGTCTGTTTAGTATGGTCCTGTTCACATCTGATGGTAGAAACTCATCAGAATGAGATTGGTCTTTTAGTCCTTTAGTCTTTCAGGTTTGACAGCATTGATATGCTAATGTACTTGTAAACAGTGACAAAACTTTTAGCAGATGTAAATATTTAAAAGTTTCTCTTCTGGAAAAACCTGCACTGCATATATTTTTTCCACTCAGATTCGGCATTTAACAATATTGTGATTGGATATTTTTTCTTGTAAAACACTTCCATTATTTTTTTTAACAAATTCAAAAGCAAAAACTTTTTTACAGTGAGTTCATAATTTAAAACTGCTGGGATATTGTGAAATTCTTATCACAAAGCTTTATCACATCCAATTATTCCTTTTTTATTTCCGCCCTTGTAACCTTGAAAAGGGTAACGTCAGTGCGAATCTAAAAATGTGTATTTAATATTAGCATATTTTGTATAGTATATGATTTTCATGCTTTTGACTGGCACAACTGTTAATTTGCATCTTTGACAATGCAGTCAAATGCCAAAACTGCTAAAATGATTGTCAAAACTGTAGCGCTGTTCTTGCAGAGATGTCTTTTTGTCAGACATATTAAAATAATCAGCTTCACGTTTCATCCTTTTCCACAACAGTATTTTGTCCATAAAACTGTACATTGACAGACAGCTTGCAAAAAAACCTATCCAAGTTCTTTGGAGAATTAAGCACAGATGGTCTCTCAGAAGGAGAACCTCGTTTCAAAGCATACAGCTGCTCCAAATTCAATTATGATGATGAAAAGTTGTCATTCTCAATTCACTGCGGAAAAGAAACAGGCTGATTCCTGTTTACAAAACAACAATGAATGATCCCAAACGTCAGCTCAGTTTTGAACACATATCTTGCAAATCTATTGAATCAATATTGATCTTATAAGAAATGGTCACTTCTGATTTAGTGATGTTAGCTTTTGGTTTGGGATCAACAGAAACAGTTAAGCTATAGGTTTAACTCAGTGAAAGAATCAAGCAGACGTCTTTGCATAGTATTATTATTGCATATTTTCAGCTCTCAAGAAGTTGCTTATAATATTTCCTCCAAGTGAAGTTAAGGCAATAGTGACATCAAGTGGCTGGTATGAATGCACAATTTGTATTCCAATAAGCTGATATAAATGGCATGACATTCAATTGTATATTTACATTTACGCATTTAGCAGACGCTTTTATCCAAAGCGACAGTGCATTCATGCTATACATATTTTGGTCAGTACACGTGTTATAGGAATCGAATCCACAACCTTTGCACTGCTAACACTTTAACACACCTGAATAAGAGTGAGAGTTAAGGAAGAGAGAGAGAGAGAGTAGAAATTAAATTATGCCTTTGGAATATATGTTGTGTATGTATATTATGCAACAGTTCCTGTCTTCAAATTTGATTGGCTGAGCGGCACAGGCGATACAGTTCAGTGACTTTTCCAAATGTAACCTAATTTGCTAAAAACGAATTTCTTATTTGAGCTACATATTAAGACAATGAAATTGTGTGCAATACACTGTCTAGAACCGATTATAGTTCACGTGATCATAACTGGTCAAATTACTTCCTTGAAATTACCATCATATATTTCCATTCTCTAATGAAATTAATAATAATTCTGTACATTTGCACAAAAAAATTAGAAACATTCATCTGTCAGTCTAGTGACTTTTAGTGGTCAAGACTGGAACAACAGATGGAATGAACTACGATCAAACCAAAACCACAAATACTAATACAAATTAACTAATGTGCCAACTATATAACGGCTAAAAACACATCTCTTCCATCTTTATTTGACCCTCTAACTCTAGCACTCTCTACGCTAATTTTATTTGATCTAATCTGTCTTCTTTTTATTTAAACACACACACACACACACACACACATTTGACTCTCTATCAATTGCATATTTATTCTCTAACTGCTAGCTTTTCTTGTAAAACTAACACTAGGTTTCTTTTTTCTATATTGTATATACTTGTTTTATATAAAAAAACTTCCTAAGTGTACTGCATTAGCCTAACCAGGACTTGTAATAGCACTTGCATGTTGTTGCTCTTTTGTTGGTTTTGATTGCTTCTATAATTCCCTCATTTGTAAGTCGCTTTGGATAAAAGCGTCTAAATGACTAAATAAATAATGACTTTCTCTTAAGTTGCTCACTGGTTTGAAATGACCCGTCATGGGTCCCCTCTCACAGTGCCCTTCAAAGACGAAAACCCCAGTTTACCTGGGCATTAAGGCTGTTCACACCAAGAACAAGAAGTATAACAATAACTATAGTATCATCCATTTTGTCGTCTGCTATATGAAATGCCCAAGGCTTTAGTCAGGTGGATTCTGATTGGCTGTTTATGATTTGTATTGGTTCATCAACTGGACATTTCTTTTTCTAAAAGTGTTTTCAATGTTTTTGTGCGTATGTTCCGTTATTGTTATAGTTGTGGTGTGGACTTCACTATTCCTTTAAGTTTAGAACAATTTTTTTAACTTCATATTTGTTATTGTTATGAACTATTACTTCATTATAGTTATTGACCTTGGAGCCATTTAATAGACTAAAACATTTTGTGTCTAAATTGACAGTAACTCAATATTAACTTTTACTAGGCTATACTAAATGTACTAAGGTGATATCACATACTGCTTGTCTGAACACACAGCACAATTCCTCATGTAATATTAAAATAATACATTATACTCCACAAAGTCTTTACATGTGCATTCAAACAATAGCACTCCTTACACTAGGTTTGCACGGCGCTCAGACTCTAGTGAATCTCTAAATTTCAGTCGTTCAGAGCAGCAGTCGCTGCGGTTGTTAAAAGCCACTGATGCAATTTTATATGCTTTCATCAGATCCACTCTCCAACAGTGATTACTTTCAGTGTCCATTTGAGAGCAAGAGCCTTTCAATAGGTCATATTGCCGATTCCCATCAATAGCATTTTGTGCAAGACTCAGGCGCGCTGTAGAACCTCAATTCACGCTGGACTGGGTAGCTTGTCCACTTGGTGTCATGTTGATCTGCTTGGACTTTATCATTGCTACCATGTCTGAGATATAATGAAGAATGAAAAGTTACAGACAGTGCTGTAAAACTCACTCACACAAACATCACATTTGTGACCGTTTTACCTTCAGAGGCTGCATACTCCTCTACTTCACATAATGTCAGAATGCGGTCCACTCCTGGTAAGAACACATTTACATGCTGTCCCTCTACAGGGCTGAACTTGAACTTCTGTGTTTTCCCAGGCAGCATGGAATACACTTTTGCAACCCTAAAGAAATATACAAATGACTCCCATTCTGTAATAATTAATAAAAGTCTTTTACAGCTGATTCTGGTTGCCGTCATCGACAAGGCTGTTCCCAATACGAATCTCAGATCCACTGATCCTATCAGCACAATAGCCCCGGTTGGTGATGGAAACTATGACAATTTTGTATGGCTGTTGCAGGGTTACTCTCCATCAGGGGTTTCTTTTAGCAGTTATGCAAGTGCAGGAATCATTTACTAAATAGTTTGTGGACTATAGTTTAGCATTTAACACAATAGTGCCTGCCACACTGGCTGTGAAGCTCCAGACTCGGACTAAACAGATCTCTGTGCAGCTGGATCCTGGACTTCCTGACAGGCAGAAGTCAGGTGGTCAGAATGGGCAACAACACATCATCTCCCCTGATCCTCAACACTGGTGCTCCGCAGGGCTGCGTCCTCAGCCCACTCCTGTATTCCCTGTACACACACGACTGTACAGCCACACACAGCTCCAACGTCATATTTGTTGACGACACAACGGTGATAGGTCTGATCACCGACAACGATGAGACGGCCTACAGAGAGGAGGCGAGTACCCTGACTAAATGGTGTCAGGAGAACCACCTCTCACTCAACATCAACAAGACCAAGGAGATGATGGTGGATTTCAGGAAACAGAGCAGAGAACTCACACACATCACCATCGATTAATATCATTGTCATGTATAGCTTGAAGCTAATTGTAATTTCTCTATTACCCATATACAATTATATTTCATTAGGCTATATATTTTATCAAATGACATAAATTTGTAAGAAAGTTTGATTTTTATTATTTATTTAGTAATTTAGCAGACGATTTTATCCAAAGCGACTTACAAATGAGGACATTATAGAATCAATCAAAACCAACAAAAGAGCAACAACATGCAAGTGCTATTACAAGGCTTGGTTAGCCTAACGCAGTACATGTAGGAAGGTTTTTTTTTTTTTTTTTAAGAGTATATCGAATATTGAAAAAAGAAACTTAGAGTCAGTTTTACAAGAAAAAATTGCTGTTAGCGAAAAAATATGCTATTGATAGAGGGTCAAATGTTTGTGTGTTTTTTTAAATAAAAAGAAGACAGATTAGATCAAATAAAATTAGAATAGAGTGCTGGAGTTAGAGGGTCAAATAAAGATGTAAGAGATGTGTTTTCAGCCGTTTCTTGAAGATGGGTAAGGATTCAGCTGCTCGGATTGAGTTGGGCAGGTCATTCCACCAGATGGGAACAGTTAATGAAAAAGTCTGTGAAAGTGATTTTGTGCCTCTTTGGGATGGTACAGTAATGCGTCGTTCACTTGCAGAACGCAAGCTTCTAGAGGGCATATAAGTCTGAAGTAATGAATTTAGGTAAAGGGGTGCAGAGCCAGAGGTGGTTCTGTAGGCAAACATTAATGCCTTGAATTTAATGCGAGCAGCTATTGGTAGCCAGTGCAAATTGATGAACAGAGGTGTGACGTGTGTTCTTTTCAGCTCATTAAAGATTAATCTTGCAGCAGCGTTTTAGATTAATTGTAGAGGTTTGATGGAACTGGCTGGAAGACCTGCCAAAAGAGCATTGCAATAGTAAAGTCTAGACAGAACAAGAGCCTGAACAAGGAGTTGTGTTGCATGTTCCGAGAGAAAGGGCCTGACCTTCTTAATATTACATAATGCAAATCTACAGGACCGGGCAGTTTTAGTAATGTGGTCTGTGAAATTCAGCTTATCATCAATCACAACTCCAAGGTTTCTGGCTGTTTTTGAAGGAGTTATGGTTGATGAGCCTAATTGGAAAGTGAAATTGTGATGAAATGATGGGATTTTTCAAAATATTTTAATTACAATATAATGTAGCACATGCTGATCAGAGGGATGTAATGCCAGAGTAAAGTAAAGCCACAACTTACACAACAGTGTTCAGATCATATTTTGTCCTGACAAAATCAATGTAATGCAATATTTCTATCTGCTGAATGTAATTTTTTCTATATTCCAAGCTTGCCTGCTGCACTGGGGACATCACATGTATGTGCGAGTCGAGAAAATTATGAAAATAAATCTAGGAATTAGATTTTAAATCAGCGGGGTTGAGGCATCAAAATAAACTAAGCTGTTTTATTGATAGTAACTGTAATGTTATTACTGAAATCATATTAGTAATTAGTTACACTAGTTACTGCAAAAAGTAATATTATTACAGTAACTAAATTACTAGTAATTAGTTACTGCCCAACACCGTTTATGACCAATAAAATATTAAGAGCACATCCAAAAACAATGGGATTGATGATAAATCCATTTACTCCATCAAAATAAAAATACTATTTTCATGTGAACTACCTGGATTAGTTACCTTTGAGATACAATTTCTTATCCAAGAATGAGCGAGGCAAAAAGGATGTTTTATTTTGTATTAGTTATCCATTGTTGAATCTTTATAAAATTCAATGAGAGAAATTAATTTTCAGTTATTTTCCAATTCCATGAGTGAATTCCAAATTGGATTTACATTCCATTTTCAAAGCGATTTCAAAAAACATTTTTCTTATTTATTAGCCGTCCACATTTAAGAGCCATTTTTACCAAATCAGTGTCAACAGTGAAAAGAAAACTTCTTGAACACAGACTTCCATTGGCCATGACTAAATATAGGGGTCTGACAACATGTCATACATACAGCAATGTACTTCCATTTTTTCAAGATAGACATGCATAGAAATGGCACTTGAAAAACAAAAACATGGTGTTGTCTCCCTGTGGACAAAATACAATAAAAAGCTGACTTCAGATTGGTATTGATTTGAAATTTATTTGTAATTGTTTTCAGTTAAACTGAACAAACTGAAATGTGCACACTGCAGAACTAGACAAAATTGTATCCAATGATGGAATGTCTTTCATATGAATGTACATAAAGTGCCTTTCAGAGCTACCAGGTGTACTATATGTTTTTGCAGTTTAATCACCAAATGAATTGGACAATTTCTCATAGGCAAGGCAAGCAAAGCCTTCAGTAGAAACAAATAGAGTTTCAAAAATTCTAAGCTATTTTTAACTTTTTTATATATATATATATATATATATATATATATATATATATATATATATATATATATATATATATATATATATATATATATATATATATATATATATATATATATATATATATATATTTGGGGCAACAGTAACTTTTTTGGATGTTGTTAATAGTTATTTTCTATCCACATGAACAACTTAAGTTTGCAGACTCCGATGTAGATCTCTGGAAGTTGAAATTGTTAAGAACATGAAACTAAATATTACAAAAGCTTTCTTTTTACAACTCAAAACTTAGCAGTCTTGTCCTTCAATAATGTTTTAACAAAGAAATATATAAAACAAACACCACAAAAAATTGTGCAACCAGTTTCAGGAAGTCTCAGTTTCAACAGTCTGTAACATAAATTAACCTTTGATTAGACTGAGACATTTGCTACTTTTGGGACTGTTCCCAAGCACGTGTGTGTGTGTATGCTAGCTTGCCCAAATTTCTCGTGCCCACCGCTCGTTCTGCAAAAACCATTTGTGGACAGATGCACGGTCCAGGTGAAATAGTTGTTCTTGGCTTTTATTGACAGCTGTGTAGCGGATGCTCAATTTGGGGTTTGGTATGAGAGCCGCAGAGAGAAGCCGACAACCGGCCGCCAAGTACACGCTCTCCGTTACATCCTCAATATCGGCATGCCTAAATCACACAACTCACATACTCACAAACCATGACTAATTATTAAAGTGCATGCAAGCTCATTTGTCTTATCCACACTTACCGTCTGAGTGTAATTAGAAGTGGTTGGGAGGCTCCAGTAGGGGCCAGTAGTTTAGTATTAATAAAGGTGATGAACATCTCGAATGCCAACGTCATCTCAATTTCACTGAGATTACATGGCAGAAACAGACAGTCTCTTTCACACACCACTCCAGAGTAAAACCCTGCTGACTGAGCACCTGGAACACACACAAACAGTATGCAGGATATTCTGTGTGTTGGTGTCCTGCAGGGCAATACTGAATTCTGCATCAAAAACATCTCGCATTTTACAAATACAAATAATTAACTTACTGACAGTTGGACGGGACATGTGACTGTAAACAGTTCATTAAAAATGACTCTGGTATGATCAGTTCAGGTGACGCAACAGCAACTGTTGATTTTGAGATGTTGTGAAGTTATCTTACGTTTAAAAAGGGCCCTGGCACGGCTCCAGTTGTTCTGTTTGCCCAGTTTATGGATGAGATTCTGTAGCTGGAGGGTTTCAGGCACCATACCATGTAATAGCATGAACTCAAGGATATCTGCAGCGACTGGTAATGTCTGCTTTACCAAGCACAGACGCAGATGAGCATTGAATGTTTCAGCATAGTCGTTTATCATCACACCATCTGAAAATTTGAATTCAAGTTGAATTTGTATGCAATAATTAAATTCAATCAATTAGTCAGCATATTAAAGGGTTAGTTCATCCCGAAAAGAAAATTGTCATTAATTACTCACCCTCATGTCGTTCCAGACCCTTAAGACCTTCGTTCATCTTCGGAACATTAATTAAGATGTTTTTGATGAAATCGGAGAGCTATCGGACAATCCATGGTTCAACTTCAGTTTTTCCGACACTATTCGACACTTTTGCGAGTAAATTATATTATTTTTGTTTTCTTTGCGAAAGAAAAAAGTATTCTCATAGCGTCGTAAAACTGAAGTTGAGCCACTGATGTCACATGGACTGTTTTACTGATGTATTTGCTACGTTTCTGGACCTGGGAACATTTCAGTTGCGTTGCTGTCAATAGATTGTCCGATAGCTCTCCGATTTCATCAAAAACATTTATGTTTCTGGAAAATGAAGAGTAATTAATGACAATTTTCATCTCGGAATGAACTAACCCTTTAAGAAATGAATTACATTTACAAGTGACTGACAGTCTTAATTGTAATAGACTAAACTACAATGAATAATGTTTCTGATGTAAAAAACATGCATGCATAAAATATCCTTGCTGGATAAAAGTACATTTTTTCTGAAAAAAAAAACTACAAATCTTACTTTTAAATGGTAGTTTATACATTTTTGTTTGCGGAAAAGTCTGTGGTGTTTCGTAAGAAATGTATACCTTTTCAGAAAACATGCATTACATTGACCAAGTGACATTAAAAACATTTGTAAATATATACATTTAGTCATTTTGCAGACGCTTTTATCCAAAGCGATTTACAATTGGGGAATACATAAAGCGATTAATCTTGAAGAGGCAAACAGACAGAGGAAGTGCCAATAACACCAAGTCTCAGGCATTGTTCAAATAAGTACAAGCTAGCAAGAGAATGAGAGAAAGAGAAAGATGAAAATATAGAAATTTTTTTTATGATGAAGTCAAGTATTGTTGAAAGAGATGAGTATATATATATATATATATATATATACACACATATATATTTCAAATAAATACAATTAGAAATAGGATAGAAAAAAGTGCATACATTTTACTGTAATTAAATGCAACCTTGGCGAGCATAAGAAAATTAGAAAAATTATTTAAAAATTCTTACTGATCTCAAACTTTTGAATGGTAGTATATTACAACGAGAGATGATTACCAATAACTCACTTATCGGTTGTTTGATTCCAGGTAAGTTGGTAAGAATCTCATAGGCGTCTCTGTGTGATGTCTTCCCGGCTAAGAGTGTCAGGACAAGTTTTCGATTTTCGATGTCAGCCTGCTCACAAGGCCACATGCTGGAGCTCACAAACCAGCCATCAGCTGATGGAACACAAACACATGCACAAATGATCCCTTATGTACTGATTCTGAACAGCACACACAAAATCTCCCCTTTACCTCTCAGCATTTTCAAAGCTCCCTCAATACTCCCGCTATGGAGGAAGAACTCCGTTGCCATAGTGACCAGCTGACAGCGAGACACCCTGTTCTCATTTCCCATAAGCCCTTTCAGAGTGATGAACTCAATGTGCAGTCTGAACATCACACTGACCAGCTTCACTCCCTGAGCACATGCAACACACACAGAACACACAGCAGTCAGTCAAATGTTCACCGCTGTACAGAACGCTTCCACAAACAGGACACACTCCCACCTTATTCCAATCTCGTGTCCTGTGGTACCAGAAGATCAGAGAGACTCCAATTCTCCCCAGGATGGTTTTTATCATGTCATTGGACAAGACTTGCTGACATACTGACAGAAACAGACATGACAATCCACTTAAAACATGAGGGTTCCCGAACCTTTCAAACAATTCATTTTGAGAATCCTGTCAGGATTTAATTCAGATAACTGAATTTATTCAGAAGACAGGATTTAACAGACGTTCATTCAGAAACTGAATACTCAATTTCCAATTAATGAATGATTTAAAAACATAGCAAACCTAGGACATTTCATGCAATATAAACTGTCTATATTTAAAATACTTTAGATTTGATTTATTTTAATAATTTGCATCTATTATTATTATTATAACCGTGGCACACCCTGATGTAAAGGCCTATACTTAAACACTTTTGAAAAGTTTGGTGGACAAATTAAAGCCTACAGTACCATTCAAAAGTTTGGGGTCGGGTCAGTACGTTTTTCATTTTATTCAGTAGGACTGTAATAAATAGCTCAAAAGTTACAGAATTAGACATTTATAAAGGTAAAAAGATTTTACTTTGAAATAAATGCTGTTCTTTGAGCTTTCTATTCATCAACAAATCCTGAAAAAACATTTCAGTTTCCAGACACAAAAAAGAATGTAAAACTTTTCAACATTGATCACGTGATACAGAATAAATCACGTTTTTAAAATACAGTAGTCAACATTTCCAAAAAGTGGATCAAATAAGTTAATCAAAGTTGTCCTAAGACAAGAACCATTTTGGTTTTAAGACAACTTGATGAGATGAAAGGTTTTAATCCACTTCAAATGTTGATTATAGTGTTTATTTTAAATGCAGCTATTTAAAATTATAATAACATTTCAAAAATGCTGTTAATGTTTTTTTGGTTAAATAAATGCAGAATCTTTCAAAATCTTTTTAACTCCACACTTTTGAGTGCTACTGTACATATGAATTACTTCACAATGTGTACCTGATTCAGCAAACAGCTCATACGGTAGGGTGAGTTTGCCTTTGGGCTCCTTCAGCAGTGCCATGGTAACGCAGCAGCAAAACCGGAGAAGTTCCATTTGACTGTGTGACCCCACACAAACATTACAGAATACTAGAGCCAGTCCGGCCCAGTCTTCCTGATGCTTCAGCATCTGGTCAAACACACAAACGTATGTAAAACCTCTGCACAAATATATTATACTGAAAATAATGGCATTTGTATGTTAATGGCACTATATAGAAATGAAAATGGAGCAAAAAGTGTAGATAAGTCGACAGAAGTATAATGAAAATGAGGTAGTCATCTTACCTCAACTCTAATAACAGCCTGGGCCAGATCTGACAGCTCGGATGAATGGGGATTAGTTACCAGAGCCCTACATATATAACATGTTTGTGTGACATCATATGATGATTTCACTGTAATGTAATATGATAAAACAACAAAGTCCAATAATGCAAATAATCTGCTGTGGGAGGGTGCATACCTGCATTTAACAGCAAGGAAAATGTCCATCTGCTGTCTAGGAACCTGCATCATTTGGAGATGACTCTGCATGACCTCACACTGATCCACACTGAATACACACCCTGCCTCGACAATCTAAACATACAAACACACATTAAATTGGACATTAAAGCTAATCTTAAATAGGGCACCATCTGTTAACTCAATATATATAATATTATGATCTTATTCTTTGAATGTGAGCATTACCTTTGAGGTGAGGTGAATGAGCTCAGGTACAGAGTTTATCAGCCCTCTCTCCATCACAAGTTTAAAAACGGCTAATATAATCTCAGGCGGAGGCTGACATAAAGGAAAAAAGTATTATATATCTAAAATTAGATTCCAAAAAAAGCAAATGATTCCATGCTCCCACACTTACCAGCCTCTTGTGTTTGAGAAGCAAGTTAATGACTGCCTCAAATTCTCCCAGCAAACAAAAATTAAGGAGAGATGACAGCAGAGAGTTGACAATCTCCTGACAGAAGCTCACGCTGGGAGGACAACTGCTGTAATATCCCATAAACACCTCCCCTTCACATAGGAAGACAGACAGAAAAGCTATTCAGTCAACCTGGGATTATTCATCAGCATAACTGCTTTAATAAAGTCCCACTACCTGCTCGTAGAATAAGAGCATGTTTCCCAGTATGACAGAACTTCTTTACTGTATCCATGCAGAACTGAAACATAAAAAACAAGCCTCAAGACAATCATAGCATACAAACACATTACTCAATCTGAATTTAACCAGAAAGTGGCACTCGTATCAAAAAACACAACCAGAATTCAATTATAACACACACCTTTTCATCTCCATCTCTTGGTATGTGCTGGAACCAACAGACACTTCGCATGCAGGAGTTATATTCACTAAAGTAGAACCGACAATACTGAAGACACAGAAAGAAGTTTGGTTGGAAATGCGCTAATATTTAGATAATAAATTAAACAGTAAAGTAACGGAAGAACGAAAAGAATCGCTTTCTCGTCTATCTCTGTCACAGATGGAGTATACTCACATTACTGTTTAAAGTTCTCAAAGTGGAAGTCTCTTTTGGAGCTACTTCATACCCTTGGACATAAAACAGAATGCGACAGTTTTGCTTGGATTAATTTGACCCCATATATACAGATTCACTCAAATTTTAAGCGCAATTATGAACATTTCTGATAGATTAATCTTAGGTTTTCTGTATTTAAAGTGCCACAGAACCCGTTGATGTTTGTTATTGACCTACCATTACTGCATGTGTCCATCATAAGTCTTGTGTTTATTACTGAAATTCCATTTGTTTGTCTCATCTCTTGGTTGTTATTGCAGTCTGAGGCATTCTGCAAGAAGAAGATATCAAATATCAACCCTTAGCTCATCACAATGCCAAAATGGCTTTTAAAAGTACAGTTAATTTCTGTGCCAATACCAGAAACAAACAGATTTCCCATAAAATCTTACTGATTTGAATAAAAGTGATTTGATTTGGTTCTTTTGCCTGAGACGACACCACACAATTACTCTAACGACATAATAGCCAAATAAAAAGCACATTAAATGATCACAACGCTGTTCAGTTGTCAGCAATATTATTACAAATACAAAAATGTTCATACATGCATAAGAACTGACCTCTGACTTTGAAGTACTCATTTCCTGGACAGGCTGAGCTCTGTAATTGCCTGTCTCTTTAACTGTAGGTGATAAACGCAAGTTGTTGCTTTTTTGTCAAAATACGATTGGAAAAGTCAAAATATTTGATGGACAAAAATTTTTTATTCATAAAGACAATGGGACCTTTGCACACACTAATTAAACTCATAAATCAGCATTACAACAGAAACAAAAATCATATTATCATGGTTTAAAATATTTCAGTCAGACCTGTCAGAGAACTGCCATCTTTCATACTATCAGTCTCGATGTCTGCGGCAGTTGGGCAAGATTCACTGGAACTAAAAAAAAAAAGACATGAAGGCAAATTTAAGAAATGGAACACAAGGCTAAAGCTACATGAATAAACAAAAAAGATTGAAATTCATGCACACAGCAATCTTTCAGTCATAAGACCTTTTTTGGGCTTTTGAAAAAACATCTATCATTATACACAATTATTATATATTAATTGACTTACCAATCTGCACTTAGGTCCCAGACTATCTTGCAATGGTTCCCCATTTGTAGTTTCTCTGTCTTCGGCGGTGTCTTTCCATTCTCCTCTGCTAATGTCTCCTGCTTACTCACAGTTTCAGTGACAACAGCCCCAAACAACTCTGGATCATCTTGTATCACATCCAGTACAAGGACATCTTCTTCATATGCTCGAGAAACATCCAGAAAGCTGTCGGCAAATGCTGGAAATTGTGGAGGGGTGGAGCCTTGTTCTTGATCATGCATCGGACATGTCCCATCACCATCAGACTGTGAGCTCACAGCAGCATCATGTTCCACAAGGTTCCACTCATCTGATGAAAGACTAGTGACATGTTCGTTTTCATCTTCAGAGGAGGAGTCTTTGATTGCACAGCGGTCAAATTCTTGCTTTTGCATCTCTTCTCCTGAACAGTCAGGACTGTTGCCAGCTGTACGCAGTGTGGCAGAATTTGGAGCATCACTATCAGCATCCTGGTCCATTGCGGAAGTTGTCATCACTAAAGGAGGATGCTGTGCTTTTAGCATTTCTACTTTAAGACATATTTCCGAAAGCGACCCAGGGTTATAGAGAGTTTGTCCGTCACTACTTTCATTCCACTCTTGATCTTGGGTATTGACCTTGAGATCCGAAACATCTTTGGACAATTTTTGATCTTTCCTTATGAAATCAGCCTGAAATTCGGACCGACTTGAGAGCACTTTCTGATCGGACTTCTTGAGCAGGTAATGATTTTTTAAAAGGCCGCACTCCTCTAATGATGTTGCATAGCTAAGACCATTAAATTTGCAGATGTTAACTTGTTCAGTCACTACAAGTACAGAGGACTGAAGAACATCCTCCAAAGCCTTCTTTAGACTTTGGTTTGACTCAGGCTCTGCAGATTTGGAAACATTAGTCAATATGACTTTTGGACTGTGCACTAGACCCCTTGGAGTCCTTTCAGGTGTGCAAGTGGGCGGTTTTTCACCAGATGTAGAAGGCTGCTGGCCCAGTATGTCTCTTTTCTCTAAACTGCAGCTGTTTTGGTCTGCAAGTTTTAAAATACAACCATCTTGTCTCAACGTATCTCTTGGTTTAAGGGTTTCTGCTCTATCTTTTGAAGCATTTTCAAGTGTGCAAGTGTGCGGCATTTTGCCTATTGCAGAAGGCTGCTGCGCCATTATGTCTCTTCTTTCGAAACTGCAACTGTTGTGGTCAGCAAGTCTCAAAATAAAACTATCCTGTGGCATAGTACAACTTGGGTTAAGACTTTGTGCTCGACCTTTCTGAGTCCTTTCCAAAACTGCTAATGTGGTCTCACCTGGCACAAATGAACAAAGTGGTTGACCCTCCAGTCCCTCTCTTGTTTCATCACTGCTTTTGCTTTGCTTTGTGGGTTTAGACAGTTCGTTTTGAATGTCTTTATCTGATAAGCATTCAGGTGCACCACTGAGAGAAGTTTGAACGATGGCAGGAAATGAAGTGGTCACAATCCAGCGGGGTCCAGTGTGCAGCGGTGACCTGAGTTCGTTAGGAGGGCCCATTCTTGGGAAGGGCCAGGTCTTATATGTGCGAGCGCATGATGATTGAGGGAGAAATATGTAGGCTTGCACTCGCTGGCAGGAGAAACTCTCAGGCGAGTTCACTTCACTGTCAGAATCCTCATTACTACTGTCCTCCTCGTTCTCTTCATCCAGTGAATGACCACTGTTCTCGCCAGTATCATCACCACCTCTGAAACCAAAACCATTGACCGCAACCCGTCTGAGTATTAGAGGTGATACACGACGCGCTGGGCTAGTAGGACTTTCGGAGATGTTTGTCATTGGACAGGCCTTGTCTTTCTCACAGAAATACAAAACAGGACTATTGTCATCACGCACTGGGAGTACCCAGTCAGTTCCTTCGACGTCGGTCTGTCTCATACTCTCGCAGTCTGGATTCCTTGCAAGACAAGCATCCCATTCTTTGGCAGATCCATCAGGAGTCTCAGTTGTGTCTGAAGCATACGTGCTGCCCGTAGCTCCAGATGGTGGATCACCTGATGAAAAAGAAGCACAGCTATGGGTTGGTGTGGAAACGTCCCAGGACTGGTTGGCAATCTTACTTCTACACTCCTTGATGCCGTGGATATGAGGATGCACAAGAAAATCTAATTCTTTCCTTAAGCACTGCACTCTTTTGCACTTCCTCTTTTGTCTTAGTGCTGCTGGTAAGACACATGAGAAATCATGAGAGGCTAGGTCAAACACTCTGGCTACATTGCACAGATTCACCATGGGGTATTTCTCGAAGCGGAAATTCACTGTGGTCGGGGACTCTGTGATATGACCAGCATCTTTCTGGCACACAGTCTGGCTGGGGCGGTCAGCTCTAGACCTGTGACTGAGTAAAGGGGCCAGATTCTTACTAGGGGGAGGAGTGTATTTTACATCACCACACAAAGCACAGCATGAATTTTTCACCAATCGTTTGCGGTCTTTCCTTGTGTCTGACCTAAGTTGTCGTCTCAGCTCAAGTTTTGAACTGATATCTGCAATCAGAGATAAAGAGGTTGAGAAGTGTGAGAGCAAAAATGCAATACTAATATAAAGAGACTCACTATAACCATCTCCCAAAACCATGATATTTCTATTAAATCCCATTAAATAGTGTGACCTTATCTTAAAAACGGGATTCTTCACCCCAAAATTTTAACTCTTCCATTTACTCATCCTCAAGTGTCTGGATATATGCCTTTTTGTTCAGATGAACACAAATGAGGATTTTTAGAAGGAAAACCCATATCTCTGTAGCAATATAAGAAATGAAATGCATATGATAAATGCTTGAATACACTTAATTGTAAACTATGAACCATCACTTCTGGCCCATTGATTCATTCATTGGGGTCAGATGGATTACCATTACAATCACATTGTGTGTATTTTACAAGCATCAACTTTTGGGTTTTAATCCACTTGCGTTATATAGCCTAGACTCACAGACATGGATTATTTTTCTAAAAATATTCATCTGAAGAAAGTCACATCAGGGATGGCATAAGGGTAAGGTTAAAGATAAGAGAACTTTCATTTATTTGGGTGGAGTACCACTTTAGATAAGTATATAAATGCAATTTTACAAATGCTCTTATGATAAACTCTTGCTTATCTCTTCTACGTCTTGAAGGGCCTGTAGTTACCCCAACAACTGACATTTTGCTACCTGTGAAACACGAGGTCTGGAAATAAATACCACGTAAACATGTTTTCCCACTAAATAACCCCCAGCATTTGTATGAATAGGAACGTATTGACCCTTACTTGGTGTTTGTCCAGAAACAGCGCGCCTGGCTTTACTTGCATGGGCTCGCCGAGCGTCCGTCTTGATGGTAGTTTTCACCCGTCCATCAGGGCCACCAAAATTATCAATAAACAGTTTCCTCGGTCTTCCCCTTCCTGCACGAGGCTTTTCATGCCCCAAATAATCTGGGCCGCCAGTGTTTTGATCGTACTGTGGATCTAGTTGGGCAGGTGGAGTTTGCTCCCCTGATTCCCCACAGATCGTGGATTTAATAGAAATATTATCTGACTCAACCGACACGTTACTGTTTATATACGACAGAGCGTGGCACTGCACTTCAGTCGGCCCCTGTATCACACGCTTCCCGCCATTTCGACGTTTTAAGCATAAAGCTAAACGCAAACGGTAGAAAAACTTTTTTCTATGTTCAGACAACCGTTTCGGCATCTTTTTGGGCGGTTGCTGACTCCTAGTACAGGTGATTTGAGCTTTAGTTCCTCCCCCTTGACAGTTAATAAAGCCACTGACTGTGGATGGAAAAGTACCTTGATTATAACCCCCTCCGCAGCCGTCATGTTCCGCATGAGCGTCGTATTTGGAGCTCGCTTGCCGGTCAAATCGGGACGGTGGTTCACGGTCTGCGGTGGGGCAGATTTTCTTGGCGTTTCTTTCCGGAGAAACGACGTCTGCTGCTTCTGGAGCTGGAGAACTGACTTGGTCTTGTACCTGTATGTCACGTTCGGCAAATGGATTTAAATCAGACACCGTTTTAGTCCATTTGCGTTTGTTCGGCTCTAATTTTTTATTGAGCTTAAACAAATCCCTCTTCAATTTAATCCTCGAAACGCCGCTGCACGGAAGCATTACTGAAGCCGACCGCGATTAACGGTATCAAAAACGTGCATTTGTGTGTTAACTAAATTTGCATCCGGCATAAACGTTTATATTGACCACAAATTGTTGATTTAAGAAAAACGGTTAACGTTAATTAAAATATTCTCAAGAGCAAACGCTCTTTTTTAAGAGCAGTAGTAACTTAGGCAGCGCAGCATACAATCCAACGTGACATACATCAACCGAGATAAATCTTGTAGAACGCAACACGACAAACTGTATAGCACATGTAAGAAACCTATTTTCGTAAAATAATGTATTAATGAAAGATGAGCTCCTCTATACCTGCCCGTGCCACCGAGCGATTATAACTGAAAGATTAAAAAACTTCCAATTTCGACGTAAGACATGCGCAATTGATTTTAGTGTTCGATGAATACTGCCGCCACGTGGTTGGGTAAAGTGGCAAACCGTGAAAACAAATAAATATTTTTGAAATGTCTGAAATATGCACGTGGCTAACTTATCATATTTGTAATCAGTGCTATGTAAGAAATATTCTTTATTAAAGGTCAAGTTTGGACATTCACATACAACTATGATGCTACAACAAAACAAGGCAACAACACACCAATGTGGCACAAAACAGCTCAAATCTCCTAAAATGTAGAACTAAATACTACATTTAAAAGTAAATTTTTTTAGCAATAACAATTCCTAACAATACACAAAGCTTACTTTTCAGCAAAAACATTCAATTTTGTTATGATTTCACGAATGTACTATTTTTTATTATTACTATTTCGCATGTGTTGTAACAGCAGTGGTCTAGACAGACAGTTTATCTGATTTTTGTAGCACATTCTTCCGTAGAAACACCCAAGTTCACGAAAGAACATTGTGGAAACGGCATATTTAAAATATATGCAACATACTGTTGATCGTCACACGCTTTGACAAAATCATTCGGTTTGTAGTATGCTATTTGCTTTTTTGATTGCTGTATATCTGTATTTCTCTGTCCCTGTGTTTTTTAACACAAAGTTTTTAAGGAAAGTGAAAAGTGTTTAATTTACTTTCCCTTTCTTAGAGATCCGCCATTGGTTCAATACATGTAAAAAAAAAGTTTCATGAGAACTGGTTAAATGGTATAATCAGTGTGTGGGGCATTGATTAAAATGCACAAGATTCCATTAGTTGCTTTTATTTGAGCTGGTTCAAGATGTAGAATCTAAACATTGAATTGGGGGTGAGGGTTTATAAGAATGTATCTGATATTTTAAATATGTTGGAAAAGAATTATGAAGAAAAGGATTGAGGTAAAAAAAAATTAGCTTTCTACAAATGTGCTTTACTAAATAAATACGTAATGCATCTACTATATGAAATAAGCGAAAAAAGTTAACATGTATTTTATTTAGGAACAATTTCAGTACTTCTAAATAATTTACTATACAATTCACAACTTAACGCAGTTTACTGTGTGGCCGCTGGGTGGCAGTAACAAGCACACGGCAGAGTCTCACAGTCACACGTAAATGTACTTTATACATTAAACGTGGCATGTTTGTGCTGAAAGAAAATATTTCCAGAAGACTGTGCAAGAGGCTCGTTGGTCTAGGGGTATGATTCTCGCTTAGGGTGCGAGAGGTCCCGGGTTCAAATCCCGGACGAGCCCTTCGTTTTTCAAATGCTCATCACTGTCACAAAAATGACACATAATAAGTTGTCTCAAATGTAATCGTAGACGAAAATATTGCCAAAATATCAAGGGCAAACTGAAAACGTTATATTTAGAATCTTGCTTTAATTGCTAATAAGGTTTGTTCTGTATCCTCAATATTACTTTGTAGTATTAGCAAAGTATTTTATTATTTTGTGCTGCTTTGGTTAATTAAGCGGTTTTTCTACTAAACATTTTCATCCTGTTTGATAACAGAAATTTATTCTAAGCTATAAAAGTTTTAAAAGAGCAGTAGAGCAAAATTTGTGTTAAGACATTTTGTATTATTTGCAGATAATTTTGTATTTAACATGTACTGTAAAAAATAACCACCATAATTGTTAAAAGTGAAAATATACTTCCATTGATTGATTCTTAAAGTATTAAAAAAAAGTATATGCTTAAACTTTTATATGGTTAAAAAAATGAATATATGGGTCAAATCATGGATATGTGCTGTTACATTTCACTTCTGTTACATTTCACTTAATCATTTCACTTCTGTTACATTTCACTTAATCATTTCACTTAATACCCCATGGCACGTCTCCTAAAGATTTGGGGTGTAACCCCGGTGTCCTGGCCAAATTCCCACCACTGGCCCTTGTCAATCATGGCCTCCTAATAATCCCCATCCACTTGATTGGCTCAATGACTCTCTCTCCACCTGTAGATGGTGTGTGGTGAGCGCACTGGCGCCGTTGTCCTGTGGCAGCCGTCGCATTATTCATGTGGATGCTGCACACTGGTGGTTGAGGAGAGACTCCCCCCCCCACTGCTTGTAAAGCGCTTTGGGTGTACAAAAATACACAATAAAGCGCTATATAAATGCATCATTCATTAATTCAGTAATGTATTACATTCTTTGAGTAACTAGCCCAACACTGCAAAGCACTTTATTTTATTTCAGAAAGTATTTTTTCAGCTCATTTTGTTGAACATTTGACTATTATATTCATGTCCATTTCAGTGTTTTGGTACTTTAAATATACACTGTCTATGTGTATGCTCCTGAAATACAAGTTTAGAAAGATGTGATGCGTTTTTTTTATTAATATGACTCATCATAGTCTCTTTATATAAGCAACTATTTTCCATTGTCTAGTCTTTAATAAGCAAAAAAAAAAAATCACAATAAACTGTAATATCGAATCGCAATAGTGACTGCTAAGATGTGGATTTCCAATGAAAAAAAAAAGGTTAAAACTCCAGTCACCTGTTATAAAATTCTAAAAGATGTTAACTGCATGTCAGGTTTATGTCTTGTCATTTTGTAATAATTGCAGGGGTCAACTGCTTTGTGTTTTAACTGCTGTTTAGATAACATGCTCGTTTTTGTGAAACGGTTCAGATAAGGGGTTGCATTTTTGCAGCCATGCATGGAACCTCTATTATAACCTGCCTTTCACCAGTAATCCAGTATAGAAGTGTTATATTTGTGCTTTGAACATGTATGCTTAGTTTAAGCATTTTGAAAGTATTATAATCCTTTTTAGATTAAAGTAGAAGTAACTTGCAGTTTAGAAGTATTGCACATTTTTCTTTCCATTGTGAACTTTTGACATGTGTGACAAAGGTTGTGCATCCTGCCTGTGTAGGTGGAGGAGAACACGAACAAATAAGGAGAGACACAGGCAGGGCGTTTATGAAATTAATGCAAATGAGATGCAGGACTATAAAGGCCTTCGCAAGAGATTATGATGGTGCCGTGGTGAAGACTACTCGCTGTTATTTTTATGTATTTGCTCATGAGTTATTATTTTTAATAAAATGAAACCATTTCTATGGTGATTCGTAAACTTTTTAGTAAAATAAGTCTCTGAGTAATTATTTTCTGATAACCTGTTATCTGAACCTGAAAACAACCTTCCTCGAGCCTTAAGAAGTCCGGACCTGGCTGAGTGAGCACGGACACCAGGACAGGAGTCATAAATCTTCTGATCGCATCTATCCAGCCAAGAGGTAATAGCAGATTTATCAATGTTTAATTGCTTGTGGATGATGAAGATGTGAATTAGAGGATTTAGGGATTTTGATCGGTATATTCAATATTTACCCCCTTCGGAAAAATACATTTTCGTACATGATAAAAGCTCTTTGTGTTTTCTCTGTTTGACCGATTTGAGCATCCATAAACAACGCAAAACACAGGCATCTTGAGTTTCTGCTACTGATTCCTTCCTGCCTTTTATCTTCCTGCCCTCCAGCTGCATTTGGCACATCATCAAAATCACATGTTTCCAAACAACCTGTACAGATCTGAGCACCAACTATTTTCTCTTCACAGCAGTCTCCACGGTTAGTGATGATAACCTTGTTGACACTAGACATCTCTGAGGTTGACTCTCCACCATGGGGTTAAACTCAGTTTTAGTGCGAGAATAAGTAGGCCTAAGTATTCATAACAATCAGAATAAGTAGGCCTCTGGAAAATATAAAGGACTATTCTAATGCACTGTAGCTGTGTGTTTATATATTTATACTGTTGTTTTTTGTATTAAGGTGTGTTTAATGTATTGTTTGGTTAGTAATTGGTGTGAAAGTGAATTGATGTGAGACAGTAGCCGCTGTGAGATACAAGACAATTTTTGGAAGAAATTCCAACAATAAAGTGTAAATGAATATGTGGTTTCCTCTGTGCTCGTCTTTAAGTGTGTGTACACGGAGGTTGTGTTGTGAAATACAATAAATTATTTCAAATGACTCCTTTTCTGAACAAGTTGGCAAATAACATCCACTTCTATTTCATCAGTTGAGGTCAAAATTACTTAATTTTGCAAACATTTCTCAGTTTAATAAAATAAATGTAATGTTTATTTTCCTTATCTGTAAAAGTGGTATTCCTTCACCAAAACACAGTGACATGCACAAATATTGCTAAATTTGGTATCTAAATATGGTTATTCTCAGAGGCCGTTCCATCTGCCCTAATATTGGAATAGATCAAAACACAAGTTAGCAGTACTTTAGAGCAATACCTTCTACCTATTCACATTGATATAAGACACATGGCAATACATTAGGGCTGACGATTCAACGTGTTAACTTGGGGCAATCAAAATAGCCCATTAAAATAATAATGCATTTAACGCAGCAGGGTTCAGTTTTTGATGGATATGCAACTGACTAATATCATATATGATAGTTTGGCGAGAGTGCTGTTTTTTCTTATTGTAAAAACGTGATGTGATGTGGATTTTATACAGCATTTTATCTTTGACAATTTCATAAAGTTAGCTACATGTTAGGTTTTTCTACTTTGATTAAATACTTAAAAAAACTGACTATAAATATAACAAGAAATGTTTATATTTAATTATAATTTAGAACATTTTATTTCTACATGCTGAAAATGAGTACAAATTATTTAGTTTTAAAAGGGGAGTGACATTACAAAGGCATCCCAGACAGCAAGCAGTGTCGGCCCAGATCCGGCCCACATCTGACCAGCATGGATTTCACACGGGCCAGATGTGGACTGTATCTGGGCCAAAACTATGTTGCTGTCTGGGATGTAGCCTACACTCAGAAACAAATCTACAAAGCTGTCACTGTGGGCGTTACCCTTTCAAAATGTACTAATATGTACACTTTAGGTACTAAAATGTACTTTTAAAGTACTAATATGTAACTAGTACTAATAATGTAACATTTAGGAGTGAATACCAAAGATTAACTTTTTTATAGGGTACTGCTCCAGTGACAGCGGTGTGAGTGCTGGACCTGAGCATGTAATGTTGTCACTATTTCCAGCTTCTTTGAATGCTATCCACCTCACAAATCGGCTGAGTACATTTCAGACAAATCACTATATCTTGTCTTCATTATAAACTTCAAAATTGGCCAAACAGTGCTTAGTGCAATCGGGTTGATACAGCAAGATGAGTAAAAACAAATCAGTAGTAAATGCCCCGCCAACAACGAGAACTAGCATAGCTAGCAAATGGGCTACCATGGCTAGCGCAGGGAAATCTGAAGAAACCCCTGCAGATAACAACGGTGTCTCTATGAACCAGCTGGTAACGGAGTTAACAAAGCAACGAGCTTCGATAAAGGAAGACATCTCAGTTCTAATTCAAGAATCTATGGTGCCGCTCCGCTTCAGACATCGGTGAATGCTTTAACAGAGACGTTGGCAAGTTTTCAGTCCCGCCTGTGCGCCACAGAGACACTCGCGAGCGATAATTTCTCAGCGTTATCTGCGGCCGAAAAAACGATCAAAACTCTGAAAGAGCAAAACGCGACACTTATGGATCGAGTTGATGACTTGGAAAACTGGTCACGGAGAGCAAATCTCAGGATTTTGAACGTTCCAGAGAATAGCGGGAAAGGCCAGTCTACTGTCAAGTTCGTGTCCGAGATGTTAATGGAAGTCATGGGTCAGGAAGTTTTTGAAAAGCCTCCAGAGCTAGAACGAGCACACCGATCGCTGGGTCCAAAACCACAGGAAGGTCGACCTCCCAGGCCACTGGTTATATGTTTCAATAGATTCCAGGAGAAGGAAAAAGCGCTAAAATGGGCCAGACAGAATGAGGCAAAATACAAGGACTCGACTTTGAGGATCTAACGTTACTCAGACATCTCTGCTGATCTCGCCAGAAAGCGCGCGGCATTTAAAAACGTCAAACAGCTGCTGTATCAGAAGAATGTGCGATTCCAGTTGCTTCATCCAGCACGGTTACGAGTTCGTCATGAAGACGAGACTTTCCTTTTCAATATGCCTGAGGAAGCTCAGCGGTTTTATGATCAGCGGATTGCTACAAGTGAATAATTCCGGATATCATGGCAACGATATTGTGAAGAAGAGACTTTTAGGTAGGCCTAAAACACTGTGATAACCGAGAAACCCTTTTCAGGGCCCTATTTCTAAGTGCACTTTCTGTTTTAGAGTGGTTTATATGCTTTTCCCTGTTGACAATTGCAATGCCTTATTTTCATTTTATAACTCATTGGTTATATTATTGATCTTAGATCCTGAATATTAGGTCTAACTTCAAGTAATAGGTGTGCACCCTCTGTTTAGGGTGATTTATGTGACTCTTCGCATGGTCAATTAGGATGTCTTATTTTCACTCATTTAATTTTTCATTAACTTTATATTTGATAAGGTTTGAAACACTTTAAGTGATTGGTCTGTCATATTATACAATAGCTGAGCTAATTTACAGACTATTCAATCATATTCATGATGAGTAACTTCACTGCAGATTGGCTAAAAACTGATGTCTTACATCTATAGTTTTATGCGGTACTGTAATAGTGCTTTAGACCTGCTTGTGCACTTATTTGTTATTATGTAGTACTGTATTTATTAACAGTGCTTCATGCTTGCTTATACACTTATTTATATGCTTGATTTTTCTTTTTATGCTTAACTTTGATCACATCGGGAGCTCTGGGGGAAAAATGAAACGTATATGGACTTGGAGTATCGGGAGCTGAGAGATTGTTTGTCTTCGTTCAATGGACAAATCTAGAATGTATTATAGTTTTGGTTGTTTATCAAGGTTTATCTTTTTTTATACCCCCACCCCTCCCAGTCACAGCCAGAGGATACATCTTATTGTGGATATCTGGGCATACAGAGACAGTTATTGATAAATAATGGCTGATATGGACAATGAAGTGAAAAATCCCAGTGGGTCAGCAGCAGTACGCTTTGTTAGCTGGAATGTTAGAGGATTAAATGGACCAGTGAAAAGAACTTGCATATTAAGAGACTAAAAACAGAAATAGCCTTCCTACAGGAAACACACCTACGTATTGAAGATCATAACCGACTTAGAAAAACATGGGTTGGCCAGGTTTACCACTCTAGCTTTAACCATAGGGCTAGAGGTGCAGCCATTATAATTCACAAAAGAGTACAATTTACTGCATCTGGAACCATTTCAGATCCCCAAGGGAGGTACATTATTGTATCAGGTCATCTCTTTAGCACACCAGTAGTCCTGGTGAGTGTCTACGCACCCAACTGGGATGATGTTAATTTTGTGAAATAAATATTTTCCTTGTTACCAGATTTAAACACTTACCATCTTATATTTGGTGGGGACTTGAATTGTGTGATGGATACAACTATGGATCGCTCCAACCCTAAAACTGTACCTCTTTTAAAAATGTCTCAGATTTTTGCTGGATATATGACTCAAATTGGCTGTGTGGATCCATGGAGGTTTTCATATCCTGATAAAAAAGAATTCTTTTGCTTTTAGCATGTCCATCAGACATACTCAAGGATAGATGATTTCTTTACTGATAAAAGGCTTATCCCCGCAATAAAAAACATAGAATACTCTGCTATAGTCGAATCAGATCACGCCCCCGTATTTTTTGATATTTGTTTTACTTATAACTACCCAGCACGGTCAGCATGGAGGCTAAACACAACTTTACTTTCAGATGAAAACTTTTGCCAATCCATATCTTGTGCGATTGACAATTTTCTATTAACTAATAAAACAGACTCTATATCACCATCATTATTATGGGAGACATTATTAAGGTTGTAATAAGGGGAGAAATAATATCGTACTCTGCCTTACGTAATAAAGAGAGGGAAAAAAAACAGGAAAAACTCATCGAATCTTTACAGAAAACTGACCATCAGTATGCTAAGTCCCCAACGGCTGAACTATATAGAGAAAAACTTAGTCTTATGACAAAATATGATTTATTGTCAACGGAAAAAACTGAACGTGATTTGGTTTTTGCCCGTGCCAGGTTTTACGAACATGGTGAAAAGGCAGGCCGTCTTCTTGCTCAACAGTTAAAAAGTAAATCAGCAGCTCGGCTTATTCCAAAGATTAGGAAAACATCACAAGAAATTACAGTAGATCCCCAGGAAATTAATTCTATTTTTCATAAATATTATTCATATCTGTACAGTTCAGAATTCCCACAGGATGACTCATTCATGTCAACATTTTTGACTAATGTTAACCTGCCCACAGTCAAAATAGACCAAAAGAATAATCTTGATAAACCTCTACAACTTCAAGAGATAGAGGATTCGATCAAAGCCATGCAAAGTGGTAAAGCCCCGGGACCAGACGGGTTTCCCGTCGAATTTTATAAAAAAAAATTCCTCACAACTGTCCCCTTTACTTTTTAAAATGTTCAATCACTCATTTGACCAATCAAAACTGCCATCAAGTCTTACACAGGCCCATATTACAGTTCTTCTGAAGCCAAATAAAGATGCCCTTTACTTTAATTCTTACAGACCTATTTCCTTACTAAATGTAGACTTTAACATTTTATCTAAAGTACTGGCCTCTAGAATAGAGTATATAATACCAGATATAATTTCACAAGACCAGACAGGCTTCATAAAGGGGCGCCATTCCTTCATTAATATTAGGACACTTCTCAATGTTGTGCATTCTCCTGCGTCAGAGAGTAACCCTGAAGTAGTTATCTCTCTTGACGCAGAGAAGGCATTTGATAGAATCGAATGGAATTATTTATTTGCTATATTAGAAAAATTTGGATTCAGCTCAAAATTCATCTCCTGGATTCACTTGCTTTATCATCAACTAAAGGCAGCCGTAGTCACAAATAAGATGGTATCACAATATTTTTCCTTGTCTAGAGGCACACGGCAAGGATGCCCCCTTAGCCCTTTGCTATTTATTTTGGCTATAGAACCATTATCATCAGTACTTGGTGAGTGGAAGTCACCAATACCACCTAAACTGTCACTATGACTTAATGATGTAATTTTTTTTCTAAAAACTGAAAAAAATCTAATATTTTCTCAGAGGATCAACCAGAGCATTTTACAAAACATGGGACACTTTAATAATCTATATTGAGAAGAACATACTACTACAACTTTGAGTCATCCCCCCCCCCCACGTCCTCCCCCCTTCCCCTCCCCCATGTTATTTTTTATTTATTTATTTTTTGTGGGTAAAAAAAGTGGAAAATGAATTCCTTTGAAGGTGCTTCTGTCACTGAATGCTTTCAATGTACCGTGTTCTGATAAAAAATAATAATAATAAAAAAAAAATAATCACACAACCATGTAATGAGAATAATTCCAAAATGTATATTGTAATTTAACAGTCACATAAACAACATGAACCAGAATGAAACCAAAGAAAAATAATAAATTGATACACAACTGATGAATTCTCTGTTGTCTTTCTTTCCCTCTTGCACAAATTGTAATAAGATTTGATTTCTTTTTTTCTTCTTCTCTTAAATATAACTTTAATCTAATTGATTTCCGTTTCCTTAAGTTGTAGTGATTTTGAAAACCTTTGATTTGATCTTGAAACGTCTTTTGGGTTTATAGTTTTGGTTATAATGCTAGTTTGCTTTTAAATTCACAATTTAAACTTACACTATTTTAAACAAATCAAAGAAAAAAGAAAATCCCATGAACAATGCACAATGTCATATAACCACAGTTCGATGGAACAATTCAAGCAAACTGGAACATCTTGTCACAAATAAATGTTCAAAAGAAATCCCAAAATCTACATCCGACTCACATTCAATAACAATCAATCAAAAATACTTTTGTTAGAACCCTTTTTGTTTTCTCAATTGTCTTTGAACATTGTCCAAAATGTCAAGATGTCCAGTGAGTGAGTGCAAATTCAGTTAAATCCTACCACTCAAAAGTGAAATGTCCTTACAGCTGAAGAAAAGTTGATGTAACCAATCATCCACGTGCCACAGCACAGAGGTATCCTTCCAGGTTCAAGAATTAAAATTCACGTTTGGGTGACTCACCGTCTCAAATCCACAAGGGGGGGGGGGGTTCTCTCAAGCAATAAACCTGACCTGATTTATAAAAATTGTGTCATTAACATTCAATACAACTTCTTTTAAACTTTTCTTGCTCTTTAAACGGTTTAAAAGTTCAATCTCAACTTTCATGAGGAACGAGCATCTTCTTAACAGAATATTGTGGATGTGCAAATTAATATTCATAAAACAGAATTACATCATTCAGCATTTCACGATAATTCATATAAATATGAATATTTGCAATCGATGCAGAAACTGTGCAATCGATCTTTGAAATGTACACAACTATAGGCATAGCAACATAAAATACATCTTTCAAAGAAAAGAAAATACAGATAACTCACCAAATCCCGTTTTTAACAGTTCGTTAAACACCTGCTTCAGATTAAGAATCAGTTCAACACTTCCTCTCCAGACATCATAATCAACTTCAGTGCTTCGGACGTGGAATTTTCCCAGAGAATACTCTTAAGTCTGAAAGGTCCATGCATGCAGGAGATTCATTCATTCTTAATTAGGTGTTCAACTATCACACGCTGGATTTCAGGTGGATTTACATCAGCCACATCTAAAGTTGAAGTTCTCTTTTCAAAGAGCACTGAACGTACAATCTCTGGGCTTTGACACCCTTCTACATTTTTCATTCCCTTGCATGAGTTAATAGGATCATGCGTGGGACTACCAGTCTCTAAGGAAAGCTTTGGTTCATTCTAGTCTGTTGTGATTTCATCACTGAATGTAGTGACTTGAGATAATCGTTCCTCAAAAGTCTTTCAGCTAATCGTTGCTAATTTCTGCAGCTCAGAAAAGTAACATGCGGTTGCTTGTTTGGTTGCTGCTGGTACATAGGCACTTGACAAAAGTGTTATGACATAAGATTTTAATGTGGGCTTTTAAAACTGTATGGCAACATAGGCTCAAGAGTTTCCAGGGCAGAACAGCTTTCATATTATACTATAACATCTCTATGAATAGGTGACTGTGGATTATCTACTCTCAGCTGTCTACGAACACGTCCGTGTTTGTTTAAAAATTCAACTAGGTCCTCATCAAGTTCAGTGTCTGTCAACCCATGAACTATCACTGAGGTTGCAATGCTAACCTTCTCACTTTCAACAACATCCATGTTTTTTTTAGGATTAACGTAATCTCAGGTGTGTGGAATCTAATTTTCTTGTTTTATTCCCTTCTCAGGAACTTCAGACACTCATCCAGAAAATATTTACTACCACTGTTCTCCTGGCTGGCTCGCCAAGAGTTTATGTAACAAGTGCCCTCAACGTAAGTTGAGCAATGGACCAGTTTCTAGGTCCTAAATCTTACCCTTACAGTAGTGCACATACAGTAATTACGTGTTATATTCGCGGTTGTGGATAGAAGGCATTCAGCTGCCGGAAATCAACAACAAATATTTTTTTTATACCTATTAGATTGTGTTTTATTAACGTCTACACCTACCCTTACAGTAATGCAGATACATTAAATATTGTTGTTCAGCGTGAGAAAAAGGATGCAACATTTATGTGCGCATGCGCAGTAAGCCAAGGTAGGAAAATCTGACGGGTAGGATAAAATGTCAGGAAACCGGCCCACATTCATTTTCTTTCTCAACTGTTTACATTTACTTAAGAAAAAAAACTGGATACTCGCCAGGACTGTCAGGGGTGGTAAGGAAGCGGAATCATTTGCAGGGATAACAGATATTTATTAAGTTTCAAACACAAAACAGGAACTCAGGAACTAGCCACTGTCTGAGAGGGTAACCAGGATAGATTCCAGCCAGGTCTGTGGAAGAGAATGTCAGCTCAGCAGGAGGCCTCTAGGAAAAGGGTTTCAGAGTGAATGGCTGAGAGCAACAGTCCAAGAGCAACGAGACAGACGAGCTCTCCAATAAACTCCAGGGCACAGGGGATGACGATGTGAGAGAGAGAGTGGTTCCAGGAGGATGAAGGCAGAAGCCTGGCTGACTTAACTGAACTCTTCTGAGGCTGGTGGACGGGACTGATATTAGCCGAGTAGCCGGATCAATAGAACTGTAAGGACATGGAAGCAGGTAGAGTTGGGCAGCAAGGGATGGGAGGGAGGAGGCAGGCAGAAGGGAGTCCAGCAGCCAGAGCCAAAGGGGGAGCAAATGGGGAAAAGGGAAAAAAAACTAAACAAGAAAAACTAAACTAAAAGGCAGGAGCTCAAAAAACAAGGAACTAGATAGCACAGAACTAAATGCAAGAAAAAAAACTAATATCAAAAGGTATACAATAAATGCAAATGAAACTAAGCAAGACTAGGCTTAACTACAGTAGTAACAGGATAACAGTCAACAAAGACAAGAGCCAGGTTAACTCAGCATAGCAGAGATTCGATCTGGCACAGGACAAAAAACAAGAGGGGAATATAAAAGGTAAGTAATAATATAAAGGGTAAGTAAAAAGCGATGCAACAATGACCTGATTAAGCAAGTGACAATTCTGTCAACTATCCTGAAATGCCAGCGAAAGTCTTGGATCAGCGATAGCATGCAGCAGCTCATTGTAGTGCAGACGAGATGCACCAACGCTATGATGCGAGGTGGCTTTTGAGAGAGTGAAAGAGTCCAGCTGAATCCCTCACGCTGTTTTCAAATGACTGATTTAATCTGCTAGTTTGTATGAATTTATTTACTCATAACCTACTTGCTATATTGAATAAATGTTTGCAGGAATTTCCCTCATTATAAACTTGAAAGCTGCGGGGATAAGTAAAACTATGTGAATACACACAATCTCTTTGCAAAAATTCTCCTCGGTCTCGGCCTTAGCATTTGTCTGACATATCAATAAGCTATTACTCTGACATGAATTCGATTTGAGAACTGTTTGACCTACAGGTAAAGCTATGTTTAATGTACAGTAATATTAGTTTCACTTAGTTCAAGTGGAGGCAGCACTAGCCGCTAAGCCATAGCTAAGTGTTAAGTGTCAGCCTGTAACTGCCTGTTTCAAGACGGAGAAACACCTCAAGTTTAGCACATCAGCTGCTTAAAATTTTTTGATTTGCTGAAATTAAGATTTACAGTGGTTTATTTGTCCTGCCCAAGTTCATGTAACATCTTAACAACAATCTTTGTTGATTGTCTTGTTTCTAGTCCAAATATCTTAAATCAAGAAGCATTTTCTAGACAAGTAAAATAATTGTCGTTTTCAGAAACAAAAAGTCAAAATTAAGTGAGTTTTTCCTTAAAACAAGCAAAATAATCTGCCAATGGGGTAAGCAAAATAATCTTATTTCCAACCGAAAACAAGATTTTTTTTTACTTTTTTTAAACGTATTTTAAAGATTCTATACCGCAAACTTTAAATATTTCACATACTTTTGAAACTCCAGCATTAAGTTGATCTTTAGCTGATAAGCGTCTGTCGTCACAGTTGTAAACACGGCGGCTTTCTTCTATCGTGAAGGGGTTTGGCACCAAGGCAACTTTGTTTCCAGGCGGAACGTTAAAGAATGCGACACACACGTCTCCCGGAAATCCTGTATAATCTAACCAATCTGACGATGACTTTGACACTCTTGAAGTGTTTCCAGATAAGTGTGCCATATGCATCAGACGTTTAGCTAGCGTGGGCGTCACGTCTGAGGCTGAGACTACCTTGCTCATAGCTCCTCTGGAAGGCTACTCACTCCTTGTTCCTCACCTCCTCGTGGTGCAATTAGAGAATTGAGATGTCTTTCAAGATGGCTGAGCTCGATCGGTTTCCGGGTCATAGGATGGAGGACAGAGGAGCTAGGAAGCGAGGCAGGATATTGAGAAGCACCCACTGTTATTTTCTTGCATCTCACATATAGACGAATACACTGATGCACGTTTAAATATGTTACGGGACTCACTCCCGCATTGGGCTATTTCATTTAAGAAAAATTTCCTAGCTAACCAAAAACAAACCATAAAAAATAACATTCTGAGAACCAAAAATTGTAAGTAAGGTATTTATTAATGTCTCAATTAAGTTTTAGTTTGACTCTAGTTTTGTATTTATTACAGTTTATGAAAAGGTTCATGTAGCGTGAATTCAAATTCATATACAGTGTAAATCCTTTTAACTGAATGTTAAAAACAAGTTTGAAAAAGTTGTCAGCAGAGCGGTGGTGGTGACGTTGAAGGTGAGCAACCGTGATGCTGTAGTTCGTTTATAGCCTACGTTTAGCTTTTTAGTTCTGGCGCTTGTATTTAGGCTTCAAAATTCATCAAAGTGATATTATTTTGTGAAGATTATCTTGATGGACAAAACGTGTAGATTTCATGAACTATGATTTTTTTTTTTCGATAATCTGAAAGCCTGTGGAAAAATCGGATTGTTTTTTTGTCGCAGTAACCAGTGAATAGTTTTTTTTTGTCAGGGTAACCAGTGCGATGCTAACAGCCGATCCACCTACAAAGTGACGTCATAGTTCCCCCACTTTTATAAAGCATGCTTTCAGAAAGCTATAAATGATCGAGAAAGTTTTACATTTTCTCCTCTTCCTCTGTCTCTGATTTCACACCTTACACGCCATTACTTTACATAACTTGGGCTATACTCTCGCAACCATGTTATTTTTTGTGTATTTTTCTTTTTCTCATTCATCCTTTCCATTGATTATGTGCTTGACATTATTGCATATCTTGAGCACAGCCTGGTTGAAATCCTCCGATTGGTCCGCGAATACGTAGTGACCTGCACCCTGAATGACCTTGAAGGAATTAGGATTAAAAATGTGACCGTGGGGAGTTTTAAAGGTGAAAACAACGTGATCACTGAAATCAAACTTACTATGATTTCTGTGTGTGAGTTGGGTCTCATTTCTTGAATGACTTTTCCTGATTGGCCATCGATGCTGGAACGTGATCCGTAGATGAAGGTCATGGGAAGACAGGGACTGATCATCTCCACACGATCCATCATGGGGTGCTGAGGCCAGGCGTATGGGATTGTCATGTTTTTATACGCCGTCTCACCGCTGCCCAGTCACAAGACAAATTACTAGGCTAAACATTTTTTAATTTCTGCCGTTAGGTCAGAAAGTTGTTATTCCACCGGGGTTCACGGTTTACCTGGCCGTTTGTGCGTTCACATGGTATATGTAATCAGACACAGTGTCATCTTCAAACACAGAAGCATATTTCTGTTTAAAATCTGATCGCAAAAGCTGTAGCAACAAAGGCCCTGAAAGAGAAAAAAGATAGATCAGTCACCATAGGCTACTATGGAAGATTTCCAAATCAGCATAAAAAAATGGTTTAATTTATTTTCGTGACCTTATGCGAAGCAATATCACAGTTGCAATGCGACTTGTTTTCCTAACTGCATCCTTATTTCTCATGTGAATTTATATATCGCGATTCATTGCATATTTCTCATTTACCCTTTTCGACTCCTGTAAAATTAGCCTAAAACGCCTAAAAACGGCATGCCCAAAACAAATTGCATGCTGTTCTTGGACCATGTGGATTATATGCATGGTTTTGGTCTCTTTTGAAAGGTGACACCCTGAGGTTTGTAAATAGAAGCCTGCAGATGACTATAGCTGGGAGCTATGAGCTGGAAAATACAAAGGGATCACAGAATGAAGCCTTATCAAGCCAAAATTTCACATTTGATAAACAATACCTTAGAAAATGGGTGTTTTACACACGTTTATCTAAGTTCATGTCTAGGTGCTTCCAAAAAAAAGACACTTGGAGACTCCAAATGACCCTTTGTAACCAACGACACATGTACAGTCATAATTTTGGGCTCTAATGAAAGGTTTACACTTAGACCTATTCAATTTCTCATCCAGATTCACTGTCAATAATTACTGACATATAGTAACTGAAGCATAAACACATTATAGTGACTTTTTATAGAATCCAAAATGTGTACACTTTTAAAATTACATATATATTTATAATTTATAATCTAATTACATTTTTTTCCTATATTTCTATTTCTGTACATCCATTGAAATTAACTATTTAATTTAAGTATTTTTCTTATATTGGTGTTATATTCCATTCCTTCTGTGTCATATTTATATTTCACTTTATTTCAGCTCTATTTTATTTACTGAAAGTGCTTTTACAAGTTTTATTTTCAGTTAATAATAACACTGTTCCATACCCAGTGGGCCTGCCAGCCGAAGCAGACCAAGAGGGTTAAACGGATTCATTGCTGCCCCGAATACTTTAATCCAGATGGGAACAAAACGCTCCTGAACATTTGGTCTTGCTGCAAATCCCCATGGCTCCACCAACACCAAGTGCTTCAATCTGTGACAAAATCATTAAAAACAAAATTATAGCAGACATTAAAAGTATCCTTGAATGATTCAGGATTGCTAAAATTTTATTTAATTTCCTAACACACCTGTGTGGATATTTCAGGGCATATGCATTAGAGACATATCCTCCAAGATCATGGCCCAGAAGAATCATATATTCCAACCCTTCTGCTTTTCTCCAGTCCTCCAGGGCTTGTACAAACTGTTCCTCTGCATCCTTGGCATCCCTGCCGAAATGCGGTCGACTGCTGCGTCCAAAACCCAACATGTCCAGTGCAAACACGGGTCGTCCTTCCAATGCAAGGGCAGGTAGGTTTTTCACCCACAGACCCACTCCACCCCCAAAACCATGTAGCAGCACCAGTGGGACCTGATGGCATCGGGCCCCAGAGGCTGAGAGGTCAGGTGAGCTTTCTCTTTCATTAAAGCCAAGAGTCCATATGTAGTTGCCATTAGATATGGGAACATATCCTTGAGTAAACTTCACTTTGATGGCTGAAAATACAATAGAGATGTTGAATGGTTTGTATGGGGATCAGAAACCTTTTAGGAGTTACTCTTACAATACACTTACGTTTCAGGATTTTGTTTTCTGCTTGTGCAAGATGGGAGAGCGAGGTGGGACACCAGGACGGCAGCCAACTGGAGATCCACCACGACCTGTGACATACAGCGAACAGACACAAAATGCACACATTAAGATTTAATAATGTCTGTAGAATTTGCTGTTATTTCCATCTGTTTTCTCATCATTCTTCTGGCTCTTGTGTAAGATTTTTTTTTTGTCTAATATTTAGAACAGGCCCCTGGTGTATTTCACAATATGATTACATGATCCTTATATTATTTTAACATTTTCTCTATTTTCTATCTATTGTCATTAAAGAGTTGTATATACATATATGTATGTATTTAACATCATACCAACCACAAGCAAGTAATACAGAATATAATTTTCCGATGTGTAAAGGAAAAAAGTTCTACTCGCATGAACTAGCATTTATCTCTTTATTTCATGAACACATGTATAGAGATGTATGTGCACAGCTTACCTCCTTTGTGTAAGTACAAATTCCTCTTGATCTGTTCTCATAGTTCCTCATGTATTGTCATCACGGTCATATTATTTTTGAGAGAAAGAGGACTGAAACACAGGCAGTGCAAATAGGGAAGTGGTCAAAGAAGATCCCTGAGGGCCAAACATGCGCCTTTCACCCACTCTTGGTTAGAGCGGATATTCATTTTCATTTATAGCCGACAGAGGTCACACATCTCTATACAACCAAGTGTTATGCAGTACCTTTGGATCTCTTCACACTATACACACTATATACACACTATTATACACACTATACCGTTCAAAAGTTTGGGATCAGTATGATTTTGTTATGCTTTTAAATAAGTCACTTATGTTTATCAAGGCTGCATTTATTTGATCAAAACAGCATTAAAAATATATGTCATATTGTGAAATATTATTACAATTTAAAATAATGGTTTCCGTTTTTTATAATCTTTAAAATATAATTTATTTTAGTGATGGCAAAGCTGAATTTTCATCAGCCATTACAGTCTTCATTGTCACATGATCCTTCAGAAATCCTTTAATATGCTGATGTATTATCATTATTGAAACAGTTTTGGAAACTATGATATACATTTGTTAGGATTATTTGATGAGTAAATGTAAAAGAAGTAAAAAGAACAGTGTTTATTCAAAAGAGAAGTCTTTTGTAGAATTTTCTTTTAAAAGAAATGAATACTTAGTCAGCAAGGATATGGTTTATGATAAATGGATTATACTAATATATACTGTATATATATATATTGTTTTAAAGTAACAAAGATGAAACAAATCATTCATGAAGTAAAGTTTTATTGAGAACATAATGTTTTATTATTTATTAAATTAAATAAGTAATTTATATCAATTATAATTAAATTGCCGTTGTTGTGTCAGTGAAAAAGAGAGGGCTCGTCCGGGATTTGAACCCGGGACCTCTCGCACCCTAAGCGAGAATCATACCCCTAGACCAACGAGCCTCTTGTACAGCACTCTGGGACAACTTTCTTTCAGCACAAATCTGCCACGTTTAATGTGAAAAGTGTATGTATTTACGTGTAACTGTGAGACTCTGACGGGTGTTCGTTACTGCCACCCAGCGTTCATAGAGTAAACTGCATCCATTGGAAGCTTTTCTATCACTTCTTGCTATGACCAGTCCAGCACAGAACACACACAAAAAAGGGTTTTCTTATTATAATGCATCATTTACAAGTACTCTAGATCAGGGTGAAACTCGGTTCCTGTAGGACCGGAGCCCTGCAGAGTTTAGATGCAACCCTAATTAAACACACCTGATCCAAATAATCAAGTTCTTCAGGCTTGAATGAAAACTGCATAGTACGTGTGTTGGATCAGGGTTGGAAATAAACTCTGCAGGGCCCCGGTCCTCCAGGAACTGAGTTTAACACCCCTGCTCTAGATTTTCTAAAATAATATATGTTTACTCTGTGATTTGTTCCTAACCATATTATTAACAATGCAATTCGGATATGTTAATTATTTATAAAATTTCGTATAAAACTGCTTAAACGATTTGGGTATTTCATAATTACGACATCATTTGGCCCCTGATATACGAACACTGTCCTTTTTTAATGAATTGCAATTTATGTGTAGTCTTTACTTATGCTTAAACTTTCCTTTAATTATTATTTATTTTATTAAATAATAATAATAATAAAAAGACACTGCACACAGTACATTCTTGGAATTGTATATGATAAACTGTTTTACATCACAATCCTCTTCCATTTTACCCGTTTGTAGACGCCGCGCATGCGCAGTACTCAAACGGAAGGCTCTTCATTGCAGAGCGGAAGCCCTTTAGTCCTTTTTCTACCACGGTCTGCCATCATGGTGAGTGAACTCACTGACGCGGAGTCTAAAATCAAATAAATATGGTGTTTTATGAAACATTACAGGCCACGAATGCGACGGAAACGTATTTTAATAACACAATGACCCCACATATAGTATAATTGCAGTATAAGTGAAGCTTAAAGCGCTAGAAAATAACCTTCAGACATGTCTCGAAACAACGTGGTGGAGTGGGTTAGACCGGAGTTACCGGAGTCTACACATATATCAGCCGACTGTAAAGTCGTGTTTCACATTTAATTACCACCAAGTGATGTTAAAGTAACGAAGACTCAGAAATCAGTTGGTTTTATAACGGCAACGCCGAGCTGAGTTCAGTTAATTCTTATGGAGGCATGCGTGATCACTCAGCGAGTCAGTTGTGCTGTGGACATAAAGCTAACGCTAGAGACTTCTGGAAAGGGAGAAACTGGCCGAAATATAGTTAGATACGTGCACTCGTATCTTATAATTAGATGAGACCACACATAAATTCCTGGAAAACAAATAATTGTATACGCACAAAGCAATGCCAGTCTTTATCACTGCCATTTTCTCACTGGAATAACTTTAATCATTACTAATCTGCTGTGTCCTGTATGTTCATTTGCAGGTATTTAAGCGCTTTGTCGAGATCGGCCGCGTTGCCTTTATTGCGTTCGGTCCTCACGAGGGCAAACTGGTGGCAATAGTAGATGTCATTGACCAAAACAGGGTGAGTTTTGAATACTCCTATACTGTTTTTATATGCAGCACAGTCTTTTCACATGAAAAAGCCTAATGAAAATATATGGCATGGTTTACAGATGGCAGATTTGTAGTGATAAAGGTTGTTTTTTAATTCTCCTCAGGCACTGGTAGATGGCCCATGCACTGGAGTGAAGAGACAAGGAATGCCATTCAAGTGCATGCAGCTCACTGACTACGTCATCAAAGTACCTCACAGGTGAGTTTGTGTCTGGAGCGTGTTTTTCATATTTTATGGATGTTCCATGTATTTTGCTGGTCTCATTGTAGTAGTAATTGATCATTAGTGGTTCTTGTGTATCTCAATTTTACTCTGCGTTCAAATGTCAAAATGATTTCTTGTTTTATCTAAATTATGTTTGCAACATTTTACACCAACATCACAAGTTATTTTTAAACTTACTTTGAAAGGTCTGTATTTGGTGTTTCTTTTTCTTTTTACACGCCTTTTAGTATTAATGTATTGTCCCCCTCCCATAGACTCCGCATTAAAACACCCTTGCATTAACTAGGTTTTTTTGTAGTTTGATGCAAAGGTGACAGAGTATAGTTTTAAGTGTAATTAATTTTTTTTTAAATCTAAAACACTTCTGATGATTTACAAAGCTGATGACCTTTGAAACGCGTTATCACATTCTTGTGAAAAGTGTTGGAATGCCATAAACTATCAAATGTTGAATACATTTTATATATTTTTTTAAATGAGGCATTGGTCACATTTGGTGGCATTTTTGCCCTGAGCACTAGTTCATTTCTGTTTGTTTCACTCATCACCTTTTCTGTTTTGTTTTGGTTTGCTTCAGTGCCCGTCAGAAGTACGTGAGGCGCGCCTGGGAAAAGGCAGAGATCAATAAGAAGTGGGACGAAAGCAGCTGGGCCAAGAAAATTGAGGCCAGAAAGAAGGTATACAGCAACATGCAGAGCCAGTTCAGATCTCTTGCAACTTATGCACAGTTGCCATTTGAATTATGATTGTTGATGGGATAGCATCTTTTAGCCAGACCTAGAAATTTTGAGGTTGATTCTTGGGACATTTGCTACGTAATGATCTGCTTTATCTCTTTTCTTACCATGCTAATTTTATTTTAACAGAGGGCCACAATGTCTGACTTTGATCGCTTCAAGGTGATGAAGGCCAAGAAAATGGTACGTTTTGTTGGACTGTAGTACAAAAAAGATCTTGTTGTATATGATGCTGCATTGTCAGAAGATATGATTATAAGCTACCTGTTTTGTTTCTGTCTGCAGAGGAACAAGATCATCAAGCACGAGATGAAGAAGCTCCAGAAAGCTGCTGCAACACAAAAGAAAGCATAAACTATCTTAAATAAACGTGTTTGACTTGTAAACTTGTACATGTGGTGTGTTGTGTCCGTTGTCTTATGGTTTTGTGCTGGTGCAAAAAAATGTTTCTTTTGAAATTTGTGTACACTTGTATGTTTTATGAGTTTACACTGTTCTTTATCTTGTGAAGAGAAATGGAAAAATACATGGCATAGATTTTAAGATCTATATGCATTGCAACATGAATACATTGTTGACATGCATGGATTAGGCATCATGAATGGAAACATTAAAATAAGGTTAACTTTACTCAATGGATTAGCTAACAATGAACAAAATATTTTAGACTAATCTTGATACGAATAAAATAGATGCTCCAGTGCATTGAGTAATGTTAATATGAATAATAGATTTAGAAGTAGCACCCGCTGTTGACAATGTACTGTAGTTAATAAATAAAACAATGGTTTCATCTTATGGTTGCTTCATGAACTAGCAATATTTTACAGCATTCAAATCTAATTGAGGTTAATTTTCCATAAATGCTGTACAACTGTTTATCATTAGATCATAATTCATAAAGATTTCTTAATGTTAAACCAATTCTACTTTACTGAAAAGCATTGCCAAAACAATTAAGTACTTATTTCATTAGACCAGCCTTATCATTTCTAAGTTGATGTCAGCTATATACTAAAGTTTTATTAATTTGGTCCCGATTCTATTATCTCTTAATCACAATTGTAACTTCAGCTTGAGCTTCATGTAAAGCATTTAAACACGTGAGAAACAATTTCAGCTGTTTTACTTTATTGGTACCACACAGCTTACAGACATGCCTACACTCAGCTGTTTAGGAGTTGATATATTTTATATGGCCAATTTAAAATTATCATATTATATATTTATAACTTCATGACTTGAGTGTCTTGGAACTCTATTGTAAACTTACTAAATGGCCTTGACACACAATTTAGAGAAATCTAAATCCTCTGAAACCAATCTGTTGAAATGCTTCCAGCTGTAAATCTAATAAAAATGGTTTTCAGTTTATTTTGTGCAATTGTCTAATTGTAAATTGAAACAAACGATTAAAAGAATAGACTTTATTAATATTCACAAGTAAAGTTGTGAGATTTAAAAAAAAAAATACATAATCTAACGGTTAAAAATCTAAAGGAAAAAAATAATGCAAAGGTTTAGACAGACTGTATGTAATGCAATGAAGTTGAATCATGTTACATAGGCCTATTAAGTCACATCGGTTATTCAGCGACAACCCACAAAAGACTCATTATATAATTCCATCTTTTTAAGTGAACTCCGACGGGAAGTGGGTTTCTGTTTGAAGATGGGGGAACGCAGGAAACGGGTGTCTGTAAATTTATCGCCACGTCGAAGTTTCCTAAAAAAAAAAAAGTGTGTTAGGAGATGACAAAAAGATCATGCCATAAGTAAAAAAAAAAATACTATACTAGAAAGAATAATATCAGGCGTTTAGACCGAATTTAATTTCTCAAAGAACTTACGAGTTGATTGTGGGCTCCTTGTAGTTGACGGTACTCGTACAGCGGCGCTTACGACTGGAGCTTTGAGGGGTGTTTTGAGCAGACATGGGCTTCTGATAGGCTGTGGGGGAGATATTTGTCACATCACTCAAACCCAAGCCCAGAAAGGAGCGAACAACCAGCCCACCTGCAGAAACACAAGTGCATGTGTGTGACAAAGTCATTTTCCTTCTACCACTTCTGGAAAAAGTGAAGTGACCCCAAGAAATGTGATGTTGGTGAGTGAATATTTATAGGTAGATGCACATACATGTGATGAGAAACAAGAGATTGATACAAGAGAGCCAAAAACAACAGAAACAAATAACTATAATAATAAATAAATAAAAACAAGTGCAATGGATTTTACCTTTTCTTCTGCCTCTATTCACTAAGGGCATCTTGTTTTCCTGGTCGGATGAGCTACAAGGGTGCTTTGGAAATTCAAATACTGGACAGTCAATCATTATAAGCTCCGCCTCTCCACCAGGAGTAATGGGGATCGGAGACTCAACTGAAACAACAGAAGGTAGCATTAAGGGAAAATATTGATATTGTTAAAACTTGGTTTGTGTAGATTTTATAAAGAAACGTAAGACTTTAGAAGACTAAATAAAGAAAGTCAAGAAAACAATTCAAGGAAAATTTTAAGAAATATTTCCGTTGTCAAAACAGGGTTTATAAAGAAAAATGTAAGACCAAATAAAGAGAATTTAGGGAAAACAATGAATAAACCCCAATACAATAATATGGTCTCTAAATGTAAATGTCTGGTATTAGCAATGCTTCAAAATGTGAAAATGCAATTTCAAACAGATCTCCATTACTTTTGAGAATTAATTTAGCAAAAAAGGACTTCAATGAATACCTCTGCTCTCAACCACTGGAATATAGAAAATATTTGACTGTACCTTCTGATCATCACACTGGAAAAAAAGGTTAATCAGTATTTTTGTTTTGTTTTCCAATGGCCTTATCTACAGATTCTAAAATCAAGATGCATTTATTTTAGAAGCAAAAGACAAGATAAAAAGCCCTGTTTTCTAAAAAAAAGTTTATGATTAAAACAAGATCAAGTTAATTCAAAGGAAAACATGTCTTCATACCCTGTTGATTTGTTCTTGTTTAAGCATAGACTTATTTTGTTTCTCAGAAAACAAGACTTCACATCTTCAATTTGCAGAGGTTTGCATTAGAAAATACTGAGGAAGATATATACATATATATTTTAGCAGTGAATGCAACATGTAATGCTAAATGTGTGACTAAATTTAAGATCTTTTGAGGCCTTAATTTGTGGAAGGGAGCATCAACAAGAAAACCCTTTTTGAAAGCTGCAGAAATCGTGAGAAATGCTTCACTGAATAAATTAGAATTCTTCATAGTTACTGCTTTCTCTTAAAATATTTAAATGTATTTATCTTATCTATTTAAGTCTTTCATTAGATACCATTTACAATGAAAAATTATATATATTTTTTAAAAAAAACTTTTCCCACATACAAATTTACCTTGGCTCGGTTCTAATTGGCTGGGATTCTCAGGAGGAACACAAACTGGTGAATGTGAGAGCAGAAGGTCTGGGTCAAAATCATCGTGGAGATGCAGGTTCATTTCTTCAGTTTCAGGCCAACTTTTTGCTGTTGAACATTAACGTAAAACAATGAAATCAAACAACAGAAAACTTAACAGTTTCATAAACAAAATAAAATCTTTGAATGCTTACCTGTGTGCTGTATTTCAACATGGTCCTGCTTTTGGCTAGTATTTTCTTTTCCTCTGTTTTGACTGGCCTCTTGAGCAGACCGTCTTTTAGAGCGAGCCCGCCTGGGCGGTGGACTCCAAGCTCTTCTGTATCTCTTCTTCGGTACGTAAAGAGAATCATCTGCATCCTGTTCATCTTCTGAGAGGCCGTTGTCTGTCTCCATGGCAACAGGACTGGGCAGGACCTCGTCCTCTTTATCCGGAGCATCAGGTGATGGTTTCTCCACAGCTTTGGTTCCTGCTCTGAAAGGCGTTAGATGGATGGCCTCTTCACAGTCAAAGTCAAAGGTGTCATTGCCACCCAACGAGGAGTTAAGGTGATCGGCAGGTGGAAGTGCTGCTCTAACACGACTTTGAGATCGGTCCCGGCTCTTGGAGCGAGCACGGGGTTTCGGGTTTTCCCATGGCTTCTTCAACGGGGCTCGGTCTGGTTTGCGTCCCCTCTCTGGTTTGGGGCGGGAAGTGGCTTGGGTGGGTTTCTTCTTGGGCTGTCTGGTGGGCCGCTTGGGGGGCTCAGGCGTCGAGTGCTGAATGGCTGGGAGTTCAGAAATCTCTAGGTTGAACTCACAGTTCGGCCCTGTTTTTTGTGCAGCTTGTTCCTCATTAAGCTCTTCCTGTTTATGACATACTCCTCCAATGGTGTGTTTGGCTCAACCTCTTGTCGGTTATCAATAGTCTCTTTTCTTTTCACATTCAAAGTCTCAAATTTCTCGACCGTGCCAGTGTCAAAACGTGAGCTTCGCCTCCGCACAACCTCAGAGCGTCTCTTTCGCCTTGTTCCCACTGTGGGGGGCAATGAAACCTGTCTGTCACTGCGACAACCTGGAACAGCCTCTGCAAACACAAACCAGTAAAGATTAAAACTATAAACACACAGACTGTTTATAGTATTAGGCATTTAAGGTGATAAGGATATGGTCCAGTACCTGCAGTAAAAGGTGGTTCTGCTGAGTGATGATTAGGGATGTCCATCTCAACCACATGTACTGATCTGCACCACAATGACAGTTACAATATTATCATCAATAAGTTGAACGAATCATGGGAAAAAAAAGCTGTGTTTTGGTCAAAATGGGCTCTCAAGTATTAGCAATTATTATTCAACAAGATTAATTAAATTGATCAAAGTGACAGTAAAGAATTGTATAATGTTAGAAAATAATTATTTGGGACATTTTATATTATTTGGGATATAAATATATGTAAAATATATTAAATACAAAAGCATCATATTAAATTGTGATAATGCCACAATATTGCTGTTTTTAAATCAGTAAATAAAGCCTTGGTGAGCATAACAGACTTCTTTCATAAACATAAAAAAAATCTTACTGACCCCATATGTTTTTTTTTTTTAGCTTTAGAGCTACACAGCTTGCTTTTGCTTACTTAGGACTGACGGGCTGAGGTGGACATGGCGGACTCGTCTCAACAGGAGAAACCTACAAAAACAATCAGAAAAATGAATCTGGCAGTGCTTTGATTAAGTGTAATAACTACGCACACTTAAAACACATAATTGCATAAGGCCATGCAGAGAAAATAAAAATATGTACTTGGATGCAACATCCTGCACTGCATTTCACCCCATGTCTCCATCATTAAAACTTTACACATAATCACCACACTAAATAAGTACTCGGCATCTCCATGACAACTTGTGAACACCTCTCACCTGGGCACTTTCAGCAGGTCTTCGATCTTTAAGCGTCCTCTTCAGCATCAGCAGGTGAAAGATGAGCGCTTGCCTTTCTTTTTTGAGTTGCAGGATGACCCCCTGCGCTAGCCGTACCTTCTCCCTCTCTGTCTGCAGGGCTACTGCAAGAGCTTTGTTATTCACCTGCACGCTCTTCAGGACAAATGGCTTCACCGTAGCTGTGGAGGGCAAAATATATTGGAAAATGAAACTGCTTTGTCATTTTCAGTCCCTTAATTTTATTCCAAGCCTGTATGTCTATCGGTGCAACACAAATAGAGATGTTAGGGTTAATGTAAATCAATGCAATGAAAGTGAATGGGGACTGCGGACGGGTCCTTAACATTTCAATTTGTTTTCCACACAACAAAATCTGTTATATTGGTTTGGAACAACGTGAGGGTGCGTAAATGACACAATTTAAAGTTTTATGTGAACTATCCCTTTAATAACTGAGAGGTCTGTTTTGTTTACATAGACCTGGTACTAACGGTACCATTAAAGACAAACTAGAAGTTATAAACACAAACCCACATCAAAAGGTACAACTAACGTCACAGATATACAAATACACTGGCCACTGGATGCAACACAAAGGCAAATTCTCCAGTAATCGCACCTGTGTTTTTGTTCTTCAGTTTTGACAGGCCGCGGCTAGCAGCTAAAGCGCTGTCGAGACGCTTGTTTCTCTTCTCCTTCATTTTGTCCTTGATGTCGTCCAGACTCTGCTGGAAGGACTTCTTCTGCACCACCCGCTCCCGAACCATGGCTGAGCTGCGCACGATCAGTCACACACCCACGAACTAGTCCAGTGTAAAGTCAATCAGCTGATCAAGGGCTAACGTTTATCTCCATATTACGCCGAGCTTCACCAAAACACGGCGTACGTCTTACCCGCTTATTTGTCACTATTATAAGATAAATAAACAGCTACTTTCGACCAGATAGAGCGTAAGTTGTGTATTTTGTGTGAGATGCTTCTCTAGCGTATTTCTCGTCGGGGAGACGGGGACGTTAAAGTTCGAAATCGTGCGCTAAGAGCTCTGATTGGAGGAACAAACGTAGAGCTACGTCACTTCCGCCAGTAGTTCAGACGTCATCCTTCCGCAGAGACCTATACTTGGCAGGCGGCCTTCTTCTTAAAATTGAACATTTTAACACACAATTCTACATTCGCTTAACTGGAACTAAAAGTTTAGAAAGGAAATTGGTGTTTAATTTCTTAATTATGTATGGAAAATACCATATCTACAAAAACAATGGGAAAACAATAAACCGAAGCCTACTATTGAAGCTGAACTTATTAAATATACTAATTTCTAGTCACTGTTATGAATTTTATAAGAAAATATATACTTCCATTTTTTCTCAAGCAACATCTGATGCTTTTTTTTAGTTCTATAGAGGTGAAAGCTATTGATAAAAAATAAAGTGAACTTTTATGTGATATCCCTATTTCTGTTGAGGAAGTGATCAATTCAAGGTTCAAGGTTCTTTTATTCGTCACATACTCAATTATACAGGATATAATCAGTAGTGAAATGTAAATCAGGGCAGGTCTGCTCAATGGACAGTGCAAAATAATAAAAAAATATAAATGAAACATAACACAAGAGAATATATATAAATATAGGTAAGAATAAAATAAAAATAAGAAAAAAATAAGGGGTAAAATGTGCAATGAAATAAAATGCAATCAATCATATGAAAAACAATAAATCGCCAGGTACGGATGGTTTAACAGGATAATTTTATAAGAAATTTACTAATGATCTGGCATCTTTGCACTTTTTCTCGACATACTGATAAACTATATGTCCTGATATTAGCTAAAAGACTCAAAACGTGTATTAGATTCAATTATAGAAGAAACACAATCTGGATTTACGAGCAATAGGCATATTACAAACAATATAAGACTAGTTTTAGATATTGTGGATTATCCTGAATTTAATATAGATAATGGTTTTATTTTTTTCCTTGATTTCTGTAAGGCCTTTGACTCCGTAGAGCATCAGTTTATTTTTGAGTCACTTATAAAATTTGGTTTTAGACATTTTTTCACTAGTGCAATTAAAAATCTTTATAAGAACAGCAACAGTTCAATAAAACTGTTGGGTGGCACTTCTACTAGATTTAATTTATTCAGAGGGATCAGAAGGTGTAAGAGCCATTATGTCTCTTGTAATTCTGTTTTTGACCACTGGGTGGAGTGTGGGCCTTATTGAGTATATAGGTAGGCAAAGAGTAAGAAAGTCAGGTGTGTAATTAGAGGGAAGCACTATATATTTTTTGACCGTGTCTGGAGGTAAATATGTGAAGGCATCCGATGGGATTTTTTGTGCATTGTACAGATAAACTGTGAGTTAAGATGACCTGTACGAGCTGTGTGATGAATAAATCTGATAAAGCAGTAATATTTGAGGACGATTTTCTTGTTTGAATCTCACGCGTCAGAAACCACCCTACAACACCTCAAGTGACAAAACAGCTACTTATGTCACTACAGAAGGGTTGCTCTGTCTCTTCATATTTATTTTTGATAGTAAGTCAACTTCTTGCTAATCATATTAAAGCCACTGCCATTAAAGGCATGACTATTATTAATAGAGAACTAGTTATAGCACAGTTGGCAGATGATACCACGCCTTTCCCCCAAAATGAAAACCAAATACCTATTGCAATTAAAGTAATTGAGGAGTTTTCTGAAGCATCTGGTGTCCATTTAAATGTAATGAAGTGTGAACTCTTTGTGGTCAAAGAATGCTCAGTGGCATCTCATTGTAACATTCCAGTCAAATACATAGGAATCCTAATTAGTAAGAATCAACTAAATAGAAGTACATTAAATTGTATTCCAATTATCCCCAAAAAACTAAAAGGAAGTTAAGTCAATGGCTTTCAAGAGATTTGTCATTAAGAGGGAGAGTTTTGATTTCCAAAGCAAAACAAAAGGAAAACACTGTTCTACAGTTTAAGATTGCTATTATATTTGGTGTATTTGGATTTACATTTACATGTTAAAATTCTTGTTTATGTACAATCATTCTTCAATAAAAAATATAATTAAAAAACCTGCCCATTCAAACCATCGCAGAGCAAAGTAACATAACGAGCTTAAAATATCATCTTGTTGTGATGTCGGGTGCCTTAAATTAGAATTTTTATCGTAGGCCTATACCTGCTGCCACAGCCAGACAAAAAACCGACGACAGCTGTGGTTAAACGAGATAAAACGAGTGGACTGGACATAAACGATTGTCAAACATGATCGCGTTTGCAACGCACAATTATTATCAGAAAAGGTTCAATAAAGTATTGTCTTTTGTTGTTAAGGGCGCGTCTGAAGATTTATTGCATCTCACGATGCTGTGTATGAAATAATGTCTGTGTGCATGTGTGTAAAAAAACAAACTGACGATTTATAATAATTTGTAATTGTATACAAATACAAGTACAGTGTTGTGGTTGTGGCTGAAATAGTAATGTAGCTGTAAAAAATAGTTGCCTGCTGAAATCGAAATGTATTTACATCTTCATCATGACTAACGTAGATAGACACAGTGAGTTTGTCTTTGCTATAGACGTGATCCACCTCATTGTAACAATCCTTTGAGGGAGAGTGGAACGTTACAATTCAGCCAATCTTTTTTCGTCTGTTAAAGTTAATATTTTCGACATGTTTCTGTGTTGTTGTTGCTCAACAATGGCATGGACGCGATGCTGTCTGGGGGTTTGGTAAAAGGACGGTGGGCGGTGCTCGGGATGGCGACTGAAGACAGTGACTGAGTAGCCTAGTTCTGATATCACATTTTTACATTAGTCACACGGGCCCGTGAAAAAGCACAGCTACTTTATGCAGGTTGTGTGCACTTTACTGTGGATTGACTGTTTTGAGACTTACATGGTAGTTACATATCCCATAGTCCTCTGTTATCATGACAAAAGCCAGGAAATGTAAGCTTTTACAATATGGGACCTTTAACACAACACAAAAACTACACAAGATTTAATATAACCCAACAGCTTCATTCCAGTTTTTTGGAAAACAAATAAATTAATACATTAATTAATTAACAAACCACCAGTTTACAGAGTGTACTGTATCTGTAGTAAGTTGGATAGTTAAGGCAAGACAGTGGAGTTTGGGATCCTTTCCGAAGCAGATTTCCTACGGAACATGTGCACAAGGCAATTATTTACCATACAGGCAAAAACATAATGGGTGAGAACCAGAAAGGCATCAGTGACATTTCACCGACTTTACAGGAGAGCCAAAACAAAATGTACCATAGGTTGATCTGACTTTGTGCACTGATTTAAATCGTTTATAATAAAAAAATGTATACTCATGGATGACAGTATACTTTTGCCAGTAGAAAGAGCTCATCAAGAGCTTTCATTTTATACATACATACATACAGATAGTACAAAATGCTGCGGCTAGAGTCCTTACCAGGTCAAGAAAATATGATCATATTACTCCAATTTTACTGTCTCTGCACTGGCTACCTATTAAGTTTCGTATCAGTTACAAAATATTATTACTTGCCTATAAGGCCCTAAATGATTTAGCTCCTGCATACCTAACTAATCTTCTATCACGCTACAATCCAACCCGCTCCCTAAGGTCGCAAAACTCTGGACTCTTGGTAGTACCTAGGATAGCAAAGTCCACTAAAGGAGTAGAACTTTTCATATCTGGCTCCTAAACTCTGGAATAGCCTTCCTGATAACGTTCGAGTTCAGACACACTCTCTGTTTAAATCTAGATTAAAAGCGCATCTCTTTGTAGCCAAGCATTCATATAATGCATCTCACAATCTTGTACTGCCAGTCTATCTGAACAAATGCACATTATTATGCTTTAGCTTGGGTTATACTGATAATTTCATCCAGGGTTATTCCTGGATGGAACAACTACTCTAATTGTCTTACTGTTTCTATGTTTAACATCCCGTGGTAGCTAAAATTCAGTCTGGATCCAACCCTTAAGCGATCTGAGATGACCCGAACACCTGAGAAGAGGCGATGACAACCCCTCGGAGGACCTCAGAGGAAGCCAACCATCAGCGATTATACTGACTTAACCAAGTCTGCCATAAATGGAGGATCAGCACCTGGAGACAACCTCTACAGCCCTGACCGTCAGCGAGTCTAGGACACATAGATGAGCCCCAGAGACAGATCTCAGTGAGAACCTCGTCACTAGACATCCATCGGGAAAGACCCTGGAACCAGTGGACCACTTACACTCTGACTTTGCTGCAGTTGGAACAAACTACTGGTTCGTCTGGCAGAGGAACTGCCCCCCGACTGAGCCTAGTTTCTCCAGGTTTTTCTCATTCCTGTCACGATCGCGAGTTTTCACGTTTCCTTACCGGCTGTAGCCTCTGGCTTGCTCAGTTGGGGACACTTCACTTGCAACACAACGTCGATAGACTTTATTGCACAGATACTATTTAAACTGAACTAAGCTGGACCTTATAATGTCATTTCTAAATTCAATAATGAAATGCATTCAGAAGCTGTGAAAAAAAATATTTGCTACCTCATGGTTACATTATTGATTCAGAGGAACAAGGATATTGTGCAGGATGCTTTTTAGAATTTGTATTGTTAAAAGCGCTTACTAAATGCTCAAAGGTTCTAGCAGCTGTTCATAACAATTTATTACACTACAGCTGGAAAATGGGAGAAAAGGGCACCATCAAATATGTTTAATAATTAGAAAATCGAGAAACTATACTGTCATAACATCAGGACATTCACATTTCAATGATCTTTAACACAATAAATCTAAATAAAATGACATATATTACCACACAATGTGAGAGGCAAAGATGTCAGTCGTTTGGTTTCTGTTTACAGGAAAAAGGTTAATCAGTAAAAATCCATAAAACAGAATCCTGAAGTCAACAGAAGCTGGGCACACATCCAGAACAAATGTCACCTTCATTCTGGACCAGGGAGTGGCTGTTCAGCCTGAGAGTTTTCACTAATCCACACCTGTGTCCGACCATGAGAACATGACATATTTACAGCTCATAGATGAGCCCTATATAAGAGCAGAGGAGGGACACAGGCCACATTGTGAGCACCTGGATTTGAAGCAAATCTCATTCTCTGTGGCATCTTTTACAATTTTCTCTCCACCATGAAGTGCCTGATCACACGATTCTGGATGTTGGCTCTGCTGGTCTTCCAGGCTCAGGTAAATACACATACAACTTATGTATTTTACATTTACACTCCATAATGTTGTCATCTTACAATATTTTAATTTGTGCAATATAATATAATATACAGAAAAATGTATTTTGTGTGGTTTTCCATAAAAAAAATGTCCAAATCACTTAAAAAAAGAAAAGAAAGGAAGAATTAAATAAGACCTGCTATTAGAGGATCTATCTTGACTTATTTTTATTTCTTGTTTTTACCCGAAATATAACATAAATGACATTATGCTTAAAACAAGGGGGAAAAAACTATTTTCAGTGGACTAAGAAATATTTATAGAAAGAAATCAGTTTTTCCCAGAAACAACTTGTCTTACACAAAGACAACAAAAATATTTGACAATCTACATTTTTTAAATAAGATTTGTTATTTTTAAGCAGAAATATAATACAAAATACTAACAAACAGTGAGATTTATTCTTTAAACAATGGATAGAGTAAATGGAGTAAAATAAAGTTCTGCTTCTCAAGTGAAGGAATATGACCACAATGACAAATACCTCGATGCCAGTGAACACCACTGTGACAACAACAGGACAGACCCCAATTTGGACGACTACATCGTCCAGCGACTCGCTGCCAGTTACCATCATCAGCTATGCTCTATCTGTTCTGCTGTACATGATGTTGAATTGAGCATTACCTTAATCAGCCCTGGACTAAAGCAAGCCTGACTGTTTTAAAAAGAACTGTAGTATATAAGTAATATATGGAGGTAAAGTATAGACTATATATAAATGACTAATGAGTAAATAAATGACTATTACATTTACAGTAGCATAAACCAAAACTGAACATATAATAGTTTAATTTCACAAACCTAACGGCTCATGCTTAAAAATGCTTGAAATTAGAAAACTATCTCTACTATATACTATATAAACTATTTCTATGCATGAATTTATGTAATTTGTTTTTTAATTAAATGTTTTTTGCAAAAAGTGCAGTCAACAAGTGTCCATTAAATAATGTATATGTAAAGTGGCTTCATTAGATTTAAAAAGTGCTTGATGCATCACAGATGCGGACTTCCTTAAAAATGCAACTAAGGTTTGAAATGAAAAATGTATAGTTTAAAATAATGGCTGAAATAAATAAAAAATTGTCTCTGTTGATTTGTATGTGTGTTTTTCATAGATACGACTAGTGCAGATTTTCATTGTAATGTGACGTTTAATGGATACTGTTTAGTAAGTGAGCTTTTTCTGGACTAAAATAGGTTAAGCAAAGTCAGTCATTTCCTTTTTTCGGTTTATGATCTAATTACATCCTGGGAAAACTTTATTTAAACCTTTGGCCAAGAATCAAACCAAATGAGTCAAGCTACAATCTACAAATATCAAATAATATAGTTGACTTAATGCTTCTGGGCAATGGCCTCAGGGGAGCAACTGCACATTTGCTGAGGGGTATGCAGGATCTTTGGTAGCGTAAAAAAAAAAACTTCAGTACTCTGACAAGGAAACCTTGTCAGTACTCAGTGCTCATGTCTCCTCGGACTCTGATGTGAAAAGCAAAGCACTTTTCCACATCAAAGACCGTTTTTATAAATGTGAATGTTGCCGTGGATTTAGGCGTACACACAATGTAAGATTACATTTGTGTATACACATGCTTTATGAATGAGGCCCTGGATATTGTGAATTTACAGATTGGGGCAAAGGTATTGGTTTGTCTTGCAGAAAGTGCAGGGAAAGATTCTTTAGGATGACATCAGAAGAGAGGAGTTAGAGACGGCAGAGATGCAACATAGGAGGAAGCTGTAATACTTATGTGAACAGGCCCATTGAACCATGGAATCTCTCACATAAAAAGAACCTGATAAGGACCACCATTTTGCCAATCCCTGTAAAATACACAGGAAGAAAACTATTTATAGCACCACCTCCTTGCGCCGTTCTAATAACTGACCTTTGCTCCCAGATACATTTGGAAACAGAACTTCAATGATTGTTCCTGACTGGCTTACCATAAATGACAATCTAAAGAACAAACATCGACTTCTCTGGAGAAAGTCCAGAAACAGTTGGCTCACGTTACTCGCGACCCTTTTACGAGCAGCTCCAGTACGCGCTTTTTGTTGGGAGACAAAGAGACTCAAACTGCATAGATGATCTCTAAAGGGGGAAATTCGTGGCTATCAAAACAATGTACTCAAGTAACAATATATATATTAATGTTGTACTCTGTCTTTCATATGCTTGGTGTGATTATTTAGAATAGGATGTTTTAAACTGTGCCTTAACCTGTATAGTGGAACCGATGCCATTTGTCTTAACCTGTAACGGAATACGGGTTCCGGTAAGGTTATAACGTGTTTAGATTCATATAGACGGTCGTGAGAGGTATGAATCAGTAGTGCAACAGATTTGGTGGTATTATAAATGGGTAAACATGTGATAACACTTTACATAAGTATTCAACTCTTATTTTTCGTCACATGGAATATTCAACGTGGTATGCCCCAAAAGACATGGGCGGGGCTCTGCCCCACAAGAACAATCTAATTGTGACAGCCGCCGTGGGCCGATCCAAACCAGAGCCGCTTAAAATTAACGGCAAAAGCTTTAAGCTTCAGTCTGCTTTTACTTGCTCGCTCGCTGACGAACCGGAAGCTGGTCGCGCTGGACAACCACCTTACCATCAGGCTGAAGCGTGACCATCTAAAAGAATTCAAAACTTCATCAAAGCTGTAAAACTTAAAAGGCAAGCAGCTCAACAGGGTCTTCCGTCTCACAAAGAAACCAAGACCGCCAATCGCAAGAGGGCTTCCCCAGTGACGTCACGCAACGGCGACATAAGCCAGCGGAGATTTCCAGGAAACATGAGGAAACACTGGAAACGGAAACTCAGCCGAACGCAAGTAATCAAACAAAATCTATATTCTTACTGAACTGATGAATTGATCCGTATGCAAAAGACAGCAAAGTCTCTGCCGTGGTCTTCCTCTCGTAAAGTTACAAGATAGAAAAGAGTGCTCGCTTTAAACTTTCTTCTAACGTTACCCGCAAAACTTAGAATGTGTGTGTGTGTAAGGAAGAGGTCTGAGGCGTGCGGATCCAATTGCACCAATATTTATTAAGCGGGGGCAGAATCAGACAGGCAATGGTCAAAAGGCAAAAACAGGAATATCAGAGGCAAAGCAGAGACGTAAACAATACCAGGCAGGGGTCGAGGTAACAGGCACAGGTTCAGAGATCGAGGGTCGGGCAGTCCGGGGTCACACACAGAGATAACAGATACGGGGAAGAACGCTCAGAAATGTAGCCAGGGCAAAACAAGACTTCGCAGTGAGTGAGTGTTTGTGTGCTGCTTTTATGTGAGTGAGAGAATGAGGTGCAGGTGTGGTGAGGCAATCAAATTGATGAGTGAATGGTGACAGCTGTGAGATTGGTGTAATGGTGGACGGAATGTGAGTGCAGTGCATGATGGGAAATGTAGTCCATGGGTGATGTGCAGTTTGAGTGAGTGGGAACCAGATTCATAACAGAGCCCCCACCTAGAGGCGGCTTCCAGGCGCTTACATAAAGCAAAATCCAGGAGGCGGTGGAGAGGAGGTGGAACCGGGAGGGACGGAGGACCAGGTCCATGTGGGGCCAATGAGACAGGAGCCCACCAGGGCAGGGGGCGACGAGACAGCAGGGACGTGAGTGACTCTGGCAGCTGGAGGCGTGAGGTGACTCTGGCAGGTCAGCGGAGGCGTGAGGTGACTCTGGCAGGTCAGCGGAGGCGTGAGTGACTCTGGCAGGTCAGGCGTGGTGACTCTGGCAGGTCAGCGGAGGCGTGAGGTGACTCTGGCAGGTCAGGCGTGAGACTCTGTGAGGTGACAGCGGCAGCGTGGTGACTCTGGCAGGTCAGTGGAGGCCTGGCAGGTGACTCTGGCAGGTCAGCGGCGAGACTCTGGCAGGTCCGGGCGTGAGGTGACTCTGGCAGGTCAGCGGAGGCGTGAGGTGACTCTGGCAGGTCAGCGGAGGCGTGAGGTGACTCTGGCAGGTCAGCGGAGGCGTGAGGTGACTCTGGCAGGTCAGCGGAGGCGTGAGGTGACTCTGGCAGGTCAGCGGAGGCGTGAGGTGACTCTGGCAGGTCAGCGGAGGCGTGGGGTGACTCTGGCAGGTCAGCGGCGGAGACGGGTGGTGACTCTGGCAGGTCAGCGGAGGCGTGGGGTGACTCTGGCAGGTCGACGGCGTGGGGTGACTCTGGCAGGTCGACGGAGGCGTGGGGTGACTCTGGCAGGTCGACGGAGGCGTGGGGTGACTCTGGCAGGTCGACGGAGACGTGGGGTGACTCTGGCAGGTCGACGGAGACGTGGGTGACTCTGGCAGGTCGACGGAGGCGTGGGGTGACTCTGGCAGGTCGGCGGAGACGTGGGGTGACTCTGGCAGGTCGACGGAGACGGGGGTGACTCTGGCAGGTCGACGGAGACGTGGGGTGACTCTGGCAGGTCGACGGAGACGTGGGGTGACTCTGGCAGGTCGACGGAGACGTGGGGTGACTCTGGCAGGTCGACGGAGACGTGGGGTGACTCTGGCAGGTCGACGGAGACGTGGGGTGACTCTGGCAGGTCACGTGGGGTGACTCTGGCAGGTCGACGGAGACGTGGGGTGACTCTGGCAGGTCGACGGAGACGTGGGGTGACTCTGGCAGGTCGACGGAGACGTGGGGTGACTCTGGCAGGTCGACGGAGACGTGGGGTGACTCTGGCAGGTCGACGGAGACGTGGGGTGACTCTGGCAGGTCGACGGAGACGCGGGGTGACTCTGGCAGGTCGACGGAGACGCGGGGTGACTCTGGCAGGTCGACGGAGACGCGGGGTGACTCTGGCAGGTCGACGGAGACGTGGGGTGACTCTGGCAGGTCGACGGAGACGGGGTGACTCTGGCAGGTCGACGGAGACGTGGGGTGACTCTGGCAGGTCGACGGAGACGGGGTGACTCTGGAGAGCTGGGCGGACCAGCGGAGACGAAGGAGAGCCGAACTCTGTGAGCTCCTGGATCGGGACGGCCTCTGAGCGAACTCTGTGAGCTCCTGGATCGGAGCGGCCCTGAGCGAACTCTGTGAGCTCCTGGATCGGAGCGGCCTCTGAGCGAACTCTGTGAGCTCCTGGATCGGAGCGGCCTCTGAGCGAACTCTGTGAGCTCCTGGATCGGAGCGGCCTCTGAGCGAACTCTGTGAGCTCCTGGATCGGAGCGGCCTCTGGAGCGACTCTGTGAGCTCCTGGATCGGAGCGGCCTCTGAGCGAACTCTGTGAGCTCCTGGATCGGAGCGGCCTCTGGAGCGGACTCTGCGAGCTCCTGGGACGGAGCGGCTCTGGAGCGGACTCTGCGAGCTCCTGGGACGGAGCGGGCTCTGAGCGGACTCTGCAAGCTCCTGGGACGGAGCGGGCTCTGGAGCGGACTCTGCGGCTCCTGGGACGGAGCGGGCTCTGGAGCGGACTCTGCGGCTCCTGGGACAGGAGCGGGCTCTGGAGCGGACTCTGCGAGCTCCTGGGACGGAGCGGGGACTCTGCGGGCTCCTGGGACGGAGCGGGCTCCTGGATCGGAGCGGGCTCCTGGATCGGAGCGGGCTTGGAGATCCTAGCTGCTCGCACCGACACCAGTGGTGGGTCCAACACACTAGCCATCAATCCTGACCAAAGAGGTGCATCCACGGGCATGGTAGCCATCCTGACCGGGGACTCCGGCTTGGCAGGCCTGGTGAGAGCAGATTCAGGCTTGGCAGGACTGTTCTGAGACTCAGGATCGGCGGCCATTTTGTGACAAGGTGCAGTGTTGTGATCCTCCTCCGCTACACCCACAGTGAATAGTGAGCCAATCGTCAACGCAAAACTCCAAAAAACAACTCAGTGATGAGCGTGGACCCTCGCGTCTGAGCTGAGTTTGCAGAGGCTGATTAATGCCATCACAAAAAATGTCAATCAAAACAATGTCCGGTAAGTCTGAATCCTGAGCACAGGCTGAAAACTCCTAATATGGTGCTCCAGTGATCGTGGGCCTTGCTTAAGGGCAAACAATACTCTTGTATCCATACCTAGAGATGTTGACCTGAAAGGTGCTGGATCCTTGTGTGGCTAAGTCTTCTGTAAGGAAGAGGTCTGAGGCGCATGGATCCAATTGCACCAATATTTATTAAGCGGGGGCAGAATCAGACAGGCAATGGTCAAAAGGCAAAACAGGAATATCAGAGGCAAAGCAGAGACGTAAACAATACCAGGCAGGGGTCGAGGTAACAGGCACAGGTTCAGAGATCGAGGGTCGGGCAGTCCGGGGTCACACACAGAGATAACAGATACGGGGAAGAACGCTCAGAAATGTAGCCAGGGCAAAACAAGACTTCGCAGTGAGTGAGTGTTTGTGTGCTGCTTTTATGTGAGTGAGAGAATGAGGTGCAGGTGTGGTGAGGCAATCAGAATTGATGAGTGAATGGTGACAGCTGTGAGATTGGTGTAATGGTGGACGGGAATGTGTGAGTGCAGTGCATGATGGGAAATGTAGTCCATGGGTGATGTGCAGTTTGAGTGAGTGGGAACCAGATTCATAACAGTGTGTATGTTATGTGTTGTTTATGTGTTTTATTAAGTTAGTCCATGTATTGTAGAATAACAGTTAGCAAATAAACCCTGTTTCATTGATAAAGAATTATGTCTTGGGTTGTGTGATTTTCTAGTTTCAAACTATTTGCCAAGATCACGTTACCTAGCTCAAATTAAATAATGCCCTTTATTTTGTATTATCGTTGGCCACGAATGCAAGATAAACTAAATTGTTAAAGATATACTGATGTTAATGGTTGCTGGACGAGTCGTTAATAAAGTATAAATCATAAGTTAAAGATTAATAACACTTTAATCAAAGCAATGTTGAATCTTTAATAAATGATTCCCCGAAGCTGAAATAATAGCTTCAGTTTCATTACAAAGCAGAGGAAATACCTTACCCAGAGGACCCATAAGACTGCCCTGCACCCCATCAAATTACTGACACTTTTAGGCAAAACATGACTGAGACGGGACCTTTGAAATGTCCTGATGGGCCATATCCTAGATCCGAGGCGAGTAACAGGCGATTTTCAAAAGCCTTCTGTTATCGCTTATTATCAAATGGGGAGAGAATTGAGCAAGATTGATTGTTATATTCCAAGAAAGCTTCATGAAATAAGTAACCATCATACAGATGCTTACCTTTCAAGGTTTTAAAGGTTCTTTTTTATTCGTCACATTCACAATTATACAGAATATAACCAGCAGTGAAATGTAAGTCAGGTCCGCTCCATGGACAGTGCAATTATATGTAACACAAACACAAGAGAATATAGACAAATATAAAATAAAAAAATGAAATATAACAATAAAAAATAATAAAATGTGCAATACAATAAAATGTGCAGGACAGTATATTGTAGACTTAATAAATAATAATATAAGCAGGAATGTGCAAGAAGAATGTACAAACCGGTTGTACAGGGTATAAACATAGCAGCAATACGGATGATAGAGAGTAGTGAATACCTTACTGATTTTTAAATGAAGTCATGTTGATGTTATGAGACCGAGTTTGAGTTTGAGTTTAGGAGCCTGATGTCCTGAGGGAAGAAGCTCCTCCTAAGTCTCTCAGTTTTTGCTATCATGCTATGGAAGCGCTTGCCAGATGGCAGTAAAATGAAGAGACGGTTACCAGGGTGATTTGAGTTCTTGATTTTTACAGCTCTGCTTTTGCAGCGTTTGAGGTAGATGTCCTGCAGAGAGGGGAGAGCAGACCCTGAGATGCGCTCAGCTAAGCACATAACTCTTTGCAGGGTTTTGCAGTCCTGATTGGAGATGTTTCCAAACCACACTGAGATTCATTGAGTCAATACACATTCTATGGCCCCTGAATAGAACGTTTTCAGGATTGCTGGTGGGACCCTGAATTTCCTCAGCTGTCGCAGATGGTACAGTCTTTGCCTGGCTTTCTTAACCTGTGTTTGAATGTGTGCAGTCCAAGTCAGGTCCTCGGAGATGTTTACACCGAGGTACTTGAAACTGCTCACCCTCTCCACAGGGGTCCCACTGATCATAAGAGGAGTGTAGGGCCGCTTCTGTCTCTTCCTGAATTCAGCTCTAGTTTTGCTCACATTCAGAGAGACAATTGTCCTGAAACCATGATGTAAGTCTCTCTACCTCATCCAACTTTCATGGAAAGAATTGGCAACTCACTTGCAGTTATGGAAGAACATTGAAGTGAGTTGCAAGAGGGAAGCATCTTCCAAACAGGACTAGGCCTTATAATAAGATATGTCCACACAGATGAAAGGAAAAAAAACAAGTGTACCATTTGTTGGCTTCGCTGCTTTAAAAGACACAACTGGCCAGGGCCTAGCAGAGAAACTGATTGAAGTGATTGAGAAGAGTTTAGGATTGGAGGAGGATTCAGAAAGGCGTCCAAGCTTTAATCCTGCAGACAAAACCTAGAGGCAATATTCATTCCTTGCTGCAGCCACAGCCTCTGTCAGGTGGGGGAAATGGGAAGAGAGCGAGGACCCAATTGCAGGAGGAAACCGGCTTTTTATTAATAAATAAAACAAACAAAAACAACCCCGTAGGGGAAAAACAAACTGGCAAGAAGGACAAGGCTGGACACAAGACGTACGACAACCCAACATATGGCAACGAACCCACACGGAACTGCAAATACAAGGAGATTATAAAGGGAGCAAATGATGAGGGTGACGAGGGAGAGCAGCTGGGGAAAATTAATCAATAAACAGGTAACAAGATGGGTGGGGTCAAGACAAATTGACATGAGCACATGGCACTCAGAAAACTAGGACAGAAGCCACGTGCTCACACAAAACAAAAACACAAGCACATGGCCAGCAAACAATTCACCAGCCATGTGCAAAACAAGACACAAACACGCAGCTAATGAGAAAACTCATAAGCCACGTGTTCACACAAGACATGACAACATGAAAGCAAGCAGCCAATGAAATACACAAGCTGCGTGCCACACAGCACAAGATATAATATGAATGAGCGGCAGCCGATAGAAACACGAACTTCGTGCAACACCACAGAACACACGTGGACAGGAGAGCGTGCAGTCGAGCGAACTCGAGATGCGCCCTCACACAATGACAGAAAACGGAGCGCGAGTGTCCGAACCCTGACATGAAACCGAAACTCAAGACATGAGTGCCGGAATCCGAATTCCGAATTTGCTCCAACACAAAACAAGGTACTCAGATGAGAGAGCGCACGGCTCGAGCACACTAGAAGCCGCACGCTCACATGAAAACAGGACATGACAGGTGTCACGGTACAGAAAGCTCGAGATCCAATTGCGAGTGAAAACAGTCTTTATTTGACAACTCCAAAACACAGTGGAGGTGAAGATAAGCTGGCAGTGCAGGTGCAGACTCCAAAACACAGTGGAGGTGCAGATATCATCGGCAGTGCAGGTGCAGTAAACCCGGCAGTGCAGAGTCTCCAGCCCGGGCAGAGAATACAGTCCAGTCCGCAACCTTCAGGGAAATACTGAACGCGACCAGGCGAGAACAGCCTCCGGACCTGGAAGACTGACACAGAGAATAAGGAACCACAATAGTAACAACGATCTGACAACGCACCACAGAAACGCCAGCCAGATATAGGCAGTGCAGATGAGCTACACCTGTAACCGAGCTGATTACCTCGTCAGGTGCACGGTAACTAGGCAACGCTGACAAGCACAACGAGTGGGTCCACCCACATAGACGAACACAGAATGAGCACACAGATCCATGAACCGTGACAACAGGAGTATCAGGGCTCTGTCACAAAACCACGAATAGCAAAAGACCAAAGTGGCAGAACCCTGACAGCCTCATGGAGCATCTTCAAACAGATGTTTAGCTTTATTTGGCACTCTTCAGAGATTGTATACAAACTTCTCCTCGTTTGTCAAGAGATGGGACATTCTGACATAATTTGTGGAAATTACACTGAAGCAACTGAGTTACATCAGGAGGGAGGCAAAACTAGATTATGTTAAAGCCTTGCGCTTTCAGTTTGGAGGAGCTCATTTTAGGTGTAGCTGTATGTAATTAATGTAATTGTTGACACAGCTATCCAGGAACTTAGTGACAGGTTTAAAAATATTGTCCATGTCTCTAACAGATTTTAACTTGATTTAGTTTTTTAATCAAGAAGAAAACCATTACAAAAGAAGAACTGGAGGAATCTGCTTTAACATGCCACTAACCGTTACCTCTGCTGAAAGATCCTTTAGGAAACTGAAACTTATTAAAATCCCCCCAAACCACACACATAGACATAATACAAATAAAAAATTAAGAAATCCACAAGCAAGTTATATGGCCTTTGGGTCAATCCAACTTTATTACAAGCATGTCAAATATAGGTATGGGATGGTGCAACAAAAATATTTCCATCTATAACTGAAGCATAAATGTTTTTCTTCATTTAAACACTTTTCAAAATGCTACAAAGTGTAAGAAATATACAAATCGTAACACAAGTTAAGTAACACTAGTAGTAGAGTACATAAAGTATGCCCCTATGCACTGCATATACTGCATTCCCCATTTTTGCGCCCCTGAATGGCGTAGGTTCGCTTTCGACATTGGTGGGGACATAAATCCGTAAAATAGCATGTTTAAAAGACAACAATTACACAATTATGATTGTGTGGACCAACAGCATCAGCATCAGAGCGCTGGGTGTCTTAAAGGGATAGTTCCCAAAATGTTTAATTCTGTCATCACTTACTCTCCCTCAAGTAGTTCCAAACCTGTATGAATGTCTTTGTCAATGGTGCCCCAAAAAAGCCTGATTACAAACTTTCTTCAAACTATCTTCCTTTGTGTTCGGCAGAACAAAGAAATTCATAAAGGTTTGGAACTACTTAAGGGTGAGTAAATGTTGACAACATTTTAATTTTTGGTTGAACTATACCTTTAATCACAAATCACATTATTTTAATATTAATAGAATTGGACTCATTTGACAGATAAACTGCACGCTCTTATAACAGTGTTATTTTTTTATTTTGTGGATATTTCAGCTAACAGTTTGATTTGTACATTCAGCTGAACAACATTAATTTAAAGTTGAAGAATGCGGCGACTCAGGATGCTGTTCCAAATCCTGCTGCATCACAGAGTGCCACTTATAGTTTACCAAAAATTTAAATAAAATCATATTATGTTTGGCCCAAATTATTGATGTTCATGACTTTATCCTAGGCTGAAATATTGTGTTTCTTTCCACACAACATTTGTCTTTCTGTCCGTATGCTTTAAATAGGGAGCTAATAATAGCCATAGAGGGATTTCACTTTCCGTTTGCTCTGTTTTGTCAAACAAACACCATACTTCAAACTCACCAATGCAACTTTGTTCATTCCTGAAGTGGGCTTTTATATTAACTGTTTTTGACTGCTGTCAATTGGGTGCAATACCTGTGAGATGTACCTGTGAGCGCTGTGCTTCGGCTGCTACATTCCGCACATGTACTATTAAATGCGCGTCCTTGGGAGCACGCAGTTTTCTTACGTATTTACTTTAACTTCTTATGTATAAAATCAATGATATTACATTTCATATGCGTCTGAAATGACAAAATATATATATATATATATATATATATATTTAGTTATTTGATCAAAATATTGCTAGGGACAGTTTGGTAGTGGCTGGATATTGGTAGGGACAGGTCCCTAGCGCACCCCACCCCCCCTAATTCTACACCCCTGTTTCTGGGTCAATGAGTTTAGTTGTGCAGCTGACACTGAAGAGGAGGTGCATATGTATTATTCTTATTCACACACACACACACACACACACACACACACACACACACACACACACACACACACACACACACACACACACACACACACACACACACACACACACACACACACACACACACACACACACACACACACACACACATAATTTTCGAAATAAAACAGAAACAGCAGTTAAACACCGTGGAACAAATTACCTTACATTGTATACATCCATAACATTAACATTGTGTGTTTATAGTATTTGTTGCCCTTCTGTGCCTCTATTGTGATTTAATATGCTAAGATGTGTCATTTTTCCCAGTGCGATACACTTTGCAAAAGGCGTGGGTGTTGTTTACATGGCTTCAAGACAACAAATTAAATTCTTCCGTCCAGCTTTTGTTAAATTTACACATACATTTATAGCCTATATTTTTATATGTAATATTTATATATTTTTTTCTTCCCCGGAGTACCACCTGACTCACTGGCATTTCTGCCAGTGATGGTATATTCAACTTAGTTCCAGTGTCTACTCCTTGCGCAGAAATCTGTAGGTTGCCAGGTTGAGGTCATAAATGGTTTGAAATGTGTGTATTGTGTCGATTGTGTGAGGTGATGTATTGGGTGAAGCATTTCATACAAGATCTGGCAAATGTACAACCTTGGAGTAACATGAATAACATGTTATATGAATAACATGTTATTATTCATATAACTAGATTTGGGTCATACAAATTATGTGGGTTGGTGTGAAATACGGGAGACTCTCTGGAAAAACGGGAGTGTTGACAGGTATGGTTTCAACACATACATGTTTTACAAAATAAAAAGAACAGCCCTTTTAGAGTTCATCCCACTCATTGATGTGAGCATAAGTATTGGGACAGTTGAACATAAGGCAGATATAAAAGATTAAAAGCTATTATTTAGTTGCAGATCCCTTGCGCACAATCACAGCAGTGAGTCTGTGACCCATAGACATCACCAGACTCTCTCATTCTTAGAAATACTTTCCCAGCCTTTAATGCAGCCAATTCCAATTGTTGCTTGTTTTGGGGAGTTTCTGCCTTTACTCTCCTCTTCAGCTGGTAAAATTCATGTTCAATCGGATTTAAATCTGGAGATTGACTTGGGCAATCTTGGGCAAGACTTTACATTTCTTTGCCCTTATAAATTCCTTGACTGAACTGGCAGGGTGTTTTGGTTCATTGTCCTGATACAATATGAAGCACTTCCCTATGAACCTATTGGTAGGTAAGATGGATTTGTATCCTTCCAAATTCATTCTGCTACTGTCATCATACATTAAGTCATCAGTAAAGTTGAGAGGGCCTGTTCCAGAGGCAGCCATGCATTCCATGACACCACCTCCACCATGCTTTACAGATGAGGTTGTATGCTTGGGATCTTTTGCAGTTTCCCTTTTTTCTCCACATTTTTGCTTTCCCATCACTTAGATACAGGTTAATCTTTGTCTTATCGGTCCATAAACACAGTTCCAACACTCTTCTGGCTCACCTTTGTGCTTTTTTTGCAAACTCTAATCTTGCCTTTCTATTTTTGGTACTAGTCAGAGGTTTGGATCTTGCTGTGTAGCATCTATAATTCTGTGTCAAAGTCTCCTGAGGACAGTAGGGTTTTAGAGTTCATCTGCTCTAAATGACACATTTGAATGACACATACAATTAATACAGCGGGGAATGACACATTCCCCGCTTTTAATACCTGAAGAATTAATGCAACAGGACACAGCCGATCACTTAGAAAGACCTGTGAGGCAACTGTGAAGCTATAAATATGCTGAACTTCTTAGCTGGTAAAACATCTGTGTTGAATCACCAAATAATAAAATGTGACATTTTGTAGTTTTGTCTCATATTCATCTTTTAATCATATTTGTAAATGTCTTGACTACACAGCCAACAGAGCAATTTGTCTTTATTGTCTTTACTGTTCCAATACTGTTAATGCCATTACCGTTTCAATACTTTTGGAGGGCACTGTACATCTCATGCACAGTAATTTCATCAGTATGAGCTGCCAAATTTCATAAGTATGAGCTGCCAAATTTCAAAATGCCCTAAAAAAAAATTAATTCTAGATTTAGAAACCAAAGATTGTATTTAGTGTCTATATGAAAATTTTTCCTGTTGGTTAAAGGTTCACGAGGAATGGTTTCCAATATCTTCTGACGACATTTTGAAATTATAGCCAGATCAGAAACACACATACAAACACTTGCAATGCACAAATTCTGTGATGGTCTGGGTTTCTTGTGGTGAGTATTTTGATCCAAATATCAGCTACAGGTTTCTTGTTATTCAGCTCCTCAGATAAAGACTGTAAAACAAAATCTAAATACACTGTATTCAATCACACACTTCAATCAGGTATATGAAACATGCATCTTATCTAAGTTGAGTTCTAAGAAAAGTTTGTAAATCTGTCACCCTGTGATCTAACTGAGCTGAAATTCCTACAACCGTATGCTGCTTCCGGGGTCATAGAGGTCTCAGTAGGGGCAGTTGCAGTGCAAAGCAAAGTCAACATCATAGATTTCATAGTTAAACCTTCATTAACAAAATATCTTAATATGACATGAAAGCAGTGCCGGGAGTGCAGGGTGACTTGAGAGCAATTGAAATCTTTAAAAGGAACAATTCAACCTAAAAGGACAAATCTGTCATGAATGTATTTGGATTTACTGCTATATCCTGGTCAATAATTCCTGGCCCATTCTCTTTCTGATAAAAGAGACATAAATAAACCATGATTACAGAGCATGATTACTTGCATAGCACGGGATATTGACATACCAATGATGTATCAACAGTAAAATTGGTTTTGGTGATAAATATTTAACAGGAGGCATGCACTTATTACCTTCAACAATGCACCAATAATTGTTTTTTAGGGTTTCCGGGACTCTCCATAAGCATTATGGTTTTTATACTGTACAAACTGTATGTGCTATTGCCCTACACCTACCCTACACCTAAACCCTCACAGGATACTGTGCATTTCTACCCCCTGTATGATTTAGAAGCATTTTTAATTATGGGGACACTGAAAATGTCCTCATAAATCACTTTCTCCTTGTAATACCTATGTCATACTCATGTCATTATACAAATTTGTGCCCTCATAAACCACACACACACACACACACACACACACACACACACACACACACACACACACACACACACACACACACACACACACACACACACACACACACACACACACACACACACACACAAAATCTAGTGTTTTGTCACACACATCACTATATTTATTTTATACTATCCTTTCGGGGACATTTGGTCACTTCTTATAATATTTATCCTATAAAAAAACAAAACCTAAACCCCCAAACAGAGTTTGGGGGTGATGATTAGCTTGTGATGATTAGGAGATTAATTTGTTTCTGATGTACCTTTTGTGAGAAATTCTTGTACGCCCCGGCAAGAGATTGTCTCTGAAATAACAACAATTAATTATGAAAGAATACTAGCAGATTTACTATTACTACCACAATCATGCCTCATGAGCATTTTCATATATGTACCTTTCTTCTCCAGTGCAGTGTGAAGGACTGTAACATCTCTCTCAGGACGAAAATTTGGGAAGAGCCGCACAGACCCCAGGGTGCCCCACCACATGCCTTCAGACTGTGGGATGATAAAAAAATAGGCAATGTAGGGGAGGATGGAGAATGTCAAAGAAACGAGACCTGATTTAGAAGAGCAATGGTACTGAGATATTTTGGAGATTTAGTGACAAGTACAACATAAAAAGTGATGCAGAGAAAAATGTACAGATGCAAACATTCACCGTAAGTGAAGATGTTTCATGTGACTTAGCTTCTGTCTCCATGACTGCACTTGTCAATGTAAAAGGAAGCTATGCACAAGCTACCACACTGAGCACAGGGGCCCCACAGGGCTGTGTGCTCAGCCCGCTGCTCTTCACGCTGCTGACCCACGACTGCACTGCCAAGTTCAGCTCCAACCACATCATCAAGTTTGCCGATGACACATCAGTGGTAGGTCTCATCAGCAACAACGATGAAACGCACTACAGAGAGGAAGTGGCACAGCTGGCTGAATGGTGTGGCGCTAACAACCTGTCCCTCAATGTGGAGAAGACAAAGGAGGTTGTGATGGACTTCAGGAGAAACTCTGTTGACCACCCCCCACTGACCATCGACACATCGACTGTGGAGAGAGTCAGCAGCACTAAATTCCTGGGGTGCACATCACAGAGGACCTCACCTGGACTACCAACACCAAGTCTATCTCCAAGAAGGCACAACAGCGCCTACACTTTCTCCTGAAAAGAGCAAGCCTCCCTCCACCCATCCTCACCACCTTCTACAGGGGTACCATTGAGAGCGTGCTGACCAGCTGCATCACTGTCTGGTACGGAAACTGCTGTGCAGCAGACCGCAAGACCCTCCAGCGGACAGTGAACACCGCTGCAAAAATCATTGGTGCCCTCTCCCTCCATCCTGGACATTTTCCTTACACGATGCTCCAGCAAAGCAAAAGTATCGTGGAGGACCCCACCCACCCTCCCACAGTCTCTTCCAGCTCCTACCCTCAGGTAGACGGTACCGGAGTATCAGAGCCCGCTCCGCCAGACTGCTCAACAGCTTTTTCCCCAGGCTGTGAGAGCCCTGAACTCACATCACACAGCCCTCTCTGAAACCCCAAAAACACCCCCCACCTTACCACATCTCAGGAAAAACTGTTAAACTTTTATCTCTGTGGAATTCAGGTGAGCGGGCCTGCACAAGCCACCTGTAGCAACACTCTCCTCTGCATGCACTAGACACTTTCACACACCATTGTGTGTCCATAATCCCACAAAAGACTGACAGTAATATATGACTGTAATGTATGTATGTTTACTGGCTCATGCACCACAAATCACCTTACACTGTTCCCCAGCCAGCTGCTTGAATGTCTCTCTTTGCACATGTACAGTATTGTATTTGAAGTCATCTGCACAGTTGTACAGTTTGTATTTTTTGTACAGTTTGTATTTTTTGTTTCTTGTTTTTTAGTTTATGTATAGGTAACCACTTTATATATAGCATATGTATAGTCAAAGCTGACAGTAGGTTAGTTTGTGTATAGGTTTATACTGTTTCACTTCGTGTTGTATATTTGTATTTATGTAGCACCGTGGTCCTGTGAGGCACGACATCTCGTCCCACTATATGTCCACACATGTAGTGGAATGACAATAAAGCTCAACTTGACTTGACTTGACTTGACTTGACAAGCTGCATTGAAAAAAAAGTTGTAGAAACAAATTTTACAAGTACATTTTCACAATTTCTTTCAAAGTAGCACAACTAATTGTCATTTTAAAGACTGAAAAATTATTTTTTTGTCAAATGTACTCCAATAAATAATCTTTGTTTTAATTACAAGTTTGATCATTTATACAGCCCACATCCCACAGATCCCGCTCCACCCATGCTGCTTTCCCTGCCGACTCCACCCAAGCTCCTTGCCCTGCCGGCTCCGCCCAAGCTCAAGCTCCTTGCCCTGCCGGCTCCGCCCAAGCTCAAGCTCCTTGCCCTGCCGGCTCCGCCCAAGCTCAAGCTCCTTGCCCTGCCGGCTCCGCCCAAGCTCAAGCTCCTTGCCCTGCCGGCTCCGCCCAAGCTCAAGCTCCTGCCCTGCCGGCCCGCCCAAGCTCAAGCTCCTTGCCCTGCCGGCCCGCCCAAGCTCAAGCTCCTTGCCCTGCCGGCCCGCCCAAGCTCAAGCTCCTTGCCCTGCCGGCCCGCCCAAGCTCAAGCTCCTTGCCCTGCCGGCTCCGCCCAAGCTCAAGCTCCTTGCCCTGCCGCCCGCTCAAGCTCCTTGCCCTGCCGGCTCCGCCCAAGCTCAAGCTCCTTGCCCTGCCGGCTCCGCCCAAGCTCAAGCTCCTTGCCCTGCCGGCTCCACCTAGCTAAAGGTCCTTCTAGGTGTGCTATTTGATAGCAATATCTCCTTTGACTGCCACGTTTCCAGCATTTGTAAAACTGAATTTTTTATCTTAAAAATATATATAATCTGAGACCTATGCTCTCAGTGTCAAATGCAAAGTTTTTAATTAATGTATTTATGACCTCAAGGTTAGATTATTGTAATGCTTTATTAGGTGATTGTTCTGCACGCTTAATAAACAAACTACAGATGGTCCAAAATGCAGCAGCTAGAGTTCTTACTAGAACCAGGAAGTATGACCTGTCTTGTTCTGTCCAGACTTGACTATTGCAATGCTCTCTTGGCAGGTCTTCCAGCCAGTTCCATCAAACCTCTACAATTAATACAAAATGCTGCTGCAAGATTAATCTTTAATGAGCCGAAAAGAACGCACATCACACCTCTATTCATCAATTTGCCCTGGCTACCAATAGCTGCTCGCATTAAATTCAAGGCATTAATGTTTGCCTACAGAACCACCTCTGGCTTTGCTCCCCTTTACTTAAATTCATTACTTCAGACTTATATTCCCTCTAGAATCTTGCGTTCTGCAAGTGAACGACGCATTACTGTACCATCCCAAAGAGGCACAAAATCACTTTCACAGACTTTTTCGTTAACTGTTTCCATCTGGTGGAATGACCTGCCCAACTCAATCCCAGACGCTGAATCCTTACCCATCTTCAAGAAACGGCTAAAAACACATCTCTTCCATCTTTATTTGACCCTCTAACTCTAGCACTCTCCATTCTAATTTGATTTTATCTAATCTGTCTTCTTTTTTATTTAAAAAAACGCAGACACATTTGACCCTCTATCAATTGTATATTTATTCTCTAACTGCTAGCTTTTCTTGTAAAACTAACACTAAGTTTTTTTTCTATATTCTATATACTTGTTTTCTTAAAAAAAAAACTTCCTACATGTACTTCGTTAGGCTAACCAGGATTTTTAATAGCTCTTGCATGTTGTTTCTCTTTTGTTGGTTTTGATTGCTTCTATAATCTCCTCATTTGTAAGTCGCTTTGGATAAAAGCATCTGCTAAATGACTAAATAAAAAAAAAATGAACAAAAAAATATTAGATATATATCATGGAGCACAAACGTCCATCTGTGTAACAAACTATGTGCATATTTAAACCCTTTACAGATGAACTACATTCATGTTCATATACCAGACAGTCAACAGTGTTTGACGCTGTTTTGTACTCGTTCATTCACAAGTCTGTTGCAGTTCGGTTCTTTAAATCCGCTGTTAACTCTGCATGAGCAGAAAAACTGCGTCGGGAGGGAGAAACCGGTGACATTATTCTACTGAATGAAAGCTAAGGTTTATCCAAAATGTCGCTAGTTGCTATGCGCTTTGTCTTACAAAAGAGTCTGTAAACACTTCAACACTAGTTCATGCGCCCGTGTGTGTGTGTGTGCCACGCACGCCACACAGAGGCCTGAGTGATACGAGTGCACTTGAAATATGAAGTGGAGGTGGGTCAGGATTGAATTCCCTCCCGGTCCGGATTCGGACCAGAGTCCGAACTTTGAGAAGCGCTGCCCTAGGGTCATGTGAGCATGGCCCGTTTATGACGACCTTCAAAGCCCCAACCCTTGGGGTTTTGGGCTGGCCCGACAGGGCTCTTGGGCACCACATTGTTATAGAGATTCCCGCCATTGCTACGGGATCATGCAAGAAACTCAGGAGATATTTTTATCAACCCCGCCTATGCTACCTGTTCTCGTGGATGCCAGTAACTTCCCGCAGTCATATGTCTTGACACCTGTAGTTCGAATACAGCAAACACAGAGTATCTAAAACCTCTAGTGAATTTTGGGGCCGAGTGGAAACGCTTGCCCGACGTCTCGTAATGGTTCAGCGAATTTTGCATTGGATAATTGAGGTTATCTCTTTAGCCTACAAGGCGCGTGCCTTGACTTCGCCTCTAGGACTATGTGCTCACTTCACGAGAGCAGTAGCTTCTTCTCAGGCCTTTCTGAAAGGATCGCTTGAGCAAATGCTTTCCTTGGTCTCCAGCTATCAAAGGTACATCAGGCGTTATGATATAGCGTTCCCAAAGCGATGACGTCATCGCAGCATTGAAGTGAACCTAGGAAGGGCAACATCTCAGTTAAGTATGTAACTATGGTTCCCCTGAGTAGGGAACACAATGCTGCGATGAGGGCAGTGCCGTGCCTTTATAGCGCTTCCTTCGTCATTTGGAAATCTGAAGAAATAGCATGAGGCATGATGATATAGCATACATACCGTATAAAAAAAAGACTGCAGACTGAGTGATATCATTCGCGAAAGCGCAAGTGTCTGAGAGTGCAAGTCTGAGAGAGCAAGTGCAAGTGTGCAGCCAGACCCTTCTCTCCGTTATCAGACATGTTACACGCAGCAAACATGCTACTCTTGACCTCACCGTTCCAGGCATGAAACTCATTAAAATGAACAAACAAGTACTACTACACATTTACAAGTTGTTTTTGATGAACTGTTATAAAAAATTAGCACCTATAATAAAACATCAATAGCCCACAATCCAAGGGCGTCGCTAGGCCATTTTTAGGGGGGCTTTAGCACCCCTAAATTTCTGCTCAGCCCCCCTAAAAATCTTGTGATTCTTCCCCTTTAAATTTCAAATGAAAACGGCAGCAGACTTCGGCTCCTCCCCATCTTTCTGCGCGTTCTTCAATCCACAGACTGCGGTGACGCAGAGGAAAGGACAAGGTGTGTGTTTATCGATAGATTGTTATAATATCTACATCTATGCAGTTCTTTGTCATAAATACTGTTTACAAAAAGTCATGGGAGAGCAATCGGTTTCCAATCTACTGTAAAGTTTTCGCTGCATTCACCACTCATCACACCACAGCTGTTTCCTTCAGCGAAAGCCCTTAACACATATGAACGCATACTTTATAAAACGATCACGTTATTGTTATTTGTAAATATTTTTATTTATTTATTATTATACCCTCATTGGGGGCTGAGCCCCCCTAAAATGAAAATCCTAGAATCACCCCTGCCACAATCCCACATTGAAGTAAAAAAATTGTGAATTCTGACATTTTTTATTACAAAATTGAAGCCACTCCCTGTTACATATTTCACATTGTGCTTTGAAAATAACATTTATACATAATAAAGTTTCCTGGTTGTCCAAAAACATGGCAACTTTTTATTGACAGACATCACCACACTTTTTGGTAATTAAAACAACGCAGACCGAAATCTGCCAGGATCCACTCCAGTAGCTTTTGCTATAAACTAATTGTAGACATTGATATCAAAGTTTACATAACAGAATACACCCAATATGTCAAATTTATATAAAAAATAACATTAGCTTGTAAACAAATAAACTGATCAGAAATGAAAGAATGCTTTGAAAGTTGCCAGATTCATATGATGATGAAATTCTCATGCTATGCAAAGGAAAACAGAAAAAAGTTTTTTAAGTGACTTAACCACCAGCACCATCATTAGCGTGTAAATGACCTGTAGGTAATATGTTTTATTCAAACTATGTGTAAATAAGACACATCACAGGTGAGAAATTTACGTTTCAAGAACACTAGCACGTTGAATGATATTTGACCTCTGCTCTCTCTCATTTTTAAATGACAATACATTGATCCATTTTATCTATTATACAGTCTCTAATGACAGGAGAAAAGTTTCCTGCCAACATCTGATTGTATGAAAGGATGACTCACAGGTGCCCTCACAGTGTCCTATATCAGATCACAGACAGTGTTTGTATTGTTGGGGCAGGACAAGTGGGTGGAGTCAGAAGGAGAAGGGGGTCAGATGAAGGACAGAGAGGGCGGGATCAAACTAATTCCAGTTCCCACTGTTGGCTGGCGTGTTCCTCGTTCTCTTCTCGAATCACTACATGTTGTTTGTCGTATTGTTTACCCCCTGTATAAAAAGAGAGAAATTAGATTGCTAAAGAACGTTTTCGGTTTCTTAAGTAGTTGTCAAATAACATGTACTGTACATGGACAATTGTTTTCAGGCTGTGAAAATGTATCTGCATTTTTTATCCTTTTTATATTTTTTTATCACAAAAATCTAAACATTCATTGGTTAATAAGAATTTAAAATGGGGGCAATATCATTATGAAATAACTTTTTTTCTCAAATACACCTTGGATACAATTATTGGCACCCCTAGACATTCCTATGAGTAAAATATCTCTGATTCCCATTCATATTCACAATTTCGAGCACTCCAGGGTGATCATGAAAATATCCAGCCATGGCTTCCTGTTTCACAGGAATATAAAGAGGAGGGAAAACAAAGCCCAAATTAATTTAATCATCCATCACAATGATTAAAAACCAAAGAATATATTTCTGATGTATAGCAAAAGATAATTGAGCTTCACAAATACTTGAAGTGGCTTTAAGAAAAGAGCTAGAGCAGTGAAAATTCCCATTCCCACCATCAGGGCAATAATTAAGAATTTACAATCAACAGAAAATGTTACGGAAATGCCTGGAAGAGGAAGTGTGTCTATATAGTCATAATTCACGATGAGAATGAGAGTTTGACTGGCTAAAGACGCTCCAAGGACCACAGCTGGATCATTTCAGAAAATAACTCAATCCCTGAGTTTAGAAAACCTAAAAAAATAAAGGTCAAACAGCACCTACATAACCACATGTTGTTTGGGAGGGTTTCGAGAAAAATTATCCTAGTTTATCCAAAAACAAACTCCAGCATATTCAGTTTTCAGACACGACTGGAACTTCAAATGGGACTGGCTTCTATGGTCAGATGATACTAAAAAAAATGCTTTTTAGCAGCAAACACTCAAGATGGATTTGGTGAACACCCCATGTGTACAATGAAATATACTGCTGTATTTTTGATGTGTTGGGCCTATATTTCTGCTGGAGGTCCTGGACATCTTGTTTAGACACATGGCATCATGGATTCTATCAAATACCAACAGATAAAAAAATGTGACTGACTGTTAGAAATCAATATACAATAATCCAAACACAAACCTCAAAAACAACACAAAAATGGGTCACTGAGCACAAAACCAAGCTTCTACTATGGCCATTCCAGTCCTCTGACATGAACCCTGTAGAAAATGAGTGGGTGAACTGAAGAGAAGAAGCACCATCATGGAGCTGGGAATCTAAAGGGTCTGGAGAGATTCTGGATGAAGGAATGTTCTCTGATCTCTTGTCAGGTGTTCTCTAACCTCATCAGGCATTATAGGAGAACATTTAGAGCTGTTAAACTGGCAAATGGAGGTTTCAAAAAGTATTGAATAAAAGGGTGCCGTTATTGAGGCCAGGTGTGTTTTAGAGAAAAAACATTTATTTCATAATGATATGTGACCCTGGACCACAAAACCAGGCTTAAGTCGGAGGGGTATAATTGCAGCAAAAGCCCAAAATACACTGCATAGGTAACAATTATCGTTTTTTCTTTTATGTCAAAAATCATTAGGACATTAAGTAAAGATCATGTTCCATGAAGATATTTCGTCAATTTATTACCGTAAATATATCAAAACTTCATTTTTGTTAGTAATATGCATTGCTAAGAACTTAATTTGAACAACTTTAAAGATGATTTTCTCAATATTTAGATTTTTTTCTCCCTCAGATTCTAGATTTTCAAATAGTTGTATCTCAGCCAAATATTGTCCTATCATTACAAACCATACATCAATGGAAACCTTATTTATTCAGCTTTCAGATGATATATAAGTCTCAATTTCAATAAATTGAAAAAACACTTAAGACTGGTGTTGTGGTCTAGGGTCACATATTTCCCCCCATTTTAAATTCTTATTATAAAATGAAAGGTTAGATTTTGCTTTTTTTTAAATAAAAGATCAAAAGGATTAACAATTAATTGTATTATATGATTAAGATTAATTTTCACAGCCTTCTTTGATTATATTTACCAGGGATGCCGATATTTTTGGCCATGACTGTTTAAAGGAATTTAGATATTTTATATTTATAAGAGAAAGTGTACACTACCGTTCAAAACTTTGGGGTTTGTAAGATTTTAAAAACAATTTAATACATTTCTTATGCCCACCAAGGCTGTATTTATTTGATTAAAATTAAAGTAAAACTTTATTATTGTGAAATATTACTAAAATTAAACTTTTTTTCTATTTTAATATATTTTTAAATGTAATTCATTGCTGTTATGTCGAAGCTGAATTTTCAACAGGCATTACTCAAGTCTTCATTGTCACATGATCCAGATTTCGATATTCTGATTTTCTGCTTAAGAAACTTCTCATTTTCAAAGTTGAAAATGCTTAATATTTCTGTGGAAATTTTGATGAATAGACTGTAATACAATTTTTTTTAAACAATTTTGATGAATTTAATGTAGCCTTCCTGGAAAAACATATTCATTTATTTCACAAAAAATTACTGACTCCAAATTTCGAGTATTTCTCAAGCTCTCTTTAGTGACAGCTAACATAATTATCAAAAAACTGCATGTATAGTAAATATAAAAGTATATAAACATAATAAAAACATTGTTTGATATATTTAGATGAAGTATGGCAAGACACACTGCTGGAAACTCCTGTATTGAAATCAGCTACTCTTACATTTTCGCATTCTAAACAAATTAATTTTTTTTATGTATTAATAGAAATGGTAATACAAATATTTTTGTAATGAAAAGTAAATAAATAGCAACATTTTAAATGAAAATGTCAATTAAGCATTATAATAGACAGTAGTAAAGCTTGTGCTTGGTACATAATGCACCAAAGACCAAACTAAATCTTACCCTTGATATCCAGCACCATTCCAGGGAAGGTGATGCTGGAGATTGTGCCGCTGAGCTGAGCGCTCCACGTCTGCACTGGAACACGCGTTTCAGTCCACAAAACCACCTTAGCACCTGACTCTACATTTCCCATCACCTGCAGACTCATGGTTCGAGCCAACTTACACAAAGAGAGCACATATTCAACAATCTGAGGGGGGTGACTTTAAAAAGTTAGAAACAATAATAACTATACATGCATTACATTTCCTCATCATGGTGTGCGAAGTACCTTGTTTTTGATGAGCCCATCCTGGTAAAGCCAAACATCACTCATTCCCTCCACCTGCTCTGTGACGACCACACGGCCTGTCTTCATGTCCTCAGCGCCACCTTGCACTGAAATGTAGTGACCCGTCTCTTTATTTTTGATGTGGAACAGTCTTTGTTTCTATAGGGATATAAACACTCAATTAACAACATAAAAGAAATACTGTTTTCAAGTTATCTTGTGCAAATAATTGGTCATGTGAAGGTGATACTAACTTGTCTGACTGGATACAAGGAGCCGATACAGGAAAGAGAACTACATTTATGCCAGTTTGTGATTTCAATGGGCTCCAAAAGGAACTGGCGCCCCCTGAAGTTATTATGTTCACATAACACCCAGCTGCAAAAAGATTGACATGGTTTGGTACATTATATGAGAAAATTTCACACAAAATAGTAATGATACCACAAATGTAATATGAACCAATAATATGAAACACTGCAACTCACCATCCGCTGTTGACCCTGACAGAGAGGAAATGTGTGTTAAATCCTTCCTCCCACATGTTGGAAATCTGTGTATCAATGGTGACTTCCCGACCCTCAAAGCACTCCAGTCCAAAGAGTGAGATTGATGGCACCGAAAAGGTCTGAAACAGAGAACAAGCACACATACATACACTCACCGGTCACTTTATTAGGTACACCTGTTCAATTGCTTGGTAACACAAATTGTTAATCAGTCAATCACATGGCAGCAACTCAATGCATTTAGGCATCTAGATGTGGTGAAGACGACTTGCTGAAGTTCAAACCGAGCATCTGAATGGGGAAGAAAGGGGATTTAAATGACTTTGAATGTGGAAAGGTTGTTGGTGCCAGACGGGCTGTTCTGAGTATTTCAAAAACCGCTGATCTACTGGGATTTTCACACACAACCATCTCTAGGGTTTACAGAGAATGGTCAGAAAAAGAGAAAATATCCAGTGAGCGGCAGCTGTGTGGACAAAAATGCCTTGTTGATGTCAGAGGCCAGAGTAGAATGGGCAGACTGGTTAGAGATGACGGAAAGACAATAGTAACTCAAATAATCACTCAACAAAGGTTTGCAACAAAGGTATGCAGAATACCATCTCTGAACGCACAACACATCGAACCCTGAAGCAGATGGGCTACAGCAGCTGAAGACCACACCGGGTGCTACAATTCACACAGGCTCACCAAAATTGGATAACAGAAGATTGGAAAAAAGTTGCCTGGTCTGATGAGTCTCGATGCTACGACATTCAGATGGTAGGGTCAGAATTTGGCGTAAATAACATGAAAGCATGGATTGTTTCAACAGTTCAGGCTGGTGGTGGTGGTCTAATGGTGTGGGTGATATTTTCTTGCACACTTTGGGCCCCTTAGTTAGTACCAATTGAGCATCGTTTAAACGCCACAGCATACCTGTGTACTGAGTATTGTTGCTGACCATGTCCATCCCTATATGACTACAGTGGACCCATCTTCTGATGGCTACTTCCATCAGGATAATGCACCATGTCACAAGTCAAAAAATCATCGCAGACTGGTTTCTTGAACATGACAATGGGTTCACTTTACTCAATTGGCCTCCACAGTCACCAGATCTCAATCCAATTGAGCACCTTTGGGATGTGTTGGAATGGGAGATTCATATCATGGATGTGCAGCCGACAAATCTGCAGCAACTGCGTGATGTTATCATGTCAATATGGACCAAAATCTCTGAGGAATGTTTCCAACACATTATTGAATCTATTCCACAAAGAATTAAGGCAGTTCTGAAAGCAAAAGGGGGTCCAACAGAGTACAAGCAAGGTGTACCTAATAAAGTGGCCAGTGAGAGTATATTCCATGATCGTCAGGCGGTTATTTGCCTCCACGTCGTGCATTAAAATTCTTTAATGCATGGCTAGCCGTTGATTATCCCTTACATATATATGTAGTAAAATCTCTTGTCTATAGGTTTCTCATTAGATAATTTGTCCACCTCTTTTCCAGACATATATTTAGTAAGAAAGCAGTTTCTTCTCACCATTGGAACTGCTTTGACAGAGCGAATCCCCGAGTCAGTTGGGATGCCCATGCTGGTCAGGTTGGGATAATCTCCTTCAGACAGAACACACATGTTTCCTGTGAAATTCTCTCCTACATAAAGCACCCAACTGAAAGGAACAGAGGTATACAAATTCAGAGTGTCACAATCTGAAATAAATAGTGAATTTGAATGCACAGTAAATCTAATGTTTACATTTGTATGTGTCTACATGCAGGGCCGTTTCTAGCCATTTTGACGCACTGGGCGAAATCCCTATTAGCCCCCATCGAACTCCCACACCCAAACAATATAATTAAGATTACATACAAAATAACATAAAACTGATTATGTAAACACTCAAATCTTAAATAACAACATTGATACATTTAAAAAATTATATATATAATAATTTTTTCAGAGGTCAGTTTCTTGTCACATTCAAATTGGTTGTCATAGTAATGACACTAATTTGTGGAAATTCAGCACATTGTGATTTCCACAAATCTGAACGCATTAGGCCTATTTGTAAATCACACATAAATTAATTTTATGAGATTTGGATTTGGATATATGCTAAGATATTATCAAAGCTACTTTTTGACTTTATCTGTTTTTTTTGTTCAATTGCTTTGTTGTCATTGTGTCAGTTATTACATTATTATTACAGTCAAACCTATAAAACCCCTTGTAACCCCAAACTACAAAGGCCTATAAAAGCCTGATCAGTGACATAAAAGTAATCAGAATGCAGCTACTTGTTCTTTTATTACTCATTGACGCATGAACTTCCCCTTTAAATAACGTGATGCTCTGCCCTCTATATGTATGACGCTGCTCCCTTTAAGCTCTGTTGGAAGCAAATTTGTTATTTTTTTGGAAGCTAATTAATTGAATCAGCATTTCGACACTTCCTTCAGGATGCGTTAAATTTGACAAAGCGGTTTAATAAAGTATGTATTGATCTTGTAATTAGCTAATTTTACTACACCAATATTTTTTAATTGGCTGAAAAAGTTTTATATGGGAATATTGTATGACATTGGACATTGGACGTTTAACAATGCATTGGCGCACAAACGCACACGGCACACCTTTTAGACCAGTTTCACACGAAACATGATTTCTCGACTGCCACAAATACTTTCTAAACAAAATACTGATTTTGTGCACTTTTTATGTACCTATATTTTAAATTGGCCTTTGAACATGCATGAAAAAAGGAAATAAAAAGCCTTACCTTGCCAAAACACTGACAGATTAAAATTCTTTAATCCAAATGCAAATCCAAATGAATCCAAATGCAAACTTTGCATGCAACAATCAGAGGCAGCAATTGACAGCGCTCTGATCCAATGGCATACAGGCATCGTCAGAATGATGTTGGGGGATAAAGTGGGGGTGGCAATCATTTTTCAGGGTGTCTGTACCCCTTTTGATCACAACCCTGTTAAAATGTTGTGTCAGTACGTACGCTCATTGGCGCCCCCTCCAGCTGGTGGCACTCTAGGCGACCGCTTAGCTTGCCTATGCCTAGACACGGTACTGTCTACATGCATTTTCGGGTTTGTTGTATACTTTGATAGCTCATCCATGCAAACATCTAAGCATTTATCGAACCCTAAATTGTCTCACTAACCTTCCTCCCACCACCCTGCAGGACTTGATAGTGAGACTTTCATGGAAACAGCTCTGGTTCTGATGACAAACCCTACATGTGCCCTGGAAATCTGACTCTGAGTAGAGCAGCACCTGCAGCAAAGGGAAAGAGAGCATACATGTTTAATTAAATGCACTGCATTAATGATGAAGAATGCCTTTATATGCTACAGTTCAAAAGTTTAGGGTCAGTAAGATTTTATTTAAAGAAATTAACACCTTTATCAGCAAGGATGCATTAAATTGATCAAAAGTGACATTAACAATTTTAACACTTACATATGATTTCTATTTGAAATAAATGCTGTTCTTTTGTATCACTGTTTCCAGAAAAATATTAATCAGGGCAACTGTTCAACATTATTAATAATAATGTATCTTGAGCACCAGGCATATTAGAATCATGTCTGAAGCGTCATGTGACACTGAAGACTGGAGTAGTGATGCTAAAAATAATCTTTTCCACCAAAGCAATAAATTACATTTCAACATATATTAAAATAGAAAGAGCTGTTTTAAATTGTAATGATATTTCACAATATTACTGTTTTTACTGTATTTTTTATCAAAAAAGCAACCTTAGTAAGCATAAGAGACTCAGCTCACCTCATTTCTGTAGCTGGGTCCTTCACTAGGCGCCTGAAATACATAAGAACAACCTCATTAATGAAATCAAGGACAGACTATTAAATGGAGATTCATGTGGGAATTCATGGCAATGAAATACATGTCAATGAAATATATTAATACTATTTCAGCACATTTAACATCTAGTTGAGTTGGATTGCAGGCTGTTATCAGATTATACACATGAATTGACGATGAATTAACAGATGAAAAGCTGAGTAACTATTTAGTGAACTCTCAATATTCTTTAATATTCACTCTTTATGCAAACCATTTTCAACCACACACAATTTGAGTCAATAGTCCTTGCACAAACTGTTTGGATTAGATTAATGAATAATGAAATGCCTCTGACTTACTGTGAGGATGGGCTGTATGGAGCAGATGCGGTTGTCTCCAGAGCCCCAGTCTCCACAGCTGTTGTAGAAGCCTTTCTCCAAGACGTACTGGTTACCTGAGAAATCCACATGAGAGTATGCCACCCATCTGAGGAAAGAAAGAAAAATTAATTTGTATACTTATTAAAACATGGCTTGATCTGCTAGAATGCAATAAGGAATTGCTACATTCAGAGACAGAGAAATCAGAACATACGCTCCACTCAGCACGTGGATGGAGCGGGTGTTGATGCCAAACCCAAACAGCTCCACATCTGCGACAGTTTCTGTCACCTCAAACGTGGGCTCTTCATTCTCCGCGTTCTCCTCTTCAGACATCCCACATAACACCAGCAGGGGCTCAGATAGGTCCTACAAGAAGCAGATATTACAGTTCAAAAAATAACACTTAAAATTCTATCTAAAATATTCATTTAGTTTACAATAAGTTTTAATGATGAAGTGCACTATACACCTACATAAGCTTAAATGAATAAAAAGTGTATTATTTATTTAATAAAATACATTCATATTTACATTTTTAAAAAGATTTAAATGTATGTTGTAAAGGAATTTTCCTTATGGGCAGTAATCAAAACCGTGAAACCTATATTCAGATGTATGCATTATATGTTTTCTTCTCGTAGTTAGAAAAGCATTCTTTGTGTGATGATGTACTATGATTGGGAAGTGATAGAGGTAAGGAAACGCAGATGGTCAGGGGGTCAAGGGGGCATTTGCCTCCCTTTTCTGTATAACCATTAATCGGTAAACAAACTGGTATCTCTCCTGTAGAGGAGGGAAGGAGGAGGCCTTGGAAGCAAAGGGGACTATAAAACAGACCGGCACTGCTTCTCCTTACTTCTTATCTCTGGCTCTCTGTCTCTCTGGCTCTCTATAGCTATCTCTCTGTCTCTCTCTCTCTCTATCTATCTCTCTCTCTCTCTCTCTCTCTCGCTCCGGACTGACTCACAGCTATGTGTGTTAGAACTGAGGGATCTTCTCTTGCAAGAGAATAAATACTTTTATTATTATAATATGGACTCAGAGTTGTCTCTTACTCAGTGATGATGTTTGTTAGAAAGAAATTGCCACAACAATTTGGTGTCAGAATAGTGGGATTCCTTGGATGTGACTTCTGGACCTGACAGCGGACGGAGGCTGATCACCTTGGAGCTGAAAAGTTCCAACCCTACCTCGCAAAAAAAGATTGAGAGACGAGGGACCGTTCCGCTGTTGGGACCGGAGGGATCGACCACTGGAATCAAAAAGAACCCAGGTGGCACAAAACGACATCTCTGGTAAGAAACAATTAAAATTCAATTTAATTAGGGTGAAATTCAGTTTAAAGAGTGAAATTGAACCATATTGGCTGGAGATTGTTTCTGTGGTAGAGTAATCTGAGCATGAACATTCAGATTAGGTACCTGAGATTAATTTGAGATCTGTACGGATCAAGAGGGTTTCAAACAGGTACCGAGGTTAATTGGGGTTAGAAAAAAATCGAAAGATTTTGATAAATCACAATTAAGAGGGCACTAATAGTGCAACCCGACCCGATTGCGGGATAAGAGAAAATCGGATCTGCTGGAGACGTCTAGCAGATTAAAGAGACGCGCGTGAGTAAATCCACAGAAAGCAGAAAACAGCCAGTATGGGGATGTCTCAGAGCAAGCTTGCGAAATAGGATACACCGGTGTACTACCAAATTAAAATATATATATTATGGTCAGAAATGTATGCAAGATATTGAAAAATTAATCAAGCATCATGATTTTCCCGAAGAGGGAACATTGAGTCTCACAAAACTGAAAGTGGTTTCAACAACCAGGTTGTTGTTGCAAATGTGTTAAACATGTATGTTAAAAATGTGAACAAACAGTAGATTGTTGGCTAAAGGAAGTAGATGGGGGGCTCAAGGAAGTAGAGGAAGGGAAAAAAGCAAGTGCAGAAAGAGTTAGCAGGAAGGGAAAATGAAAAGTGTGAAAGTGGATCTGTATGCGTGTCTGCACCACCAGAACCGATTAACTCACAGTATGTTTGTGTATGTTTGTGTTTCCCACATGAAAATACGGTGAGGCCGGCACCGCCAGAATATAAAACACCCATCTACCCAATAGCCCAGCTGGGTGCATTGAAATTCGCCCCGACCTCAAATGTTCTCCGTCCAAGACAACCGCAGCAGAACGCACAAGCACGAGCAGCGCGAGGCGCTGAAAGAGAGACAGAGAGATGCAGCTGGCTGTTGTACAGATTAAAGCAGCACGAGAGGCAGCGCAGACAGCACAACTGTGTGCGAGGGGTGAATATGACTTTTCTGGCTGCACGAAGTGCAGGTTGTCCAAGAATCACGGACACTGGGCACAGGATTGTCCAGAGGCGTGGAAGGCGGATTGAAAGGAGAGGAACGGAGAACAGGAGAGGAGAGGGCGGGTGACAGGCATTCAGCAAGCTACGAAAAGGGAAGTAAAATTGATTGACACACACACAACACGCTCACATACACTGATTCAAATACCGCTCTGTGCAATGAAGACATGCTTGCAAACCTTTTATGTGTGAGTGTGTGTAAGTTTTGAATAAGGCTATCTGCAATGAAGACATGCTTGCAAACCGTTAATGTGTGTAAGTTTTGAATAAGACCATGTGACTGATGAATGTCTGAGAATGTACAAAAGTTTAGGGTTTTAAGGCTACAGAGATATCCCATGTTAGTTGACGGGACAATGATAGACTTTATGGTTGATTGTGAACCAAGAATGACGGATTTAGTGTTTGAAAGCACTTTGATGTCAGGGCATTAATTTCAGAAAACTATACTGTGCCGTTAAAATGTGAGACGGAGGGGGGCAGGGCATTGAAACATGCATTTTTGTGCTCTGAAACCTGTCCGGTTCCGTTAATGGCCAGGGATCTAATGTGTAAATTAAATCTGAAACTCACTGCTGGCCCGTTTGGGACTTATTGAAGAGAAACAGCAGATGAGTGGTGCAAAATTTGAGCCACAGTGGGCATACGAGTGGCAGATAACGGATTCTGATTGGGCACAAAAGATTTTGAAATTGGCAAAGATCGAACAGTATCAGCTGACACAGAAAGGATGTTGCCTGACAGATTGCATTCATTGATATATGCATATATATCAATATGAGGAAGAGTGGTTTAACGGGGCAGAAAATGTTTTTGACAAGGTTTAATAAGATTTTCTGGAGTGAAAATGTGTGTGCGCTTTCGGCATGCCTGTCAGAAAAACAAATGAGGTTGTATTTGATAACAGGCCAGTCTGCGCCTCACTTATCAGTAATCAAGGCCACCGAGCAGAAATGGGAAGAAATAGGCCTGTTTGTGAGAAAATGTCTTTCTGCCACAGATTGGATTGAAAAGCCAAACGGGCAGAAACACAGTGGAAATGCAGGTGTTTTTATGGAGGAATGTGAGTTTGATGTTGCCGTACAGAGAACTGTGACTGCTATTGTCAGGAATGCAATGGAGAAACATGAGCACGGATCTATTTCTGCCACAGACATTCATCCTGTCCTGGCAGAAATACCTCCAAAATTGTGGGCAAAACACAAATATGATGTTGGGTTGATTAAAGGTTGTGAACCAGTTGTAATCACTCCAAAGTCTGATTACAGGCCATGTCAATCGCAATATCCCCTGAAGAAGGAGGCATTGAGAGGGATACAGCGGTTTTTGAGTCTCTCCTGAAGGAGAGAGTAATAATTCCCTGTCATGATTCTCCAGTGCGAACTCCTATTTTCCCGTAAAGAAAATAACATCTAACACAAGTGAACCAGTCACGTGGCGATTTGTGCAGGATCTGCAGGCTGTAAACTCAGCCGTTATTGCAAGAGCTGCCCGCATACCTAATCCATACACAATTTTGTCACAAATTCCGCAAATGCAATGTATTTCACTGTGGTTGATTTGGCCAACGCTTTCTTTAGCGTCCCAGTGGAAGAAAAAAGTCAGTTTTGGTTCGCGTTTGATTTTGACAACAAAGGGTACACGTTTACCAGGTTGTGTCAGGGCTATTGTGAGTCTCCGACGATTTACAATGAAGCGCTCAGACGGAGCCTTGAACCATTAACTCTATCAAGCGGAACGGCGCTATTGCAGTATGTAGATGATTTATTGATTTGTGCACGAGATGAGGTTACGTGCGTGGCTGACACTGTGACTCTCTTGAACCACCTGGCGAGAGAGGGTCACAAGGTCAGTCTGACAAAGCTACAGTTTTGTGAAGCAGGAAATAATTTGTTTTGGGTCACACTAACACCAAACAGTAAAGCTATTTCTGAGAAGCGGATAAAAGCTATCAAAGATGTACCGAAACCCATAACAAAACGACAATTATTATCGTTCTTGGGAATGTGTGCATATTGTCGAACGTTTATTCCAAATTATGCACTTCTTGAAAAGCCCTTGAGAGCCCTGACAACAGGGAAAGGGCTGAGGTCATGTGACAAGATTGACAGGCCTTTCACACAGATGGGAGACGAAAAATATGGATTTATGAGTTCAGTGCGCTTTCAAACCCATGGGGACAGATTAAGACCAATCGCAGATTTTTCAGCAAAGCTTGATGCGGTGGCAGCTGCTGAGCTGGCTGTACTGGCTTCAAGGGAATTTGTGGGGTATTCTGATTTGACTCTGATGGTCCCACACGCAGTCTCCATGATTTTGCAAGAACAGAGAACGTCACATTTATCAACAGCCCGATGGCTGAGGTATCACACGATTTTGCTTGACATGCCAAATGTAACGTTGAAAAGATGCACAACTTTGAATCCTGCCACACTTCTCCCTACAGAGGAGGATGGCGAGGAACACCATTGTTGTCTATCAGTGTTGGACACACCTTTAGAAAACTGTGACAATGTCCTCTTTGTGGATGGATCGACGTCCAAAGATCCACAAACAGGCTTGAATAAGGTTGGTTTCGCGGTGACCACTGAATTTGAAGTCGTAAAGTCTGGCAAATTGCCATCAAATTATTCGGCTCAGGCAGCTGAATTGGTTGCTCTGACAGAAGCGTGTAATCTTATGGCAGACAAGTGTGTGACAATTTACACAGACTCGCGTTATGCTTTTGGGGTCACGCATAGATTTTGGGGCACTTTGGAAGCACAGAAATTTTTTGAAGTCGGATGGACATCCGATATTAAACGCATCTCTTGTGGCTAAGCTTTTGGAGGCCATTCTTTTACCAGACAAGATCGCGATCTGTAAATGCGCGCACACTAACGATAAAAGTTTTATCTCCACAGGAACGTGAGAGCTGACGCGCAGCGAGGCCGCGCAGCACAGGAGACAAAAGAAACAACTTGTGCTTTGGTATCTGTGACTAACCCTGATATTTCCCTTGTTTACAAAGTATGCAGTCTTTTTCCACAGGAGCGGAAAAACAAAAATGGAGGTCGTCTGGCTGCAGTCTCCGGGGGGGTGTATGGATGAGTGTTGATGACATTCCTTGTTTGCCCAAACACTTCTTTCAGCATTATGCTAAGTTGACACATGGGTTGGATCATGTGTCAAAAGCGGTATGATAATGCAGATGAGGGAATTATGGTTTACAAAAGGGTTTACAGTGGTTGCTGAAATTTTTGCAAAAGATGCGTCACTTGTAACACACACAATGTGGCTAGAGGGATAAAAACACCCTTGGCATCTCAACCAGCACCAGCAGGTCCATTTGAATATCTAATGATGGATTTCATCGAATTAACCCCTTGTGGGAAACAGAAACACTGTCTGGTGATGGTTGACATGTGGTCAAAATGGGTTGAGGCCTTCCCAACCTCGAAACAAGATTCGGCGGCAGTAGCAAAGGCTCTGTTAACCGAGATCGTCCCGAGATGGGGAATTCCAAGAAAAATCAGTTCTGATAATGGCAGACACTTTGTCAATGATGCAATAAAGCAGGTGGGTCAGTTCTTGGGAATTGACATGAGAACACACTGCAGCTACGCGCCCTCGTCAGGTGGGGCAGTAGAGAGACAGAACCAGACAATTAAGAACAAATTGGCGAAATGCTGTGAAGAGACGGGTCTGACTTGGCTTAAAGCCCTTCCAATTGTACTGATGTACATGAGAATGAGAAAAAGAGTAAAAACAAACCTGAGCCCATTTGAAATTTTGTTTGGCAGGCCACCATTCATGGGCATGGAAGGGGGTAAACAAGGGCTGCCATCAACGGATGTGTGTGAGAATGACATGTTGAATTACTGCAAAGAAATGTCTTGTCTGTTGTCAAATATTTCTGTGCAGGTAAAAGCTGAAGGTTGCTGAGAGATTCCTGCACGAGGTCAGACCTGGTGATTTCGTGGTGATTCGTGATCACAGGAGAAAGAGCTGGAAATCGAAAAGGTGGCTAGGGCTTTTCCAGGTGCCTCTGGTGACGCACACGGCAGTGAATGTCGCAGGAGAGGGCTACGTGGGTTCACATAAACCATGCAGGAAGGTGCCGCCCATTGCGGAGGCGGAGCAATCGCTGGAGGAGGTTCAACGGGAGTGTCAGTAAACGCTAAGATCAAAAACAGTACTTTCTCTGGTCATAACAGCACTTTTGATTCAGAGTAACTGAGAGAATGGAGCGTCCAAGGCCGTGGCACCCATTCAGAGTGCCAGGAATGTGTGGCCTGTTTTAAGACCATATGTATAATGACTTTGTTGTCAGTGACAATTTGCTTGGTAAATAGTACACTTCACAACAGGTCTGAAGGTGTTACCAACAGGAGATCAGACCAACAATATGATGACACAAGTAGCGGAAGTTACAGTGAAATGTGTTAATTGAGTTATGATGTTTCTATTTTCTTCCTGAGGAGGATTGAAATGTAAAGAAGGTTAAAAGCAGCAGTTATCCGTGTACGAGATGACGTACAAGGAGAGGGGTTGAAACTGAGGGATTTTTATATACTTTTAATATTTACATTTTATATTACAGAAGTAACTCAACAGTGATAAATTGATATGTTTATTTCCTACTATGAACTATACTTTTTCTTGTTTATACTATGGTGACTGAGGGTTCGGTTTAACCGAGAGTGCAACAGCAGTGTCTGTCCATTCAGCCCGGCTATAGAATAAGGTCTTTACTTTGCTTGCTAAAACATTTAGGGTCTGTCCAAAACAAAAACAGCCTAAGCATTTTTCAAATTTTCAAAAACTTACTTCACAGGTTCAAGAAGAGTGATCATTTATGTGAAAATCAGAGATGAAGAGTATAAGTGTGATTTAATGGCTTGAACTTGTATTTATTATTATTTACCATTATTATTACAATGTTTGATTAATCAGTTATCAGAGAATGATAAACAGGGAGGAATTGTAAAGGAATTTTCCTTATGGGCAGTAATCAAAACCGTGAAACCTATATTCAGATGTATGCATTATATGTTTTCTTCTCGTAGTTAGAAAAGCATTCTTTGTGTGATGATGTACTATGATTGGGAAGTGATAGAGGTAAGGAAACGCAGATGGTCAGGGGGTCAAGGGGGCATTTGCCTCCCTTTTCTGTATAACCATTAATCGGTAAACAAACTGGTATCTCTCCCTGTAGAGGAGGGAAGGAGGAGGCCTTGGAAGCAAAGGGGACTATAAAACAGACCGGCACTGCTTCTCCTTACTTCTTATCTCTGGCTCTCTGTCTCTCTGGCTCTCTATAGCTATCTCTGTCTCTCTCTCTATCTATCTCTCTCTCTCTCTCTCTCTCTCTCTCTCGCTCCGGACTGACTCACAGCTATGTGTGTTAGAACTGAGGGATCTTCTCTTGCAAGAGAATAAATACTTTTATTATTATAATATGGACTCAGAGTTGTCTCTTACTCAGTGATGATGTTTGTTAGAAAGAAATTGCCACAACAATGTATAACTAGTCACATAAATTCTATAAAAACATATATTATATATTATTATTTGTAATATTAGTATATTAATACAATCAAATATTGAAATTTTTATAAATATTTGTATTATAGATATTTACATAGCTTTATAGTAACATAAATTAAGTTTAAAATATATTTTAAAAACATGTACTGAATTATTGTTAGAATAGAATAGAATAGTAGAATGTTCTTTACCTTATGAAGGTTGATTTTTTGTAGAAAACAGTAAATCACAAAAAAATAGACTTTAGCTGGGTTTTCACAGAGAGGGTCACATATTCTATTGTTCTATTCTATCTGTGAACGTCAGAGTCAGAGCATTTCCATTATTAAGAGAACAAACATTTTAATGAAACAAAATAGTACGAATCTTGGTGAGATTTTATCATACAAATGATATAAAACAGTACAATTTATTTAATGTTTGTCTTACAGCTTGGATGACTCGGATCGAGCGCAGCTCTGAGTTCACTCCTCCCCAAACCCGCCAGTCATGGTACTCTCCCTCCTCCAGAAGATACTGGTGACCCCGGAAACCCTCCTTCTCATAGCCGACCCAGCTATAAGACAGAGTGAGTAAGTTAGAACAGAACAGAACAGAGAACAATACAACAAAAATAAGTCAGATAATGTCCTGCATACTAAGCATACTAAATATATCAGTTCTTGCTCTCTTCCTCGCTTTATTCCCGATCAAACACACATATTTTCAATACTCACCAGCCTCCAATAACTTTAAGAGATCCTGCACTGAACATAAACAATGATTGCTGCTTGTCAACCCTTGACAGGAAATCTCTCATGCTGGTGTAGATTTCTCTACTTTTGCCAGTGAAATATGACTTTTCATAGAGCACAATCTATTGAAAACAAATCATTTCAAATATGAATTTCCTTGATCTCTTAAAGAACATAAAATACATTAATACTTTATTAGATGACTGTTGATGTAACACTTACTTTTGGCTCATAGAGGTTCTCCACTCTAGGTTCCCCCTACAAAAAAACATTTGCATTAATATACTAATATTTAATACTGATATGCAATGGAGTCATTGGTAAAAATGAAAAGGAGACTGAGATGCTCACTATTTTAAGTGGGTGTAGGGAGCCCACATACGGATGTGTGACGCCCCAGGTGGCTGGGGTGGGGAATCCTCCAACTTCAAGCACTCGCGGGACACCCTGAAAGAAGGGCTCTGCAAACACCAACCATCTGGAGGAGATCAAACACATGATGTTAACAAATAAACACTGTGAGCGAGCTCAAATAGAATGGAATTTGGAATAAGCTGCACTGATCACTCACAGTCCAGCATTGATGATGATGGAGTTTGCTCTCACTGGGAAGCCAAATATTCTGGAGTCTTCTGACGTGTCTCTGAATGTGACCTTCTTGCCTTCTGCATTTTCTTCTGGGAAAAGGCTGATTTCAGGAACGCTGTAATCCTGCAAAGGCAAAAAAACAAAAAACTAAAATCATTACAAAGACTTTACTCATGCAAGTGTGAGTTCCTAAAAAGTCTGTAAAAGTCCTGCAAAAATACTGGCACTATTCTGCTTGAGGACACAAGGTGGCGCACTTGAACCTTTCATTATACAGCTGTGACGTGACACTGACAACCCAAAACAAAACATGATCCAATTCATCCCATTCACATTTACAAGCTAAAACGACGTAGACTCTTATGGTCTGTCTATGGCAGAATGTTTATGAACTTGAATTTCAACTAACAAAAAAAGTAAACACAAGTCTGACATACTCTCACTGCTCGCCGTATAGATCCGATGACGAGCTTCCTCTTTAGCTGAGGCTTGGACTCATGGTTCTCTTCCTCGTGATCCTGTGTTGTTCCATTCTGCTGATCAACCTCTTCTTCATCCGGCGGTCCAAATGGATTTGTCAGCTCGATGTCCCCCTCGTCCAGAGCGACCTTTTCTCCTTTGAATTCTGGCTTCTCATACAACACCCAACTTTGGAAGACAAAACAGAAAACATGAGGAAAAGAACATACGCTAACACTTTAGTAAATGGACCAGTTCTCATTATTAACTAGTTGCTTATCAGCATGCCAATTATCAACATACTGGCTGTTTATTAGTACATATTAAGCACATATTCTGCATGACTATATTCTAAATGCCTAATAGTACCCAATACCTAAACTTAACAACTTCCTTACTAACTATTAATAAGCACCAAATTAGGAGTTTATTGAGGCAAAAAATTGTAGTTAAGGGTTTGTTAATGGCGATAATTTGACCTTAAAATAAAGTGTGACCGAAATGTGACAGTTTTGATCATTGATTATAATAATAAATATTTTTTGAGCACCAAGTCAGCATATTAGAATGATTTATGAAGGATCATGTGATACCACAGACTGTAGTAAAAATTCAGCTTTGCCATCACAAAAATCAAATACATTGTAAAATATATTAAAATAAATATATTTTATGTATTAGAATAAGAGACTTCTCAACCACCATTTATTTTAAAATACATAGCCTAGCAGCTTTTACCCTACCTTAACTTCTGCTTGAATGGTATCATTTAAAAACAGGAATTACCATAAGCTAGAGTTGTGCGTTTCTTCAGTTAATGATATTTTGCAGTGATTTGGCGATGTTTTATTGCTGGGAGGCAGGGAGAGTCTGCATGTTAAGACTAGTTAAGACAAGCCTGTGTGACTACATTATTAACTGTGCATTAATATTTACTCCTGTATAATTACTGTTCTGTGTCAGTAATATGTTGCATTATCCTGAACAGCATTATTATTGTATTATGTCTATGCTTATGAAACAAGCATAAACTGAACCATTTCAATATTTAATTTTAATTACTTAATTTAAGTAATTAATACTAATTTTGGCTGATTGCTCTGTAGTTGCAGGATAACGCCCCCAAAAAATACAATAAAAATAAAACATCAACTGATCAAAGGTGAAGACAGTAAAGACTAAAATGATAACAAAAGATTTCAAATAAACACTGTTCTCCTGAATTGTTTTATTACGGATTCCACGGAAATATTAAGAAGCACAAATGTTTTCAACATTGATAATAAGCAACAAATCAGAATATTAGAAGGATTTCTGAAGGGTCGAGTAATAGCTGCTGGAAATTAAGCTCTGCCATCACAGAAATAAATTACATTTTAAAATATTTCAAAAACTACTGAAAGATAGTGTGTGTTGCCTGAAAACATATGCATCTTCAAAAACCTATTGCCCCTTAAGTGTACATTTAAAATGATTTACAAAATAACCCCCAGAAGTGAGATAAATTACATTTATATGTGCATGCTTATGTGAGCATATCAGTTCAGCAAGGAAGAGCACAATGTTTGTTTGCCACTCACCCTCCTCTGATCACTCTGATTGAAATAGTGTCTGTAAACTCCCACGGTGTGGCGTCCATAACATCATTACGCACTTCAATTCTCTCACCGGTCATTCCAGGCTTGTCATAGATTAACATCTAACAGAAAAAAACTGCTTAAAAAAGTCCCATTAAAATATTTTCTACAAAGACTGCATTGTTTAATATTGAACCATCTCAACCACTAGGGGCAGCAGATATGCTAATATTGGACAAGGGACAATATTCCTTTGTCCTACACTAACAGTGAAACGTCCATTCTCACTGTCCTACTTTTGGAAGCTCTTTTATTGTCTCAAAACCTTGAGGCTGCAATATTACACTGACGATGAGAAGGAAAGGACAGGAATATGCAAGAATAAGCTTGACAAGCCAGTTTCGGTGACCTTTTCTAAAACTACATTGTATCTGATGAAGAACACAAGAATTTCAACCAAAACTAATTCAGTACAGACAGAGGTGGAAAGAGTACAAAAATATTGTACTCAAGTAAAAGTACCATTACATTACTGAAATTTTACTTAAGTACAAGTAAAAGTACCAGTCTAAAAATCTACTCAAGTAAAAGTAAAAAGTAGCTCATTTAAAATTTACTCTGAGTAAAAAGTACTTAGTTACATTTTAACAATGGGAGGGAAAAATGGGATAGACCAAAGATGTCAAACTCAGTACCTGGAGGGCCACAGCCCTACACAGTGTAGATATTACCCTAATTAAACACATCTGATCCAGCTAAACTAATCATTTAGGCTTATTTGAAAACGACATGGTGTGTGTGTTGGAGCAGGGTTGGAACTAAACTCTTTAGTGCTGTGGCCCTCCAGGAACTGAGTTTGACACACCTGGGATAGGCCTATAAATCTCAAACTAGGTGTTTTTAATTAAATCGGTTAATTAGAATAATAAGACATTTGGGCTGTTACCAGGCAAATTAAATCAGTATCAACAAAATGCATCTTTGCAATGCAGAGGAAACGCAGAAGCTTCATCTGAAGAGGCATAGATGTATTACACACTGACATGAATGCATTTAGCCTGCAGTTACAAATGCAGAAATAATGTTTTGATAAATAAGACATAAAATGTGACCCTGAACCAGAAAACCAATTTCCTAAATTGCGATTTATACATCATCTGAAAGCTGAATAAATCATATTTCCATTGATGTATTGTTTGTTATGATCGGACAATATTTTAAAATATGGAATATGAGGGTGCAAAAAATCCAAATATTGAGAAAATCTCCTTTAAAGTTGTTCAAATTAAGCTCTTAGTTTTGATATATTTACAGTAGGAAATTTACTAAATACATTAATGGAACATGATCTTTACTTAATATGCTAATGATTTTTGGCATAAAATAAAAATGTATAATTTTAACCCATACAATGTATTGTTGGCTATTGCTACAAATATACCCCAGTGACTTAAGACTGGTTTTGTGCTCCATGCCAGGGTCACAAATGTTAAATAGTCATTTGAAATTAAAAATAAATAAATCAAAAGATACTTTAAATGTTAAATTAGAACCACCAGCAGGTGTCAGTAAGTCACTGATAAGTGAGTCATTGCGATTGAACAGAATCATTTAAACGGTTAATTCAAGGAATGAAACACGTCATTGCTCAGAGTCAGAGACGCAAAACTGTGTATGGAATTATTTTTGTTGTCGAAATAGAGCAAAAACAGGCAATGTGTCTAAACGTAAGTCTTTTAATTAACTTGTTTTTTAACTGTGTAAAAAGAAAACTACAGGCCTATGTAATCATGGTGATTTTTGAGAAAACGGCATTCTTCATGTGATGTTGACTTACTATATTAAATTATATAAATATATACATTTTCTGCTTCTATATCTTCAATTTTGTGATCATTCTAAACGCATTTTAACAGACTGAATCACGCAGTGAAAGAAAGCACTCCAGATGCACGCGGATTAGTCTAATCTAACGTTACTAGATTTCACAGCACACTGTTTAGAGCAGCGGTTCTCAATTCCAGTCCTCGCGCCCCACTGCTCTGCACATTTCGTATGTTACTCTTATCACTTCAGACGTTTGTTTTATTCGAACGCAAGTGCCCTGCGAAGTGGACATCACACGATATTCCTCCATGATTCCAGTTCGAAGCGAACGTATTCCATTCATAGTGCATTGAAGTGTGCGAGACGTGAATTTAAATTGTATATATTTACAGACGTATATGATGTCACACTCGTCCGTGCGTAAAGATGTTGCGCAACGCAAATCCATGAATGAATGTTCTGAAGTGAAGTAAACTTCAGCGGCTTTCCCCTGCTCAGGAGTAGGGAGCAATGGACACTGTGTAGGAGCATGTCAATCGGAACACAGTTCATTCATGGAGCGCACTTCTAACGAGCTGATTATCTGAATCAGGTGTGTTAACTAAGAGAGACATGAAAATATGTAGAGCGGTGGGCGCGAGGACTGGAATTGAGAACCGCTGGTTTAGAGTGATTTGTTTGGTTTTGGCAAAATACTGATAATGTCAAATCGCACATCGTTAAAACAACAATTACTATATTTTCGCAGATGATATTGCACACCCTGCACCACTGTCTTTTTGGCTCATTTGTGCAAAACCTTTGCTAAACCGTAAAAGCTTCATTTTAACCACCAATGCAACGATGCAAGTATTTACCTTATCTCCACATGCTTAAGGGTGATGTCGATATATTTATAAGCTGCTAGTTCGGTCTCCCGAGGCAAACACAACTAACACTGCATAATAGAGCATGAATATGGCCAGGGGTTCACTTCATTTCCTTCGAGTTCAACTTCAGCAGAATACGACGGGTCTGGTTTTCAGCTGGGTCTGCACCATTAACGCCTGTCTTGTTCGTCTGCATCTTTCTTGTGATTTTAGCGCCAGTTTCTTCTTCTGCCCAATATTTGCTGCAGTTGTTTCCACGGAGCGATTTTTTTTTACTCAGTAACGAATGAGTTTTAAAATGTAGCGAAGTACAATACTTCACACAAAATATACTTAAGTAAAAGTAAAATTACAGATTAAAAATATTACTTAAAAAAGTACAAGTACACAAAAAAGCTACTCAATTACAGTAACGCGAGTAAATGTAATTCGTTACTTTCCACCTCTGAGTACAGATATATTTGTAGTAAAAACTATAAATTGTCAAATAGATAAAATACACGTTTAGTAAATGTCACAGTGGCAAGTTGAATCGTGCATACTGGAAAAGCATTATTGTGGTTCCCACCAGACAGCAAACCTGAATGAATGCTAAAAATGCTAATAGAAATAATAACAATTGTCTTTTGAGATAATATGAATAATTATATTATACAATATCATACAAATAAATGTTATTATAAATTGTATCAGTAAATCTACTGCAGGGGAGGAGGTTACTTTCCCCAGGCCTTCACTGATGTTCATTTGACATTACATAATTTCTACAAAATCTTACATGAATATTCTGGAAGCATATTTCTGCCATAGAGAATGAATGAATAAATAAATAAATCACCTGATTTTCTAACCTCCAAATAGAAAATACACAAAGTTGATGTGTCAGTACTAACATTTCATAGCCTATCTTTTCTTTTAAGAATCATTTGAAAAAGAACATAATGTCACCTGCTGTTAGTCATGTAATTTGTTGTTCTCTTCTTATAATCATTGACTGTCCAAACATGTGTTTGGTAGATAGTGGGTCTAAATGTACAATCAGAACCATCTGCAGAGTGCTACGGGCCTGTTACACACCCACCAATCTCTCTCACCTGTTCATAAATACCAGCCTCAGGCTTTCCACACAAGTGGAAACCAAGCACATTCTGTCACTTTTCTTTAATATCATGAGCACATGCAGTAGAGCGAATATAGGGCTTGGTTTAGCCTGATTAGTTAGGCCATTCATTTAATATCAGTGAGAAAATAAAGGACATTTGTGTGAAATATCTCACCTTCCCAGGTCGAGGATTGAGCTTGCCATGCTCCTTTTCTTTTGTGAGCTAAATAAAGAAAATTTATATTTAACATTCGAACAAATATACACAGATATAAACACAACAGCGAGTAACTTCTATTTTAAGAAAGCATTACAATGAACATTTTTCAGAAAATGTTTGCACTAATGGATAAGTAAAATATTATGCTATTATGATAACATCAGTCAGAAACCACAGAGACAATATTATCAGACATTACTTTACACAGTGTTCAGTTCAAAACCTTACAGGAATTTAGGATAATTAAATGAATAAATCATCTTCAGATGCAGCTAATTTTACTGAAATCCAGATAATCACCTTTGACATCTCAAAAAAAAAACACTACACTCCTACACATAACCTTTGAAAATAAGAACAAGTACTTAACATAAAACTTGATGTTTCAAGATTGTCACCAGACTCTTAAAAAAGCACTGGAATGCAGCAAGCATTTACTGAATGGTGTGTAAGACAAGCTGTTTGAAGTGTTTATTGTACTTAGACTTCCTCAGGGAATCTATATGCATTAGGAGAAACAAACTGAGAATGACATTAACACTGAAGATCTGCTGTTAGCATCTATGATCCGTTGGCTTTTTGAAATGGAAATCAAGAAGTCAGCTTATCAGGTGAAATAGTCAATAGGTTCTCGTGTAGATTAATGACTTTTGATGAATGTAACATGTCTACATGTCAAGATCTCATTGTTTGTTTGCAAATGCTGCATATTTATGTATGTAGGAGGTGATGAAAAGCCCTTCCCAGACTTTGCCGAGTGATATGCCTTTGCACTTGCAATGAGGCATGGCAAGGTTAGAAGAGAGACAACATTACGCAAGAGCCCAAGTCAAATTTGCATATTCGCAAGTTTGCATATTGGATGCTCTTAATGAAAAGTCAAACACATGAGTTACATAATGCAGATGCTATACATCTATAAACCATTCATATGTCAGTCTTACTGTCAGACATCATGAAAATATGTTTTCCAGAATGTCAGAATATTTTAAATATGCATAGTGGAAATGGGTGTGAGATCTCTACAGACGATCTATCCCCTCAATGCAACATTGAATGTGACATCTTATAGTAATAGATATATAGCCAAATTACACATGCTGCTGAAAATGTGCTTACTTTTGTTTGAGGTGGGTCTTAATTTAACTTCTGGATATAAACCTAAACCTTTAAAAATCAACCTTTTAGAGTGCATTTTATTGGTGGCTACATCGCTACATCATTCATATGAAGTGCTGTATATTCCTTGCATCCCGTAGGAAACTGAAAATGAGTCTATATTATGTAGCCTATATAGTAGGGATGGGAAGATTCCCGATTCGCTCGGTGCATCGGCAAAAAAAGGCATAACAGAAGCAATTGTATCGCAATGAATCGTTTATAACATATTTGCATCGGTAAAAAGTATATTTATATACAATTACTAGTGGATGCGCTAAATGTTTAGAAAGTGACTTTTAATCTGTGACCAATATTTTATATGTAGATTGATTTCTTCTCTCAAAACTGTTTCTCAAGCGCGTTCTCTCATCACCGCTGCGCGTGAATATGACGAATCACAACAACACCACAGAGACCTGAGGAAAAGCGAGGATTGAAGTCCAACACCTGACTTGAAATAACCTAACAAATCAATTGGGGATAAAGCGGTTATAAACGTCAATGTAAGTTCACACAATCTAACTAATTTGTGCACGCTTATTCTTAAGCAGCCCTTATGTCGATCATGGATCAAATCGATCCAAGCAGCGAATATATTTGTGCTGTTTAATGCATTAGAGACATTGTGTTTTCCTCAGTGCATAACTGACATGTCATGAGTATATTTTTAATCTGTAAATGTTAGAAAGTCATGCAAATATACCCATTTTGCTGTCAGGAGTAGGCTTATGAGTGGACGAGTTGCTGCGCGCATGTGCGCTAAACAGACAGAGCGCAATAATTCTGCGTCAAATATGCATTATGATAGCAGTAACTGTAAAGGGAGGGACTATTCTTGTGGGTAAATAAAATGTAAGCTAATACAGTACTAATTACTAAGCTCAGATGAGTTAATGCGTGTTTCTTGTAGCAGTTCAAATGTAGTTTTATTTTAGTGATTTTAACTTTTAGTTTAGTGATTGTTAATATTTTAAAGAGTAATGTTAGATTGTAATGTTCTAATGCTATCTGTTCTAACTATAAAAGGTACAGCTGTCATAAAACCAGAGAGAAAGGCTGCATGGCTATGATAGTATGTGAGAGAGTCATTGATAATATTGCATTACTATTGGTCAGTGAGCTCAGCTTAGCCTGACAGTTTGCCTGCCCTGAACCAGGTTAGCTTTCCAGCATAAGTAGCCACAGTGACTGAGCTACATTACATTTGCTTTATGGAACCAAATAATTTGAGTCAGACTAACTGAAATAAGCCTGGCTTATTTGGTAAACTTGTTTTATGAATCAGGGCTCGAGGCATTAGAAGTCAGAAAATACACAAGTTATTAAACTGTCTGATTTTCTGTCTGTCTGAACCAAAGAAATAAAAGCAATCATATTTTTTCCATTATATCGAATCGCATTGTGTTGAATCGAATCGATTCTAAATCAAAGCACTGCATCGTAGGGGTGAATCGTATCACTAGCTGCTTGCTTCATATGTATCTACAATGTATAGTATCGTTGATTACGCATCGAGATGCAAATCTCAGTTATGGAGATGCATACCTACAATATAGAGGGTATCCACAAACTGATACGTGTGAAGCATGAATGTGACATAATTGCCAACACAAAGAAAGGTGTGTCTGAGCAGGACTCGACATAGCCTGTCTTGGAAAATGTTTAAAGCTAATTAGAGAAGACTAAGCGAATGCAGTAAGATAATAAATAGCATCACATTCCATCAGCCCCTCCTTCTTTTCTTGCCTATTGACAAAAGCTCCAGGGACGACCTGTTCTACTCATACATTTCTGACCTGTCCTCAGAAAGTGCCAATTCAGCTTGATTATTCCCAGTGTTTTTTTCCTATTGGAAAAACTGTTTGTTTTGTCTAAAATAATCATACGCTGAGAAATGTATTCAATAGAAAACCACCCTAATTATTTACAATTTCAGTCAATTTTCATTTTGGTATAATGAAAAGATGTAATTTCAAGAACATTGCTCTATGCATCATTACAGTATAGGAAACCAAAATGTTTGCTCTGTCACTGAAACCTAAACTATTATTATTTAGGGATGGGTGGGTGGGGGGAGGGGTTACGTTTGCATAGTATTATATCATTACATGCAGGATAGGAAGTAGGATGCTCCTGCAAAGTGACAAATATAAAGGTTTTGCATATTGAATTTTAATATAAAGTTAGATGTGGGTTGAACTGTCAGATAACTCGACATCATCACTCTATGTCAACATAAAGCAAGATCAGAATGACATGAATGACAGAGGTCAAGCTGCGTTTTACAGTATGATAATGTGATAATTTGAAGTTACTCCCTTTGACAAACCTATGTATGTATGTATATATATATATATATATATATATATACATACAATATATATAAACATATATATATATATATATATTATATATATTTATATATAATATATAAATCATTGAATTATTGCCCTTAGTTACATTAGTAACTAGTCATGTCCCAGAGAATCAGACAGTATTTAAAGCCTTCTATGCAAAGTCACTGAAGCCTCATGCTTTCCAAATTTTTTTGGGGGGGATTTGAGAAATACCTGATGCATGAATGTGAACATGATTCCTTTAACAGATGACGGTTACACCTTCCCAATCAATCTCTATTGTAAACCCTTCTTGGTAAGGTGACATAACACCCCTTCTAGCCTTTCATTCACTGAGGTTTAAGGCTGAGGTGCTCGTTCAAACTCCTGGAGAGTCTTGCAGTGTTTTTTGCAGGGTTTAGTTGCAATTCTAATAATACAGCCACAATTCTAGCCAGGTCTGTAGGAACAATGTAAGAGGGTTGGAATGAAGGTCTGCAAGATATCCTGGAACAGGGCATCCTACACCTGACCAGGTCTAAAAACAATTGCCCATCATACGTTTGAGGTCTAAAACAATCCACATACTATGTTACACAATACTTGGTGTAAGTGGTTTCATATCAGGTTACAAGTCTAGTGATTAAGAGGCTGACTAGGACTGGGAGAAACAGAGCAGTGACATAATACGAAAAACATTACTCTCATTGATTCCATGCCCTCATTATCAGAGTAGTAAACTTCACTATGGCCCTCTCTGTTTCAAAGAGATTTTACTCTTATAGTGCTTGTGTTTGATGATGCCAACATATGCACTTTGACAAAGCAATACTCACATATGCATCAGGGAAGGCTCTGTATTTGAGGAGTAAGTTCTGTTCTGGTTCTGGACTTTTATTCACTTGGAAGCTCTTGGTGTCATTGATTAGAAGACCTCCGTCAAGACTACTGCTGCGCTGAAGACCCAAAGGTTGAGAGTTCTTGAGGAGCGTTTCAGAGGGCAGAGAGCGGTAAAGTTCCATAGTGGACTTGTGGTCGAAACTGGAGGTATCTTGCGAGTTGTGTTGGACAGATGGAGGCACGCTTATTCTAAAAGTTTCAGCAATCCCACTGAGTGAATTTGATGGAGATGTGAGGTATGAGAAGCGCTCAAAACGGGAACCAAGCAAGACGTCAGATCCCTTGTTGGCTGAGCTTATCCACTCTTGACTGGGGCTGATCTCAGGGAGAGAGGCAGCACGGAAGATGGAGCGGTTTGAGGCATTGCCATTCTCAGTTGGCTGGAAGAAGAAGCTGTTTTCCAGGCGAGATGAGCCTCCATTCATGAGTCCTTTATTAGAAGTTTCGTCAGGACTCAGATCGTTGAGGGAGCCTCTACGCATGACGATGCTGTTGAGGGCCGAAGCTCGCAGAGGCAGAGATAGCCCCCGATTTTGGGTCTCTCCGAGCTGCTGTTCCTTCATCATTGTCAATGGAGAACGCATGTCTTTAGGGGTACTCCAGTTAAGGCCAATGTCTATAGGCAAACTAGAAACTCCATTAAACAACTTTGGTTCAGTAATAGGTGAGATTGGAGTACGAGGAGAGAGTGGAGTATGGGGTGAGATTGGTGCATCTTCTTCAATAGGTGGCAGTGAAGAGAAAGGATTGTTGGATGGGGTACGTTGAACCCTTTGCCGGACCGGTCGCTCCATGCTCTTGAGAGTGTCTACCAGGTTATCCATTTCTGAGGAGGATGAGAAAGAAAGAGGCTCAGGCTCAGGGCCAGTGGGTGAGTGAATCAATTCTACCCGCGTAGCCTGGTAAACATCAGAGGAGTAGTCATCTGCCTCCACGATCATCAAGCGGGAATCGAAATGTGCCTGTGAGCCAAAGACTGTTTTTCTTATCTCCTGCTCTCCCTCTCTCTCTCCCTCTCTCACTAGAGGTAAACTAAGCTCCACCCTGCTCCTCCTACTAGTGTAACTCTCACTACTCTGATGAACTTCGCTCTCCCAAACTTTCCAGTTACTGTTGTCTAGGCTACCGTCAGTCTCTGAGGAGAAAGCAGTAGGCTGGGTCTCGGGAGAGTGAAAATTAGACGTGTAGACTCCTCTTTCATAGCTGGGGGACAGTTGAGAGGAACGCAGGGATGTGCTATCTGTGAATGTGTAGTCTGAACGCTCTAAAAAGCTGGACTGCTGTTCTTCAGAGTTAGAATGGAGACTTTTCCACCTCCTCTCAAGCTCAGGACTGGCTCTGCTTTGTTCTGACTGATCTCTAAGCCTAATGCTGTCCAATAGACTTTCATGGTTCCCAAAACTGCCCTCTTTGTCAGTACTGACCAGGGACACTTTGCGGACAACCATGGTATCCTCTCTGCCTTCTTGAGAAAATGATGGTCGACTGAGCTTCGTACTTAGCACTGTGACACCAGAGTCCATGTTTGTATCAGATCCAGTCTCAGTTTCCACTTGGTTCTCTGTTTCTGACTCGTCAATCACTGTACCAAGAACGATTGGTGCATGAAAGAACCTAGAACAAAAGTCAAATAGAAAAAACAATAATCATGTTTTAGAATAATACTCAGCACACATTTGAAAGCTTTTAAAGATCTTATAAAATGTGACCATAATACGCTTGAGGTCTATTTGCAATAAATATGGAGAACCTTGACATCTGTAGTTTTAAGAACAAATTCTGTTCATGTGATAAGCAATTTGAAGTTTGTTTGGTTTATGAATACCTGAATAAATACATTCATATTTAAAGTAGAAGTATAAAAAAGCACTAAATACAAATGCACATGCAAAGTAGAAGATCATGCAAGGAATAATTGCCCCTTTCTAGTATGGGAGTGCATTGCAACGTGCGTAGGTCGTAGGCGTAAGAGTTTCTGGAGAAACGACGTGTTAAAAGGGCACTTCAAAATGAATCACAGCCTTAAAAGCTTTAATCTCACTCAATACAATAGTAAAAAGGTGAGTGGAACTTCAGAATCTATTCCACATGAAAATGTAATAATGGAACAGACTATAGTTATGTAATGATTTTACATGAAGCATGTAACAATAAATATAATAAATAAATGTGTAAAAGGTCAATTGCTTCTGTTAGCAGGGCACTGCCTTCTTGGAGCAAGTGGCATCTGTGGTGTTGTATTTTTCAACATTATGTATAAAGATACAGTTCATAACATACTTGATTGCAATAAAATAAAATAAAATAAATACAAAATAAATAAAATATTTGCAATGTATCACTACCCTTAAATGCGGTGTCTTTTCATCTTTGTTGTAATTCATTTTCACCTGTCACAGCAAATATTATCAACTGATTTGGCATTATGAATGATGCCACTTATAAAAACAAGGGATATACTGTATAGTGTACATCTTTGTCTGGTTATAACTTACAGACATAAGAAAGAACTAATAATTTTTTTTTTTAACAGAATATACACTTATTTGGTTAGTTAAATATTATCTTTCGGATGAGACGTTTAACCGAGGTCCTGACTCTCTGTGGTCATTAAAAATCCCATGGCACTTCTCGTAAAGAGTAGGGTGTAACCCCGGTGTCCTGGCCAAATTCCCACCACTGGCCCCTGTCAATCATGGCCTCCTAATAATCCCCATCCACTTGATTGGCTCTTAGCTGGTGTGTGGTGAGCACACTGGCACCATTGTCCTGGCAGCCGTCGCATCATCCAAGTGGATGCTGCACACTGGTGGTGGTTGAGGAGAGACCCCCCAAATGATTGTAAAGTGCTTTGGGTGTACAACAATACACAATAAAGTGCTATATAAATGCATCATTCATTCATTCATCTTATCAGGAAGACCCTTGGCTTTAGATTAACACTCATTCCACTCACAATCACACTGAAAACAGAAAAAATATAAACTGAATGCTCACGTTACATAGCAGCAATATACACATAAAACCATACAGGTACACACATCTGAACATAATAACATTATCGGTTTAAGTTTACTTTCACTTTATCACAATTAGATGTTTTATTTATATCAAAAGAAACAATTACTTATAATTTGATAAAAGTCAAGACACAGAGACAAGAAAAAGAGGAAGCCTCACTTCATATCATCTAACTGAGAACAGAGAAAAAGGTGCTATATGTCATGTAGTGTATTGAGACATTTAAAGGAGTGGTATCAAGTTATATCAGTTGGCAGAACTAGTCACTCTAGCTCAGCTACGGTAAATCACACTCCCTGGTGGTAAAACTGAGCCTTACATGCCATCTTTGGTTCCTTGCAATTTAAGAAACAATCAACATATTTTAATAATAATAATAAAACTGCACACTCACTAACTATACTGCACCACCATACGCACTTGTGTAAAACATTCTGGGCCTACTTATTCACATAATTAGTTCAGGTGAATTTCCAGAGCATTTTGTCTACATTCTGATAATTGTTGTGGCTCTGATCTTGGGTGGTAGCCAAGCTCTGTTTTGAGATTCACGTGTATTTTACGTGAATGTAATTTGTGTGTGTGTGTGTGTGTGTTTAGCCAATTCACATGTTATGTGACACACCAAAGATATCTATAATTGTCCCTATCAGTTAAGGTGTAGCTTAAAGACTCCATTCCCAACAGATAATTGCCAACTGGTGCCTAACAAACATTTTTGAGCTTTTACACACACATCTACATGAGCATTCTAGACTGTGGGAGAACCGCCCAGTGAACTGAAAGACTGTTTCCCAGCTAATCCTGCTGGAAAGCATGTTTGTTTGTTAAAAACCATTATCAAGTCAAAGGTCTTTGTTTTAGATGATGCAATACCTTCCCCATGGATGTAATTCAATTTTAGATCCATCCATGATTCTATCAACAAAATTAATTAATCGTAATACTATAACAATGCAATAAACTTCTTTAAATCTTTTACATTGTTATAGTAAATAAAATACTTTTTGGTAAGTACATGCTAAGGATTAAACAATGTGTGTCAGCCCTCATTCCCAAATGAACATGTACAATACATTTGCTGCACCGTGAATTTATATTAACTTGACATATTTTCAGTTACATTTCTTGAAAGAAGAACAGCAGATTAAAACTGAATATGCCCATGTAAGAATAATGTCCAATCTATTTTTACTTTTACAACTTCATGAGCACATTTTACTGACAATCATACTGTTCTCAGAAATCTCAGATTCATTGACATGGCATCTGGTTCTGTAAAGCTTGTCGGAGTTGTTTGAGTCAGTAATCAAAATCAGGCTTATTCTTCACAATTTACTATAGTAATTGAAGGGATTATTTCAGCCTTTTCAAGCCAAAAATGCTCTACATTGGAATTTCCTTAAAATCACCTATATAAGCCGGGTGCTTAATTTCAAATAAGGTCAAATGTGAGTCATGGCCAGATGTCCTCCATCTAAATATTTTATGTTATTGCCTTTTTAAAGGGGTCATATGATGCGATTTCAAGTTATCCTTTCTCTTTGGAGTGTTACAAGCTGTTCGTGCATAGATGAGAATTTGCAATGACTAAAGTCTCAAAACCAAAGAGATATCCTTTATCAAAGTTAAGACTTGTCCACGCCCCTAAACGGCTCTTTCAAACATGCCTTCACATATCTTCACGATGTGGAAATATTTGCGTAATGCCACCCAAATGTTCATACGAGGAAAGAAGCCATGATTTCAGTAACTGCAATAGTGTTGAAGCAGCCATGAAAGGAGACGCTGTGTGCTTCTATGCGAAAGCAATAGCACTTTATTTGGCCTTCCAGTAGATGAATTTAGGAATCATTGGTTAAGATTTGTTACAACGGCACAACCCAAATGTTCGAATTTGTGAAACACATTTAATGGACGACAGTTTCGTGAACCTAGTAGAGTACAAAGCTGGCTGTGCACGAAGACTTTCTAAAAAAAAGTGCTATGACAATCTGGCACTTCTGAATCAGCGACTGTAAGTATTAGGGGTGTGAACCTACACTGATCTTATGGTTCGGTTTGAATACGATTATCATGTCATCGATTCGGTTCAATTCGATATCACGATGCATCACGGTGAATTGACGATGCACTGCATCCTCAATTTTACTTCACATGTATACAATTTTGTCAATAAATACAAGAAGTCAGATATATGAACTGAACCTATAATTTTACCTGCTCAAAGAAAACATGCTTCTTGTATCAAACATCAACAAAACTAAGTCTGAGCACAGAAGAATGCACCGTAGAAACGATTAATTTTTTGACACCCCTAGTAAGTATGTTTTGCTATTAGTTCAAGTATTTGCTATTGACTGTTCAATGCACTGGGTCAGTTGACCAATGCTCTGGGTTAGTTGGCCAATCAGAGCAGATTGCACTTGTTGGAAGGAGGGGTTTTGTAGAAAACTAAGTGTTTGAGAGAGGCGGAGCATAGAGGACCTACAATAATGTACAGCATTAGAAAAATAATGTGTTTTTTGAACATTAAAGCATGTCAACATATTCTGTTACATCAAATACACAAAATAATGATCTTTAAAAAAGCATAATATGACCTCTTTTCTGTTGAATCCATAGTTAAATAGCACATTTACACTTTCAGCAAAAACGTTTCACATTCTGTTCATATGTCAAGTTCACCATGTCTGATGAGACATTGATATGATACCACTGAATATAATTGAGGTTGAAGCTTAGGATATGCAAATAAGAACATGGTAATGGGGGGCCACATTATGTCTATAATGTCTGTCTGTCACTTGCATAATTGCAATCATTCTAGACATCTATACACTAGGCATTGCTCAGAGCATTGATTTTTGCACTGAAATATGTTCCCACTGATGTTGCTGCCTGTAATTTTTTTGTAACACAAAAACACCTAAGCTGTTATAATGATTGACATTGATGAATGTGACAGGTTTATTATTTGACATGGTTTCTGAAAGATTACAAGACTGACAATGTCATGTGCTGTATGAAACATTGCAGTTCACATTTATAGTAACAGAGGCTGATAAATAAAACCAAACAGTAGTTTTAAAATTGAACTAAACTGAACTGAATTAAATACATACATTATCACAATCAAACAAGTGCTGATGCCTCTATGATGCATGGAATAATATCTTAACAATAAGGTTGAAATCATAAGGATTAACTACTGCATTAAATATTATGAACAAAATTAAAATTAAAAATAGTTAAAACTTAATTATGTTTTTGTTCATTTATAAATATAATATTGTTATGTGTTAAATCATATTTGTTCAAAACATATTCATGTAATGTTTCTAGCTAGTAAATGTATAGCATTTGTACAAATGAACATCAACCTAGTTTAATAAATCCTGTAAAATTATGTATTGCTAATTTATGTTAGCCACTGCATTTAAATAACACACAGGCATAATGTAAGCATTATCAAAATATAACTATGCAAAAAAGTGCAATATGAAACTCCATCAGCCACATTCCTGGTGGTTATTCTTGTTTGCTTAAAGAAGCATTCAAGAGAAGGTCATGTGGTTTGGCATTGGCATTCATTCATGAGGGCTATTTCAAGAAATCTATCATCAAGTATGAGTCAATAGCATATTTTGAACTACCTTGCACTCCTTCAGCATCCTATCCCATTCAAATGAACCTATGAGATGTGAGGTTGCGAGTGGGTGAGGCATTGATAAACCTGTCCCTTCTTGGCTCAAGAACTTCAACCTCACTGACAAAAGAATTTAAGTTAATCTTAACAAATCTAAAAGAGACAGAATAATAATTCTGTATATACTGCATACAGTAAAACTGGCAGAGAGAGAGAAACAGAAGCCAGAATATAAAGTTGCTAAACACGTGGAATAAGAATGGTGCCGTAAATAAACAACTTTATGCTCATATCAATCTCATATATTTTGACTTCATCTCATATATCACCTTACACATAAAATTAGCAACTATAAATAAAGGTTCTCAGCATAATAACCCATTTTTAAATATCTTATTCTCTTAATTTCTGCATTTCACTTCTGTTCCAGCTTGAGCACACACTCATACTTAAAACTTGGCATGGTGTACTACAAATATTGATGGTTATAATGAGAACGGCTTGCACTGTTCTTCATCTGTAAGTCACTTTGGATAGTGGCATCAGCTAAGTGAATTAATATAAATGTAATGTGAATCACTTTAGGGGTACATTTCAGTCAGAACTGAGGTTTTACATTTGCCATGTGAAAAGTGTGTGATTCAAACATGGTAAGCTGAATTGAATTAAACCATGCATGAGTTATAAATAATATAAATGATATCTAACATTTAAAAATAATTAAATATTTTATAAATTACTTGATTCATGCATTTTGTATTTTTTCATAAACAATGCTTGTGCATTTATTCTGTTCATTTATTTATGTTTGTGGTTGTGGTAAAGAGTGTAAACTTATTTTTGGTTTGTAACCGGTGGCTTTTAGAGCTTATCTGGGCTAATTTAAATATTGACAGGCCTACTCCTGTCTGGCGCCTGAACACTGTAATTGAGTTATTTAAGTATTGATTTAAACTGTTTTCTGGGGCCCACCACCGTTACAATACTGAAAATAAATGCACAAATACAATTATTAAGAATAGAATTAACAATAATCATGTTTTAGAATAATACTCAGCACACATTTGAAAGCTTTTAAAGATCTTATAAAATGTGACCATGTCTATTTGCAATAAATATGGAGAACCTTGACATCTGTAGTTTTAAGAACAAATTCTGTTCATGTGATAAGCAATTTGAAGTTTGTTTGGTTTATGAATACCTGAATAAATACATTCATATTTAAAGTAGAAGTATAAAAAAGCACTAAATACAAATGCACATGCAAAGTAGAAGATCATGCAAGGAATAATTGCCCCTTTCTAGTATGGGAGTGCATTGCAACGTGCGTAGGTCGTAGGCGTAAGAGTTTCTGGAGAAACGACGTGTTAAAAGGGCACTTCAAAATGAATCACAGCCTTAAAAGCTTTAATCTCACGCAATACAATAGTAAAAAGGTGAGTGGAACTTCAGAATCTATTCCACATGAAAATGTAATAATGGAACAGACTATAGTTATGTAATGATTTTACGACATGAAGCATGTAACAATAAATATAATCAATAAATGTGTAAAAGGTCAATTGCTTCTGTTAGCAGGGCACTGCCTTCTTGGAGCAAGTGGCATCTGTGGTGTTGTATTTTTCAACATTATGTATAAAGATACAGTTCATAACATACTTGATTGCAATAAAATAAAATAAAATAAATACAAAATAAATAAAATATTTGCAATGTATCACTACCCTTAAATGCGATGTCTTTTCATCTTTGTTGTAATTCATTTTCACCTGTCACAGCAAATATTATCAACTGATTTGGCATTATGAATGATGCCACTTATAAAAACAAGGGATATACTGTATAGTGTACATCTTTGTCTGGTTATAACTTACAGACATAAGAAAGAACTAATAATTTTTTTTTTTTAACAGAATATACACTTATTTGGTTAGTTAAATATTATCTTTCGGATGAGACGTTTAACCGAGGTCCTGACTCTCTGTGGTCATTAAAAATCCCATGGCACTTCTCGTAAAGAGTAGGGTGTAACCCCGGTGTCCTGGCCAAATTCCCACCACTGGCCCCTGTCAATCATGGCCTCCTAATAATCCCCATCCACTTGATTGGCTCTTAGCTGGTGTGTGGTGAGCGCACTGGCGCCATTGTCCTGGCAGCCGTCGCATCATCCAAGTGGATGCTGCACACTGGTGGTGGTTGAGGAGAGACCCCCCAAATGATTGTAAAGTGCTTTGGGTGTACAACAATACACAATAAAGTGCTATATAAATGCATCATTCATTCATTCATCTTATCAGGAAGACCCTTGGCTTTAGATTAACACTCATTCCACTCACAATCACACTGAAAACAGAAAAAAATATAAACTGAATGCTCACGTTACATACTAGCAGCAATATACACATAAAACCATACAGGTACACACATCTGAACATAATAACATTATCGGTTTAAGTTTACTTTCACTTTATCACAATTAGATGTTTTATTTATATCAAAAGAAACAATTACTTATAATTTGATAAAAGTCAAGACACAGAGACAAGAAAAAGAGGAAGCCTCACTTCATATCATCTAACTGAGAACAGAGAAAAAAGGTGCTATATGTCATGTAGTGTATTGAGACATTTAAAGGGAGTGGTATCAAGTTATATCAGTTGGCAGAACTAGTCACTCTAGCTCAGCTACGGTAAATCACACCCCCTGGTGGTAAAACTGAGCCTTACATGCCATCTTTGGTTCCTTGCAATTTAAGAAACAATCAACATATTTTAATAATAATAATAAAACTGCACACTCACTAACTATACTGCACCACCATATGCACTTGTGTAAAACATTCTGGGCCTACTTATTCACATAATTAGTTCAGGTGAATTTCCAGAGCATTTTGTCTACATTCTGATAATTGTTGTAGCTCTGATCTTGGGTGGTACCCAAGCTCTGTTTTGAGATTCACGTGTATTTTACGTGAATGTAATTTGTGTGTGTGTGTGTGTGTGTTTAGCCAATTCACATGTTATGTGACACACCAAAGATATCTATAATTGTCCCTGTCAGTTAAGGTGTAGCTTAAAGACTCCATTCCCAACAGATAATTGCCAACTGGTGCCTAACAAACATTTTTGAGCTTTTACACACACATCTACATGAGCATTCTAGACTGTGGGAGAACCGCCCAGTGAACTGAAAGACTGTTTCCCAGCAAATCCTGCTGGAAAGCATGTTTGTTTGTTAAAAACCATTATCAAGTCAAAGGTCTTTGTTTTAGATGATGCAATACCTTCCCCATGGATGTAATTCAATTTTAGATCCATCCATGATTCTATCAACAAGATTAATTAATCGTAATACTATAACAATGCAATAAACTTCTTTAAATCTTTTACATTGTTATAGTAAATAAAATACTTTTGGTAAGTACATGCTAAGGATTAAACAATGTGTGTCAGCCCTCATTCCCAAATGAACATGTACAATACATTTGCTGCACCGTGAATTTATATTAACTTGACATATTTTCAGTTACATTTCTTGAAAGAAGAACAGCAGATTAAAAACTGAATATGCCCATGTAAGAATAATGTCCAATCTATTTTTACTTTTACAACTTCATGAGCACATTTTACTGACAATCATACTGTTCTCAGATATCTCAGATTCATTGACATGGCATCTGGTTCTGTAAAGCTTGTCGGAGTTGTTTGAGTCAGTAATCAAAATCAGGCTTATTCTTCACAATTTACTATAGTAATTGAAGGGATTATTTCAGCCTTTTCAAGCCAAAAAATGCTCTACATTGGAATTTCCTTAAAATCACCTATATAAGCCGGGTACTTAATTTCAAATAAGGTCAAATGTGAGTCATGGCCAGATGTCCTCCATCTAAATATTTTATGTTATTGCCTTTTTTTAAAGGGGTCATATGATGCGATTTCAAGTTATCCTTTCTCTTTGGAGTGTTACAAGCTGTTCGTGCATAGATGAGAATTTGCAATGACTAAAGTCTCAAAACCAAAGAGATATCCTTTATCAAAGTTAAGACTTGTCCACGCCCCCCTAAACGGCTCTTTCAAACATGCCTTCACATATCTACGTCACGATGTGGAAATATTTGCGTAATGCCACCCAAATGTTCATACGAGGAAAGAAGCCATGATTTCAGTAACTGCAATAGTGTTGAAGCAGCCATGAAAGGGAGACGCTGTGTGCTTCTATGCGAAAGCAATAGCACTTTATTTGGCCTTCCGAAAGTAGATGAATTTAGGAATCATTGGTTAAGATTTGTTACAACGGCACAACCCAAATGTTCGAATTTGTGAAACACATTTAATGGACGACAGTTTCGTGAACCTAGTAGAGTACAAAGCTGGCTGTGCACGAAGACTTTCTAAAAAAAAGTGCTATAACAATCTGGCACTTCTGAATCAGCGACTGTAAGTATTAGGGGTGTGAACCTACACTGATCTTATCGGTTCGGTTTGAATACGATTATCATGTCATCGATTCGGTTCAATTCGATAGCACGATGCATCACGGTGAATTGACGATGCACTGCATCCTCAATTTTACTTCACATGTATACAATTTTGTCAATAAATACAAGAAGTCAGATATATGAACTGAACCTATAATTTTACCTGCTCAAAGAAAACATGCTTCTTGTATCAAACATCAACAAAACTAAGTCTGGGCACAGAAGAATGCACCGTAGAAACGATTAATTTTTTGACACCCCTAGTAAGTATGTTTTGCTATTAGTTCAAGTATTTGCTATTGACTGTTCAATGCACTGGGTCAGTTGGCCAATGCTCTGGGTTAGTTGGCCAATCAGAGCAGATTGCACTTGTTGGAAGGAGGGGTTTTGTAGAAAACTAAGTGTTTGAGAGAGGCGGAGCATAGAGGACCTACAATAAATGAAGTTTAGACACGTAGTTTTTAAACTAAGTTCGGGAGGAGCACGTCAGATACTCAGGCTAATTAGCACAGGTGGTACACAATCTAGGTAATCAGCCTTGGACATAAATACAGCTGTCTTACCTCCACCTAGTCGACGGTTAAGCAGCATTCGGTGGCACCATTTACCATTACATCACAGACTCAACACTTCTGTCCAAACAACGAGACCCATGTTGGGTTCATATTTTTCACCAGACACGGCCGCCGAGCTCCGAGCTTCGTCACGACCGCTGCTCTCTGCGCTCTCCTCCGCCGGCTTCCAACGAGCCTGGGCCACGCCCCAGGTTTCACCGCAGCAAAGCTTCACTCGCTTCCCGCTTGACTCCTCTTCCTTCACCGCTCTCCCAGCTGCAGCGCAAGTATACAGCCGGGCCTCTAGCTTCTAGTTTCAGATGCTAACGTGAGGCGTCCTCCGTTAACACGCAACCACCATTGTTGCCAATAATTCTCAGGGGAAATCTCCAAAGGCAGGTATTTGTTGATAAAATCGTTAAAAGACCTCGCGAAGACATTGGATGTTAACGTTTGTTTGTTTGTTTTATTTATATACGTTAGCACATTTATACACAACTTAGAGTTGACCAAAGTGCTTTACAAAACAAAGTAAACAACAATCCAACAGAGCAAATTTATAAAATAATAGAATCCCAGTAGATAGATACAAAAACCCTTCATTGATTTGCCGCAAATCGATCAAGAAGATGAGATTTAAGCATAACTTTAAAAATCGATAGAGAAGTCGTCGTTCGGATGGCAACCGGAAGATTGTTCCAGAGTGTAGGACCCACGATTACAACGTCACCATGTAACCATGACACCATGCCCAGAATATACACGGGCGTGCATTTAAACCTCCGTATTTTTACCAGTATTTAATTGGCGTAGCATTCCTTAGACATTTTAAGCTGGATGAGATGAATGCGTTTTGCGAATACACTCTTGATCACCGCATGGACCAACAGTAAAATGAGCGTGCACGAGGTATTCTCATTCAACCTGTGCTATATTAACCCTTTCGCACGTGAGTTTAAAATATTCTAGCTGAGCCCCCAGCGTGAGTTTTTAGGCGACCGTTATTTTAGAACGTATCGACTTATTGTTTCCATGGCGACGTCATGCTCGCCATGTGACACAACACGCAGCCACATAGCTCTGTATGACATGTGGATCACTTTTTATTTCATTTATCTTTTATTTAAAATATTCACAAACATGCTCACCATATTATGAAATATCTGATATTCCGATTCTGAAATATGTGCAAGTAAATGTATTTGGTAGTTTAAACACTTTTATAATGACCGTATTAGTTGATCTATACCGCTGATGGGCGCCGCCATGTTAGTTTGCGCTGAATCCTAGCTGTGGGATAAACAACAAGTAAATGAATCCTCTCCTCTCGAAACACGTTAAAGTAAGTCTCGGCTAAACTGGAAGAAGAGCAGAGTAAACTTTATAGTTACATACACAATCTGTATATGATAGCAATAACACAGGTCGTCAGATTATATTTGTAATGATCATTATTGACGTTTCCGTAGAAATCAGCATGCATTTTACAAACTATAAAGGTATGGTTTTGCTTGTACTTCTGCATGTTTAAATGTCTGAAGCCTAAGATAAGCATTATATGGTTGAAACGCTGAATGGTTGTGATAATGGCGCTCAGCGCGTCCGATCTGGCTCAGCGCCAAAAAAGCAGATTTGAATTTGGCAGTTGATGACTTGACGCACTGATTATTCTAATCACACCAGCGTGATCGTACGCTTCTGGGACCAGCTAAGACTGATCACACCGGTGTGATCGTACGCGTCAAATGGTTAATGTTTTGTCTTTGACCTAAATCATAGAGACACGGACCTTGATTTGCATATGCATTTCAGAGGGCTAAATAGAGCCCTTCACAACAGATTTAGTTCCCAAACAACTGTCAGGTTTGACCTAAACATGAATTTCAGCTGCATAATTAATCCAAATTTCGACAGTAATAAATTGTTGCAGCATCAGTTGCGCTTGTATTCCCAAGATCTCCCGGTTCTCTCTTGTGCATTTAATTTCACCGTAAACATCACTCTAAACAGATCATTTGAATCCGTGAATCGTCGACTAGAGAACAGCTGCTATCGGATCATTCCAACTTGTGAAGGAAGCGTCGGAGCAAATAGCAAACTAATTTTACAGGTTCATTCTGTTTATGAATCAGACACTGCTCCTACGTCCCAGAGCACATTATATACATTATAAGGAGTAATGGTATGTTTCATGATACGTAGCGAGGAAAATGCAATCTTTGGAACGCAGTAAAGTTACTAAATAAACGACTCCAGAACTACAGGCATTAGAAATGTACGGTAGCAAGCTACTTCGTTACCGACCATCAGTGGCCCCTGCTAAACGTCACAACCATTTTTCCGTGGCCTATACAGCTACAAGCCGCAGGCGCAAGCTCAAGCTGCCTCCGCTTGCAACACAGCCCCACACATCTCAGTCTTTTTCCTTCCGCTATGAATAACTCTCTTTTTCCTTTACAGTGGCCTCCAGCTCCCGTAGCAGACACTAGCGTGAGGCTACCTCCATTAGCAGAGCAGGCTACAATAGCTCTTCAGGACCTCCTTCCTGTGGCCTACAGCTACGGCAGTCAAAGCAAGCGCGACGTGACAAGCATGCAAAGCATGCCGGCATTTTACCATGACACCATAGACAGTGGGTGATCAATTAAGCCGCATCTACGCACGGATCTCTGTTGAAATGGAAGTTACGTGGTTTATCACGTCCTTATTTAAGACGTAACTGCCCGTGTTTACATTAATTTTGCGTCATAAACATTTGGAGACGCAATAACATGAAGCCCCTTACACGGAATCGTGCACAGCTGCATGCGCAAGCAGTCTACACAATCAAGCGCCCATCAGCGTTTAAAATAAGAGCAGCCTTCCGTAGTGAGGTTTACATCTTACATTTATAGATTCACCGCATTCTGGCGAGACCACACACTTCAAGTGTACATCAAACAAACGCGTGTCTCTCTCAGCGCTCCCGCGCAATGAAGCCAGCGAATCTCCTTGTAACTTGCTCCAACCTTTCCAAACCTTATGAAAGATTATTTTACAGAAAGTTCAAGTGGCGCATGCTCGTGAGGGATGGGAAGCAAGCAGCATATGGGTGTTTCTAAAGCAACTCAGCGTCATCGCTCATCGGGTTGAAATCTAAGCCCAGAATTGATTCGGAAATTCTCAGAATCATTTGAGAGAGACTTGGTCATTTCTCCGTGACAGAAGCGCTGCAACAATCGTAATCATTGAATATGGACATCAAAGTTGCTATTTGCCAAATTCTCCATCGAGTTCAGCCGTATTCATCCTGAAATAACCTGTTCAGCTTTCCCCTATAGGCGGCGCAAATTAAACGAGGGTTCGAGACCAAGGCCACGCCCCTGATTTCGCAGATGTAAGGCCCGCACAGGGTCCGGCGGCAGCTCAGCTGTCCGGCACGAAAAAGCGTTAGCAAAACCATCTCCTTTTTGATCAAACAAATCAAATCAAGAAAGGTAATTTGTTTATATTTTCAACCTCTCTTCACCTATCCAACCTTACCAAGCCGTCTGCGAGTACCTCCACCTCAGGATTTCCCAGGCCAAATCCCCCCTCGAACCCTTATTCTTAGACCACGCCGGAAAACCAGTCAGTCGTACCTGGTTTCAAAAACAGCTCAAGTCCGTCCTGCTATTAGCAGGTATCTCGGCAGCAAATATTTCCAGCCACTCCTTTCGCATCGGGGCAGCGACGTCAGCGGCCCAAAAAGGCCTCACTAAACACCAAATCCAAACCTTAGGTAGATGGTCTTCAGAAGCTTTTCAAAGCTACATCCGAACGGACCAGTTCCACATCAAATCAGCCCACCAAACTCTCGTTTCATAAACCCGGTGCGAGCTTTCCTGGCTTTTATTTACCTGTCCAAATCACACGCTTGGCGAGGCTCCCCCTTCTGACACCGCGACCCACCTCTTCTGGCCAGAGCCTCCCAGCCAAAACTTGCCTTTTCAACCCTGCGGCCGGAGAGTCTCACCCATCCAGGCTGCGAGCTTCCATCTCCAGTCAGGTGACGGCGAGTGCCTCCCGGCTACCCAGCTTTACCTTTCCGTCTTTACCTGTCCGACAGTGAGTCTTAATCTCCCATTAGACTCCCATCGGACGCCGGCGAGCCTCCCGCCAGACAACCTTACCTTTTCCACCCCACGGCCGGCGAGACTTACCCATCCAGATCGCGAGTATTTTCCTCCGGTCGGATGTTGGCGAGAGCCTCCTGGCCACACAGCTTGTTTTCTGTCTTTACCTGTCCAACACAGCGAGTCTTGATCTCCCGTTGGACGCCGGCGCGAGCTCCCCGGCCAGACAACCCTACCTTTCAAACCTGTTGCTCGACGAGGCTTACCCGTCCGACACGGTGATTCCGAAACCAGTCGGACGTCGGCGAGAGCCTCCGGGACAAACAGCCTTACCTTTTCAAACCTACTGCTCGACCAGGCTTACCCGTCCGACACGGCGATATCGAAACCAGTCGGACGTCGGCGAGAGCCTCCGGGACAGACAACTTTCCTTTTCCATCCTGCGGCTGGCAAGGCCTACCCAACCACGCTGCCGGTTGACTGTGAGGCCTTCCAACCCCTAAACCGCACTTGTCTAAACCATCCGACTCGGCGAGCCCCGATCTCCCGACGGACGCCGGCGAGCACTCCCGGTCAGACAATCTTATCTTTTCAAGTCCACGCACGACGAGGCTTACCCGCCGACACGCAGTTCCGAAACTACAGTCGGATCGCCGGCAGAGCCTCCCAGCCAGACAATCTTACCTTTCAAGTCCTAAGCTCGGCGAGGCTTACCCGTCCGACACGGCGATTGCTGAAGCCACCGCCGGACGCCGGCAGAGCCTCCCAGCCAGACAAACTCATCCTTTCCGCCTGCTCGCACCACGACGCCGAACGCCACGTGCCCGGCCGCTCAGGCAATCTTAGCTTTCAGTCCACTACCGGCGAGGTTCAACCATCCGACTCACGAGTATTGATCTCACGCCGGACGCCGCAAGAGCCTCCCGGCTGGACAACCTCACCTTTTCCTCCTACGCCAGCGGCTAACCCATCAAACAGGCGGGCACGCCCGCCAGTGGGATGTCGGCTAAGCATCCCGACCAAAACTTTACCTTTCCGTCTTCACCTGTCCGACACAGTGAGTCTTGATCTCCGCCGGTCGCCGGCGAGAGCACTCGCCAGACAACCTTGCCTTTTCTAGTCCCACGCTGGCGACGCTTACCCGCCCAACACAGCGGGTATTGTGCCCCGTTGGGCGCCGGCGAGCCTCACAGCGAGACGACTTACCGCTTCCCACTTGGCAGACGAGACTAACCCGTTAGACTCAGTGAGTATTGGCCTCACCGTAGAGTTCGGCGTCAGTCTCAGTCACCCATCTATTTTTCCGTCCGGCGGGCGGCGAGGCCTAGCCGTCGCTGCGGTCCTCATCCGCCCGCCGAACACCATTGAACTGTCTCTGCTATCCTCAAACCTTTTCCCCGCCTGGCGAGGCTTACCCCTCCGATGTCCTAAGTCTTACAATCTCCCATCGGATGCTGCCAGAGCCCCCCCAGTTCCGGGTTTCTCTTCTCCCTACTCGTCCGGCGAGACTATCCGTCTGGCAGCGTAGCCTTGGTCATGACGTTGACGCTGGTCTCCCGGTGAGCTCCTATGCTTGCCGTCCGCATGCGCTCATCCATTCGATGCCGTGAGTCTCGATCTCCGTCGGATGTTGTGAGAGCCTCCTTGCTGGGCGTCCCAAACTCTTTTTATCTGCCTAGCCGATAGGACCCATCCGTCCGTCGGAGGGGTATTGTGCCCTATCGGAGGCTTCATGGGTCCTCTCGGCCAGATACCGCCCTCTGTCCTCTGATTAGCAGGGGCTGATGGCCAGTAGGGCCGGTACGCCGACTCCGTGAACTATCCCACTGCAGGCAACTCGGGTCCTCCTGGCCAGGGCTCCAACCACGCTGCTCCTCCATCGGCAGGCAGGGCTCACCCGTCCCAATGCGGTGAGCCATCGCTGGGCCTCGGTTGAGCCCTCCCCGACCGGTCGCCCCAAAAACCACGAAATTCACTCCGGCGGTCGGTGGGGCCCACTCATGCATGCTAAACCGCTCCCTCCGAGCACGTAGACCCCCCCGGCCTGCCACACAAGCCACTCCTCGGAACTAGCTCCCGCCAGATGTCAAACGCGTATTTGGGGGGTAAATCTTAGTCTGGCGGCTGTCCTACATTCTATTGCTTTTGGGGGTTCACTGGGTTGCCATTCCGGCCATAGGAGCCCTCCCCCAGGACAGCACGCCTACAACGTATTACCATACACGCCAAATACGCATTACGTTATCGTGCTAGTAGATGTAAGTGTGAAATCGTGAAATGAAGTTTAGACACGTAGTTTTTAAACTAAGTTCGGGAGGAGCACGTCAGATACTCAGGCTAATTAGCACAGGTGGTACACAATCTAGGTAATCAGCCTTGGACATAAATACAGCTGTCTTACCTCCACCTAGTCGACGGTTAAGCAGCATCCCTCCACCACCCCTTCTCCACCAGTATCACTAGATTTCTAATCACACGGGGGGGGTTCACTGGGTTCGGGCCATTCCCGGCTAGGAGCCCTCCCCCAGGACAGCACGCCTACAACGTATTACCATACACGCCAAATACGCATTACGTTATCGTGCTAGTAGATGTAAGTGTGAAATCGTGAATGTACAGCATTAGAAAAATAATGTGTTTTTTGAACATTAAAGCATGTCAACATATTCTGTTACATCCAATACACAAAATAATGATCTTTAAAAAAGCATAATATGACCTCTTTTCTGTTGAATCCATAGTTAAATAGCACATTTACACTTTCAGCAAAAACGTTTCACATTCTGTTCATATGTCAAGTTCACCATGTCTGATGAGACAGCACTGATATGATACCACTGAATATAATTGAGGTTGAAGCTTAGGATATGCAAATAAGAACATGGTAATGGGGGGCCACATTATGTCTATAATGTCTGTCTGTCACTTGCATAATTGCAATCATTCTAGACATCTATATACTAGGCATTGCTCAGAGCATTGATTTTTGCACTGAAATATGTTCCCACTGATGTTGCTGCCTGTAATTTTTTTGTAACACAAAAACACCTAAGCTGTTAAAATGATTGACATTGATGAATGTGACAGGTTTATTATTTGACATGGTTTCTGAAAGATTACAAGACTGACAATGTCATGTGCTGTATGAAACATTTCAATTCACATTTATAGTAACAGAGGCTGATAAATAAAACCAAACAGTAGTTTTAAAATTGAACTAAACTGAACTGAATTAAATACATACATTATCACAATCAAACAAGTGCTGATGCCTCTATGATGCATGGAATAATATCTTAACAATAAGGTTGAAATCATAAGGATTAACTACTGCATTAAATATTATGAACAAAATTGAAATTAAAAATAGTTAAAACTTAATTATGTTTTTGTTCATTTATAAATATAATATTGTTATGTGTTAAATCATATTTGTTCAAAACATATTCATGTAATGTTTCTAGCTAGTAAATGTATAGCATTTGTACAAATGAACATCAACCTAGTTTAATAAATCCTGTAAAATTATGTATTGCTAATTTATGTTAGCCACTGCATTTAAATAACACACAGGCATAATGTAAGCATTATCAAAATATAACTGCAAATAAGTGCAATATGAAACTCCATCAGCCACATTCCTGGTGGTTATTCTTGTTTGCTTAAAGAAGCATTCAAGAGAATGTCATGTGGTTTGGCATTGGCATTCATTCATGAGGGCTATTTCAAGAAATCTATCATCAAGTATGAGTCAATAGCATATTTTGAACTACCTTGCACTCCTTCAGCAGCCTATCCCATTCAAATGAACCTATGAGATGTGAGGTTGCGAGTGGGTGAGGCATTGATAAACCTGTCCCTTCTTGGCTCAAGAACTTCAACCTCACTGACAAAAGAATTTAAGTTAATCTTAACAAATCTAAAAGAGACAGAATAATAATTCTGTATATACTGCATACAGTAAAACTGGCAGAGAGAGAGAAACAGAAGCCAGAATATAAAGTTGCTAAACACGTGGAATAAGAATGGTGCCGTAAATAAACAACTTTATGCTCATATCAATCTCATATATTTTGACTTCATCTCATATATCACCTTACACATAAAATTAGCAACTATACATAAAGGTTCTCCACATAATAACCCATTTTTAAATATCTTATTCTCTTCATTTCTGCATTTCACTTCTGTTCCAGCTTGAGCACACACTCATACTTAAAACTTGGCATGGTGTACTACAAATATTGATGGTTATAATGAGAACGGCTTGCACTGTTCTTCATCTGTAAGTCACTTTGGATAGTGGCATCAGCTAAGTGAATTAATATAAATGTAATGTGAATCACTTTAGGGGTACATTTCAGTCAGAACTGAGGTTTTACATTTGCCATGTGAAAAGCGTGTGATTCAAACATGGTAAGCTGAATTGAATTAAACCATGCATGAGTTATAAATAATATAAATGATATCTAACATTTAAAAATAATTAAATATTTTATAAATTACTTGATTCATGCATTTTGTATTTTTCATAAACAATGCTTGTGCATTTATTCTGTTCATTTATTTATGTTTGTGGTTGTGGTAAAGAGTGTAAACTTATTTTTGGTTTGTAACCGGTGGCTTTTAGAGCTTATCTGGGCTAATTTAAATATTGACAGGCCTACTCCTGTCTGGCGCCTGAACACTGTAATTGAGTTATTTAAGTATTGATTTAAACTGTTTTCTGGGGCCCACCACCGTTACAATACTGAAAATAAATGCACAAATACAATTATTAAGAATAGAATTAACAAAAATCATGTTTTAGAATAATACTCAGCACACATTTGAAAGCTTTTAAAGATCTTATAAAATGTGACCATAATACGCTTGAGGTCTATTTGCAATAAATATGGAGAACCTTGACATCTGTAGTTTTAAGAACAAATTCTGTTCATGTGATAAGCAATTTGAAGTTTGTTTGGTTTATGAATACCTGAATAAATACATTCATATTTAAAGTAGAAGTATAAAAAAGCACTAAATACAAATGCACATGCAAAGTAGAAGATCATGCAAGGAATAATTGCCCTTTCTAGTATGGGAGTGCATTGCAACGTGCGTGAGGTCGTAGGCGTAAGAGTTTCTGGAGAAACGACGTGTTAAAAGGGCACTTCAAAATGAATCACAGCCTTAAAAGCTTTAATCTCACTCAATACAATAGTAAAAGGTGAGTGGAACTTCAGAATCTATTCCACATGAAAATGTAATAATGGAACAGACTATAGTTATGTAATGATTTTACGACATGAAGCATGTAACAATAAATATAATCAATAAATGTGTAAAAGGTCAATTGCTTCTGTTAGCAGGGCACTGCCTTCTTGGAGCAAGTGGCATCTGTGGTGTTGTATTTTTCAACATTATGTATAAAGATACAGTTCATAACATACTTGATTGCAATAAAATAAAATAAAATAAATACAAAATAAATAAAATATTTGAAATGTATCACTACCCTTAAATGCGGTGTCTTTTCATCTTTGTTGTAATTCATTTTCACCTGTCACAGCAAATATTATCAACTGATTTGGCATTATGAATGATGCCACTTATAAAAACAAGGGATATACTGTATAGTGTACATCTTTGTCTGGTTATAACTTACAGACATAAGAAAGAACTAATAATTTTTTTTTTTTAACAGAATATACACTTATTTGGTTAGTTAAATATTATCTTCGGATGAGACGTTTAACCGAGGTCCTGACTCTCTGTGGTCATTAAAAATCCCATGGCACTTCTCGTAAAGAGTAGGGTGTAACCCCGGTGTCCTGGCCAAATTCCCACCACTGGCCCCTGTCAATCATGGCCTCCTAATAATCCCCATCCACTTGATTGGCTCTTAGCTGGTGTGTGGTGAGCGCACTGGCGCCATTGTCCTGGCAGCCGTCGCATCATCCAAGTGGATGCTGCACACTGGTGGTGGTTGAGGAGAGACCCCCCAAATGATTGTAAAGTGCTTTGGGTGTACAACAATACACAATAAAGTGCTATATAAATGCATCATTCATTCATTCATCTTATCAGGAAGACCCTTGGCTTTAGATTAACACTCATTCCACTCACAATCACACTGAAAACAGAAAAAAATATAAACTGAATGCTCACGTTACATACTAGCAGTAATATACACATAAAACCATACAGGTACACACATCTGAACATAATAACATTATCGGTTTAAGTTTACTTTCACTTTATCACAATTAGATGTTTTATTTATATCAAAAGAAACAATTACTTATAATTTGATAAAAGTCAAGACACAGAGACAAGAAAAGAGGAAGCCTCACTTCATATCATCTAACTGAGAACAGAGAAAAAGGTGCTATATGTCATGTAGTGTATTGAGACATTTAAAGGAGTGGTATCAAGTTATATCAGTTGGCAGAACTAGTCACTCTAGCTCAGCTACGGTAAATCACACCCCCTGGTGGTAAAACTGAGCCTTACATGCCATCTTTGGTTCCTTGCAATTTAAGAAACAATCAACATATTTTAATAATAATAATAAAACTGCACACTCACTAACTATACTGCACCACCATATGCACTTGTGTAAAACATTCTGGGCCTACTTATTCACATAATTAGTTCAGGTGAATTTCCAGAGCATTTTGTCTACATTCTGATAATTGTTGTGGCTCTGATCTTGGGTGGTAGCCAAGCTCTGTTTTGAGATTCACGTGTATTTTACGTGAATGTAATTTGTGTGTGTGTGTGTGTGTGTGTTTAGCCAATTCACATGTTATGTGACACACCAAAGATATCTATAATTGTCCCTGTCAGTTAAGGTGTAGCTTAAAGACTCCATTCCCAACAGATAATTGCCAACTGGTGCCTAACAAACATTTTTGAGCTTTTACACACACATCTACATGAGCATTCTAGACTGTGGGAGAACCGCCCAGTGAACTGAAAGACTGTTTCCCAGCAAATCCTGCTGGAAAGCATGTTTGTTTGTTAAAAACCATTATCAAGTCAAAGGTCTTTGTTTTAGATGATGCAATACCTTCCCCATGGATGTAATTCAATTTTAGATCCATCCATGATTCTATCAACAAGATTAATTAATCGTAATACTATAACAATGCAATAAACTTCTTTAAATCTTTTACATTGTTATAGTAAATAAAATACTTTTGGTAAGTACATGCTAAGGATTAAACAATGTGTGTCAGCCCTCATTCCCAAATGAACATGTACAATACATTTGCTGCACCGTGAATTTATATTAACTTGACATCTTTTCAGTTACATTTCTTGAAAGAAGAACAGCAGATTAAAAACTGAATATGCCCATGTAAGAATAATGTCCAATCTATTTTTACTTTTACAACTTCATGAGCACATTTTACTGACAATCATACTGTTCTCAGAAATCTCAGATTCATTGACATGGCATCATGTTGTTGTCAGGAAATGTTCGAATTTGTGAAACACATTTAATGGACGACAGTTTCGTGAACCTAGTAGAGTACAAAGCTGGCTGTGCACGAAGACTTTCTAAAAAAAAGTGCTATGACAATCTGGCACTTCTGAATCAGCGACTGTAAGTATTAGGGGTGTGAACCTACACTGATCTTATCGGTTCGGTTTGATTACGATTATCATGTCATCGATTCGGTTCAATTCGATATCACGATGCATCACGGTGAATTGACGATGCACTGCATCCTCAATTTTACTTCACATGTATACAATTTTGTCAATAAATACAAGAAGTCAGATATATGAACTGAACCTATAATTTTACCTGCTCAAAGAAAACATGCTTCTTGTATCAAACATCAACAAAACTAAGTCTGGGCACAGAAGAATGCGCCGTAGAAACGATTAATTTTTTGACACCCCTAGTAAGTATGTTTTGCTATTAGTTCAAGTATTTGCTATTGACTGTTCAATGCTCTGGGTTAGTTGGCCAATCAGAGCAGATTGCCCTTGTTGGAAGGAGGAGTTTTGTAGAAAACTAAGTGTTTGAGAGAGGCGGGGCATAGAGGACCTACAATAATGTACAGCATTAGAAAAATAATGTGTTTTTTGAACATTAAAGCATGTCAACATATTCTGTTACATCAAATACACAAAATAATGATCTTTAAAAAAGCATAATATGACCTCTTTTCTGTTGAATCCATAGTTAAATAGCACATTTACACTTTCAGCAAAAACGTTTCACATTCTGTTCATATGTCAAGTTCACCATGTCTGATGAGACATTGATATGATACCACTGAATATAATTGAGGTTGAAGCATAGGATATGCAAATAAGAACATGGTAATGGGGGGCCACATTATGTCTATAATGTCTGTCTGTCACTTGCATAACTGCAATCATTCTAGACATCTATACACTAGGCATTGCTCAGAGCATTGATTTTTGCACTGAAATATGTTCCCACTGATGTTGCTGCCTGTAATTGTTTTGTAACACAAAAACACCTAAGCTGTTAAAATGATTGACATTGATGAATGTGACAGGTTTATTATTTGACATGGTTTCTGAAAGATTACAAGACTGACAATGTCATGTGCTGTATGAAACATTGCAATTCACATTTATAGTAACAGAGGCTGATAAATAAAACCAAACAGTAGTTAAGTGAATTGAACTAAACTGAACTGAATGAAATACATTTAAAAAATATATTAAAATAGTTAAAACTTAATTATGTTTTTGTTCATTTATAAATATAATATTGTTCTGTGTTAAATCATATTTGTTCAAAACATATTAATGTAATGTTTCTAGCTAGTAAATGTATAGCATTTGTACAAATGAACATCAACCTAGTTTAATAAATCCTGTAAAATTATGTATTGCTAATTTATGTTAGCCACTGCATTTAAATAACACACAGGCATAATGTAAGCATTATCAAAATATAACTATGCACAGTGGTGGGCAAAGTACACAGATCAAGTACTTGAGTAAAAGTACAGATACGTATAATAAAATATTACTCCAGTAAAAGTAAAAGTACTGCTTTTTCAATTTTACTCGAGTGAAAGTACAAAAGTACTCAATTGTTTATGTACTTAAGTAAAAAAGTACTGATAGACAGATTTATTTTGCAATTTTATATAGACTACTTTATTTAATTTTATATTAGCACATATTTTTATAATCCTACTGCCCAAAATACCTGGGTTTTTCCCAAAATAACCACTATATAGAGTCAAGATATATATTTTGTTGATATGGACTACGTTGATGAGAGTGATGTAGTAATGTTCGCTGTGAAGCTTACACTGCCATGTACCTGAGAGAAAACAGATTTCACCATCTAATTTTCACCAGTAAGATAAAAGTGTTTTATAACTTGTTGTTTTGCAGAACGTCAGTTATATATGACATGAAAATTAGGCCTGAAATTAGGAAGAACATTTTAAGGAAAATATAATTATATTTTCATAATGATTTTTTTTTCTTCTCAAACTTTGTCTGTGGTGTAAAAACACCCCTGGCCAAATGCCCCCAGAGGGCATCATCACTTCCCACTCGGATAATTACTGTAGTTACTATGTTCTGAACATCACATCCTTTCTTTTTCCCTCAGATGGAATCTATCTAGGTGGCTGAATAAAGATATTTGGTATCTAAAAATTCTCAACTTAGCACCAGCAAGCTTGTTAGCTAGACAGCTAGCATCAGCTAACAATATTTACTTATTTTCAGTGTGGTTATGAATAAACATTCATATCTCTCTACTCGGTTAGTTGATCTAACAATATAAAAATGTATACTGTTGATAAACAATATAAAAACAGGTCTAAATGCGTAGCATTTTAATAAAACTGCTAATGTTACAGCAGCGGGGAATATGAACGTGCATCAGTTATTTTATTTAATCGGTGTTATATAATGTTTTGTTTTTTGACCTAAAACATAACTTTAGAGACACTGATGTTGATCTGTCTGCATTCAAGCATTTCAGCGGGCTTAAATAGATCACCCTTTACAGCAGATTTAGTTCACAAACAACTGACAGTTTTGACCTAAATATTATTTTCAGTTACAATAATTAATCCTAAAATTCGACATTAGTACTTTTCACAGCATCAGTAGCGCTGCTCACAAGATCTCCCGGTTCTTTACTTGTGAGTTCAGTTCACTGAAGAAGACTCGCTCTAAACGGATCATTTGAATCAGTGAGTTTTCGACTCGAGAACAGCTGCAATCGGATCGATGCAATTCGTGAATGAATCGTTTCTTGCGATTTGCGAACCGATTGAACAGGTTCATTGAATAGAATCAGTTTGTTCATGAATCAGACACCGCTTCTGCGTCTCGGAGCGTGATGTATTATAAGGAGTAACGATATGTTTTATGAAATGTAGTGAAGTAAAAAGTACGATCTTATGCTTTGGAATGTAGTGAAGTAAAAGTAAAAGTTACTCAAAATAAAACTACTCCAGTAAAGTACAGATACTTGAAAAATGTATTAAGTACAGTAACGAAGAAGTTTTACTGTTACTGACAACCACTGACTATGCAAATAAGTGCAATATGAAACTCCATCAGCCACATTCCTGGTGGTTATACTTGTTTGCTTAAAGAAGCATTCAAAAGAATTTCATATGGTTTGGCATTGGCCTTCATTCATGAGGGCTATTTCAAGAAGTGTTTCATCAAGTATGAGTCAATAGCATATTTTGAACTACCTTGCACTCCTTCAGCAGCCTATCCCATTCAAATGAACCTATGAGATGTGAGGTTGCGAGTGGGTGAGGCTTTGATAAACCTGCCCCTTCTTGGCTCAAGAACTTCAACCTCACTGACAAAATAATTTAAGTTAATCTTAACAAATCTAAAAGAGACAGAATAATAATTCTGTATATACTGCATACAGTAAAACTGGCAGAGAGAGAGAGAACAGAAGCCAGAATATAAAGTTGCTAAACACGTGGAATAAGAATGGTGCTGTAAATAAACAACTTTATGCTCATATCAATCTCATATATTTTGACTTCATCTCATATATCACTTTACACATAAAATTAGCAACTATAAATAGAGGTTCTCCACATAATAACCCATTTTTAAATATCTTATTCTTTTCATTTCTGCATTTCACTTCTGTTCCAGCTTGAGCACACACTCATACTTAAAACTTGGCATGGTGTACTACAAATATTGATGGTTATAATGAGAACGGCTTGCACTGTTCTTCATCTGTAAGTCACTTTGGATAGTGGCATCAGCTAAGTGAATTAATATAAATGTAATGTGAATCACTTTAGGGGTACATTTCAGTCAGAACTGAGGTTTTACATTTGCCATGTGAAAAGCGTGTGATTCAAACATGGTAAGCTGAATTGAATTAAACCATGCATGAGTTATAAATAATATAAATGATATCTAACATTTAAAAATAATTAAATATTTTATAAATTACTTGATTCATGCATTTTGTATTTTTTCATAAACAATGCTTGTGCATTTATTCTGTTCATTTATTTATGTTTGTGGTTGTGGTAAAGAGTGTAAACTTATTTTTGGTTTGTAACCGGTGGCTTTTAGAGCTTATCTGGGTTAATTTAAATATTGACAGGCCTACTCCTGTCTGGCGACCTGAACACTGTAATTGAGTTATTTAAGTATTGATTTAAACTGTTTTCTGGGGCCCACCACCGTTACAATACTGAAAATAAATGCTCAAATACAATTATTAAGAATTATTAATAATAAAACATACAATTAAATAAAAAAATGTATGCCTTCATATTTACATGATTTAAAAGAAATACAAATAAAAATATGTATTTTTATTATATTATTACTACGAGTACAAACAGTACACCAACATACACACTAATTGCCTTAAAAATATATAATTTGTATCTCACCTTTCACTTGGTATCAAACTTCTTGAAAGTAGCTGATCAGGAACAGCGTTAACTTCTGTGGACTCTTCGTTTTCCCTTCTGTTGTCTGGTGTACTTTCGCTGATCTGCACCCAGTTCCTGTGAGTGATATTATCTCTGGCTGACTTTACCTTTGTCACTGTCACCTCTCCCTGTTTGTGGCTTGTGTCTTTGGTGTGTCTGAAGGTCTCCTCTGTGGTGTGTACACTGTTGTGTTCTTGACATTCACTGTCTTGTGTTCCTGAGAGAAATGTGGCTATATCCTCATTTTTTTCATCACTGGTGTATTCCTCCCTCTCAGCAAGGTTATCAATGCTTGTTTGGTATTTGCACTTTGCCGTGTCCTCCACTATTGTTATTTCTCTGCTTGACTGCTGTGGGGCCAAGGGGTGGAGACAAATCTCCAGGTGACCGTGTGTTTCCATTCTTGAATCTGCAAGTGATACCTTCACTGGCTCAGAGAAGGGAGGGGCCAAAGTGCACTCTTCAGGACCACATTCTTGATTGACTGGTAGGGCTGGTTTTAGTGGAGCAAGATGGTGAATCTGCTGCTCTTCTTGACCTGTCAACACTTCAGTGCCTCCACATACCTCTGCTTCCATTGCACCTTGCATGGCAGATGCTTCTCTTGTGATTTGGACCATTTGCAATTCATCTCTCTTCTCTTCAACCACCTCACATGTTTCAGAAACCTTGTTATGTAACATTTGCTGTTGTGATAAAACATCCATGATTTGCACTGATCCGGTGTCTTTTTCTTGATTCGATATGACTACATACTTATCATTACCTAGTTGACTTTGTTCCTTTAATTCTTGGCCATATTTCTTCTTTCCAGACATGTGAAGGTCATTTCCAGTGTTCATACTCTCTGCTATGGTTTCAGCCTTGTCTTCTATGATCTGCTCTGATTCATAGCCTTGAACAACTGTAACGTCATGATGTTCAATATATATATAATCTAATCTACCTCCTTTCTCCACTTCTGGTCCACATTTGTTCTGAAGATCATTTCTAGTAGTCAGAACTGCTGTGGTCTTAATCTGGTCAATCAACTCATGACTTTCTTGAACATCTTCCTCAGGATCTTCATACTCTTTCAATGTTTTCTGTTGTGTGTCTATCTCTGTATTTGGGGTTTGAGTGCTAAACAGCTGGTCTGACACATCTAAGTGAGGGGGAGGATGAATTATGTAGGCAGGTATGGTTTCAGAGGTCAAAGTGCTGGAGGTACCACTGTCCGGAAAATCTGAGGAACTTTCTGAAGAGTTTGTCAATTTAGCTTGGTCACTTTCCTGGCTTATTTGGTCTGGTTCTGATATTTCAGTTAGGGTTTCCACATCTGAATAAGAGATATATTGAGAGAAGCCTCTTTGGGAATGGTCAGGGCTGATGGGGTCTGAGGGACTTGAAAGGTCAAAGGTGACAGTTGGCTTAATGATGGTGTAGGTGCTCGACACAGCTGACTGAGTTAAAGTCACATCTGACTTATTCTCAAGAAGGACAGGTTCAGTAGGACTAGGTTTCTCTGAGTCAGTGGCATATGTAAAGAAAGAATAATTGTTGGTTTCATAAGATTCCATTGAAGCTGTCTCACAATTAATCTGAGGGTGAGACTCTTTCAGTAAACTTGAATCAGAAGTGGAATGTACAGTGATTGTGGTTAAACTCTGAGGTATTGAGCTTAAATCACTTTCAGAAACATCAGTATTGGAGAGAGATACATTTGGCTTTTTATCAGTATCAGCATCAAAACTGTTCTCTGTGATTATGGAGGAGGACACAGTGCAAGACATAATCACATCTGGCATGGATGAAACATTATCTGCACTGGAAGGGTCAATGTAGACTACATCACCGTTGCTGGCAGACATGTTTCTGTTATTTGCAGCACTGGTTTGAGAATTTTCTGCCTTAGTAGATAAAATGTAAGGTGGAAGAGTGGAGGACTGTTTTGGAAGGGTATCAGCAGAATATGAGTTTGAGCTGGAACTCTGGGTCACAGTATTGTTTGAGGTGAAACCATCAAGGATGACAGAGGTGGAACTATGGGGGATGGAAGAGACAAAACTTTGGGGGATGGAAGAGATGTAACTTTGCGGAATGGAAGAGATGGAACTTTGGGATGTCTGTGGAATGCAAGATGTGTACTTTTCATGAATGATAGCGGTGGAACTCCTAGGGATGGAAGAGGTTACATCTTTTGATTCTTTACGTTCCATGTGCGACTCTTTTTGAAAAAACATTTCGTTGTTGTTAGGAGTAACATCTGCGGTGATGGTATTGACCTCAACATCTACTGAAATTCCTGATTTAGATGTTTCAAAATCAGAGAAAATATGATCATCCCTAAAAGAAATATCACTTTGGTTCAGATCTATGTTTGCATTATGGACTGTGCATGTGTCAGTACTTGCTGCTGTTTCCAGATCAGGAACAGGACTGAATGAGTCAGTAATGCTAGATTCAGAGTTGGAGTGCTGAGAGCCGAAGTACTGGGCAGATTTATTTGCAGATGGGCTATCTGGGGGTGTCTGGTAAACATCACTATCAGACAGTGAAGAGTCAATATATAGTAACGATGTTCTGTCCAGATCTGAAGGCATAAACCCTGCATCATCCTTATTAGGCCTAGACATTTCACTCAAGTCATCCTGGGACTGGGATTGGTCAGAAGTACTGGAGGGTTCTGGTGCAAACCCAGCCTGGTTTTGTTCTGTGTCTACCTGGTTGTCAAATTCTTCTTGTTCACTGATATGATCCTTGACCCCTGGGACTTCACTATTTTTTGAAAGATCCTTGGTTAGATCTCTTTTCTTCTTCTTCTTCCAGGATAGGGATGCAGCAAAGCTCTTGGTTTTACGAAGGTCAGTCTCTGAGTAGCTGTGTTGCACTTTCTAAAAAAATAAAAGAACAGAAAGTCAAAAAAGAAAGTAAAGAATATAAGTACAAAAATAAAAGAGGTGAGGGGGAGAATGAATACAATGAAAAAGAGAAAGAAAGAAAGAAGATTAATGAACATTTACATAAAATAAAACTAAATATTATAATATAAAGATGCATTTTTATGCATCAGTGCATTGTTGACATTTATATAAATATGTCACAAATGTAAATAAATATATTTATTTATGATCTTAATTGTAAAGTTATTGCAAGTTAACCTTAAGAAACATTTTGTGTCTCATAGTAACCTGTTTGACGTGCCTTTTTAATGACATTGCTAGGCACGAGAGGAATGAGACCATGATTCATTGGAAAGAGTAGGCTTTTTGTATTCATGCAACACCCTACTATACAAGTTTTATTTACCGAATGTGATTCAACCACTTTTACTAATGACAACGAGAGCACAGAACACAACAGAATGGAAGCCAAACGAAAACAGTATTTGTTGTTAAACATCAAAGTTAGTCATAAATGAAACGAAAAACATGTAATAATGGCATTTTTATATGAACAGTAACAAGCAAGAAGAAGAAGAACAGCAAAGAAGATCAAATTAATTAAATAAATAACAGACAGATTAATAGATGCATTATTTATCACCCTAATTCATATATCCTTGGGAAATGAAATGCTGTTCTGCTGTCTGGTGAAATATGATACGTCTGCTGCTAAAGTGCATTTAGTATTCCATCTGATAACATTAGAGGATGAAATGTCTTAAAGTGAGATAGAGAGAGATGATTCATTGTCTGTCAATCTGGGTGGAGGACCTTGTATTCCTTGAACTGCGGGGGGTACAGTTCAAAATGACCATATCTGCTGGTCATCAGTCAACCTGTCATATAACTTAACAAATCGAAACTGTTCACTAGTATTATGAAATACACAACTCAATACAACATTTCTAAATTACATTTGAATATCTTTGATGACAAACATGACGCATTTATGTGATACTGAATTGAATGTAAAATATTTGAAGTCAAGCCTTAATTACCTGTAAAGCCAAATAAAGTACCTACGAAGCACACCTGTACTATATATTAATAACTTTTAACCTGCTGGAATTACACTAATGAGCTTTCAACATCGCTAATCAATAACATCTACTTTTTTATTGAGGAGTTATGCTTATCTGTGTCATATAAAATGCCATAAATCAATAGACTCTACATGAAACAACAATGTAAAAGTAATGACATTATGTTTGCGATATGATTTCAAAAGCAACCTAAAGGAGCTTGATATGGAAGAAGAAACTTTTTCTCATAGACATTTCTGAAGAACTGCCAAAAGCTTAACCTGTCAGCACTGTGAACACTTTATTGTGAAGCCATTGTGGATTGTTTAGCCACAATAAACACACTCACACATGCATGTAAATACACATGCAAATATCTCCACCTGCTGGTTAAGTAAAGAAAACCCCAAAAGTATTTTCATACTGTTTTAAAAAGTACTCTTTACAAATTACTTTTAAGTAGTAAAACAGATTACAGATGGTACACTTTAAATACATTAAGAGCTCCATCTTGTTATACATATTTTAAAACCTCAGGATGCAGGACAATAAAAAATTTTTTTTCAAACAAATACAATTAACTAAACCAATACTGAACAGATTACATAATTATATAAGAATATTTCTCTTACTGTAAAATAAGTATATTTTATCAAATAGTTTGGTCTGATCAGTGTTTAGGCGTATACTAGCCTTATATATGGCCAGACAGATTCACAAGTCTTTAAAAAAGAGAACAAGACAGAGGCATGGACACAGAATAAGAACAACATGAAAAAACAGAGCCCCCCTCTCGTTTTCCACACAATCCAGTGCTCATAAAATGTACTGTTTCATATTATTTTGCTCACATACTGCACTCTATTGCCTGTGCTAATTACCTTCATTTTCAAGCTGTGTTTAAATATCAGTTATATGTACCTCTTTTTTTTGCACTGCAACACTTTCAGTACTGAAAGGGTTGGACAAATTAACTCTAAACTTCCAAGATAAATGTAATTTTATAATATGTATTGAAAATACATAGACATGTTGGTTTAAACCAACTGAAGTACAAGTTTAGTGCTCTCTGACCTTTGACCTGAGGAAAGTTCCAAACAGAGATTTCTTGCGTTTAATCCATTTCTCATCATCCTGAGTTTCACTGTCGCCAGCTCCCAAAGTCCCAGACTCCGTTCTGTGGAAGATGACATTCAGTTAGAGATCTGGAGATTGAGGATTCGGTTTAAAGTTCACATAAATGCACAAAGAGCAAAGACAGCAAACAAAAAAGTGCCCTTGAGTTTACCATGTGGCGCCAACGCTCGAGTCAGTCAGCCAAAACGACAAGAATTTACAACATTAAATGATCTGTCTTTCCTAAGACAAACAGTTCATCCAAATACAGGTTATTCATTTTCTTCAAAAATATACCGTCGCCAGAAACCTGCTGCATACTTTCAGAGAACAAGATGTGGACAGACAACATACACTAAAACACATGCACTTACTAACACAAACACACCCACCGTACAGCACCAACTAAAATAACTTAAGTAAAGTGGGTGCAAATCAAGGGTGAATACAGTCATCCAGACAGGATTTCAGGCAGCAGCGCATCATGGCTCTGATTCACCTTCTTAATGAAAAATTGTGTGCCATTACACGTTCTTATAATATCTCTGCTTGGCCAGCATTAAACAAGAAATATTAAGGTGGAACAGGTGCATCCAAAAGTAGCCATCATGAAGGAAGCAATTCCATTTTTTTAAAGTGAATCATGTCGTTGTCATTCACATAAAACTATTTTAAACAAAGAGCAACTGTTACTTGAGCAACTTGAATGACTAATGAATTGAAGTAACTGATGCTTTTAGTTATGTGATTGAAGCATGTAGATGACAGACTGATTCTACAAATTCAACATTTTTCAATTGCATGCACATACATGTATTAATGATCTAGGAACCCAAACAGTGCGTGAGAGCAATCGGAAGGGAGTTGTCTGAGGCTTAAAGATTGCAGGGTCTTTTGCTAAATATTCTGCTCCACATTCCAAACCCATCCTTAAAACCCTCAGGCGCATAACACTGAAAATGTGTTTGTTCAAAGTTGCATAAACATGCACATTTAAAATTGAACCTGAGCATAATCACTGAAGTGATTTTTTTTAAACCTGTAACTGTAAAAATATTGTGACTCTTTAAAGGTCTCAACTTTACAGGCATCACTGTCATGCCAACAGCATCAGGTGAAAATAAGCTGAAACTTTCACTCGCATATCTAGTTTTTTTTTATCAAGCTTCTCCCCGGAGGGAACAGCCAAACGTAAGAGTTTCGCTCTGTGTGATGGAAGAGAGTAAGCATGCGGTGTGGCCAGTTCCTGTAGGTATAACCATATCATTTCCTGGTAGCACAGAAAACTAACTCGAAAGAAAAAGAAATGCATTTATGTCATGCAGAGTTATATTCATTTTTTTAAATAGCGAGGCACAAAATGGATTCCTGCACCTTACATTTATTTTACAGAGCATAGGAAACTAGACAGGTAATTTGGCTATGAATAAATTCTAAATAAATAATCTATACAACAGCTTTATTTAATTATTTTCATGTTATGGCTGATAACTATAGAAGCCCGTTTCCGCCACTGAATAATAAAAAAAAAAGTAATTGCGACTTTTTATCTCACAATTCGGACTTTTTTTCTCGCAATCGCGAGTTTACATCTTACAATTCAGACTTTTTCTAAGAATTGTGAAATATAAACTTACAGTTAAGAGTTATAAAGTCAGAATTTAGAAATATAAACTCACAATTCTGAGAAATGAAGTCAGAATTGTGATATATAAACTCAAAACTGCGAAAAATTACTTTTTTCTTCGCAATTGTGAGATATTAAAGTCTAGTTTTTGATGGGAAAAAAGACTGATATGTTCTCAAAATTGCAAGTTTACATCTCACAAGTCTGACTTATAAAACCAGATTTGTGAGTTTGTATTACGCAATTCTGAGAAAAAAAGTCAGAATTGTGAGAAAAAAGCAAATCGCAATTTTAATAGTTAATTTTTGTTTTATTCACTGCTGGAAACAGGCTTACATAGATAACTGATATTACAATTCCATACCATTTTATCTAAATATATTTTAAATAACTAAATTCTAAACTACGTTGAGTCTGTCTACACTGGCAACAGGATTGAGGATTTTAAATCTACTGCTGTCAGACCTCACTGTGTGTACAGTTTGTTTGCCTTTGTGTCACGGTTTATTTGGGAATGGAGACACATGGTGAACAGTGTTTGAATAAAGCATCACAACGTATTGTGCCAAGCAAACATAGGACAGATCCTGTCTGGTAAAACAGACAGGTTATAAAGAACAGTCACATGTCAGGGTATTTTTACAAGTTTACAGCAGGTTGCTCAGCTGAGGGAGGGCTCTTTTTGGTCATACAAATAACCTTCAATAATTAAGTACAAAAGCTGGTTGTTGAGGGTTTTTATTGAAGGCTAACTGTGTGAATGTGCAAATCCAAATAAACATGCTCTTCACGCAGTATTGGGCCCTTTTGGATAGCAATTAAAGTGATTGATCATTTTACATGATTAAACTCAAATCACCCATTAACATAAATTTAGCCCCCAAAAAATCTGGTATAAGTGTCACCATGATTGGCTGCATAATTTGTAGATTTGTCAACTCCACAGCCTGTACATTGCCAACGTTTTACTACCCTCGAAATTAAGGAACAATTATAATCACGACATGACTACGATTTACATTGAAAAAGACCATAAAGCAACACTACTACTACCACTGACCTCTTTCTGAGCACATTCACCAACTGTTTTTAAAGGGGTCATATGATGTTGCTAAAAGTAACATTATTTGGTGTATTTGGTGTAATGCATTAGTTTCCACATACTGTACATTATTGCTGCTCCTCTATGCCCTGGCTTTCTGAAACGCGTAAATCTTTAAAAAGCTCATCGTTCTGAGAAGCGAGGTGTGCTCTGATTGGCCAACTATCCAGTGCGTTGTGATTAGCCGAATTTTGTGGGGGATTGTGTGTATATTGTTGGCCTATAGTGTATAAAATGGCCGTCCTGGCGACTATCAGGATTTTTTCTGAAGTAAATGTGAACAGATGATAAAGAACACGAATGCACAAACTCAACTGCTGCTCTAGGCAAAACCCTGCCGTGCCACACTTCACACGCATAATTAAATGATTTTAAAGATGCACGTGAAAGACTGGATCATTTGTTTATTGATATAACTGCATGAAAATAAAAGCAGACACGGGCATGTTATCTGATTATACATTTTTCCCCTAGTGCAACGTAAAATAAATAAATAGGCCTAAATAATAATAATAAATAACCACTATTAAAGCTGCAAACGCAAATTAAGTGTACACGCCTGAATTCGCCATGGGAAGATTTGGGAGAATCCTCGGTGAGGATTAAAAAAATAGGTAGCACAAATCGATAGCGGAAAATGCTACCTATCAGATTGTGCTACCAACATCTTATTCATGTGGTTTTAGGCTTTTTTAATGCCCATATCTACCCCTACCCTAAACCTACCTGTTCACACCTACCCTTACCCTAAACTTACCCTTAAAATAATATAAATATATTATTGGTTGCACAATCTGATAGGTAGCATGTTTCGTCGGTACACCGGCCCTGTGTAGGCTATTGATCCATGCATTATGTCTTGTGAGAGCAGAGCAGTTCACATGTCGCGTCTTTTGCGTGTTCAGGTTCTTTATTTAAAATGTGGTTGTGCAGCAAGGGTGGTCATTGTAGAGGATTTCTCTTATATGCACACTATAGGTCAGCACAAACGTCTTTCATTGGCGCGTGAGGAGGGGGATCCCACAAAATGAGGTGCCGGATCGGATATCGGAGATGCCGGTTCCGGATCCGGCTTGTTCCGGCACAAATTGAGCCCTGGTTATGCCCCTTACAATGTTGTGATGCCGTGTTCTGGCGCGAAGAGCCTAAAACAATAAAACCCACTATAAACGAGGCATTTGTTGCATTCAGTGGGGACATGACACCATGTCTGCATTTGTGATCATCAAACGCCAAACAAGCACTACTCTACACTGCTCAAAACTCACGTTTGAATAGTCAGTAGCAAGTTCTTTAAATATCTAAACGTACTTACAGCACTTACGTGAGTCAGAAGCACCAGACTGTCCTTGCAACATTAAAATTGCCCCACTTTACTACAGTAAAATAGTCACAAACAATTTGTATTTATTTTCCATGTTCTATTACATCAATCTTCATCACCCATGCAGCGTGAGCTACAAATTAGGGTACCAGCTAACTATTATTTTTATTGTCGCCTAATCTATTGATTATTTATTTGATTAGTCGACTAATCTATCGATTGTTTTTCAATTAATCTATTTATTATTTTCTTATCAGTTGATGAATTCTTTAATTAAACTATCAATAAATAATAACAGTATCTTTTGCTATTAATCTTTTATTTTATTCAAACTTTTTCTCATAATTAATTCTTTCCAAAAAAAAATATAATAACAACGACAACAAAGAAAGAAGGAAAGAAAGAAAATAAGAAAACAAGAGAAAAATGAATAACAATAATTAATACAAAATAAAAAATGAAAGAAAGAAAATAACAATAAATAAAAATAAGAAAATATACAAATATACAAATAATAACAATAAATAATTAAGAAAAAAGAAAAAGAAAGAAAGAAATACAGGGCAGTGATACAATCAATAGAAATGCACATTATGGCTGCATTCACAGTTCTGTTTGGGACCGATAGCAGTTGCTTACAGGTGAGAGACTTCTATGAAGTGATGTTTTATTTATTCAGCAGATTAAAACACCTGCTTGAATACATATCTGTATATGAATGAACAGATGTAGTCACAACTACTAGAGCGACCGAATCAAAAATGGCGTCATAACACCGGGAAGTTTTATCACAGCTGACAGCCCGTTTTAAAATAAATGAGCCCAGTCGAGGCTTGTCCTATCCATCACACAATTAAACAACTAACAATGAATTTAAAAGCTTTGTTAGCAAGTGCAGAGAGCGCATTTGGTGCACGTGTCTCAGAGCTCGCGCGATCGCACCCAGGGCACTGACGGCAGCTCCGGTGGATCTTAAGAAGAACAAGAATCATTTATCCTTCTCCGTCTCTAACTGTGGATGAATTAAACCCATCATGATTATAGTAGGAAACTCCATGTCCCGTGCCGTTCCGTTCATTCAGCGCAGCTTTGTTGTGAATCCTGACAATGTATAGTCGTCAGTTCGGCTATATAGGCTATAATAATAGAATGCTCTATGAATGCTCTATAAAGTGATGTTGCCATTCTAGCCTTTAACTTCTGCTCTAGAGTCTTGTTTGTGTTAAACATGGCAGAAAAACAGTCTTAAGTATGGATAACTGTAAGCTCACGCGTGGCTAAAGGTGTGATGTGTTGACGCACTTCATGCTAATCGACATATTTTTATAATCGATGTAATCCATGACGTCGACTAATCCCTGCAGCACTACTACAAATACTCATGTATTTGATTTTTTCAATAAAGTAATATCACAAGCACAAGAGTGTTACTGGATATCAGCAAGGATATATAATCACCCACAAGCACAAAGCCATAGGCCAAGTAACGTTACAGGTAATAATCACAGCCATGTGTATGGAGCCCAAAACACAACGCAATTATTAGTGATAAACTTTACATTTTGAGCAGAAACTAGCCATTTTTATTTTTGCTTCGCCATTGAAAACATTTCCTTAAACAAATCACTCATAAAGCAATGAGTGCCACTATTGAGTCTGTCTGGATAACAATATCTGTGTCATGAATCTGGTTCCCACTCACTCAAACTGCACATCACCCTTGGACTACATTTCCCATCATGCACTGCACTCACACATTCCCGTCCACCATTACACCAATCACACAGCTGTCACCATTCACTCATCAACTCTGATTGCCTCACCACACCTGCACCTCATTCTCTCACTCACATAAAAGCAGCACACAAACACTCACCCAGTGCGAAGTCTTGTTTTCCCCTGGTTACATTTCTGAGCGTTCTCCTATTCATCCTGCTATCTCTGTGTTTCACCCCGGACTGCCTGACCTTGGATCTCTGAACCTGTGCCTGTGACCCCGAATTCTGCCTGGTATTGTTTACGTCTCTGCCCTGCCTCTGATATTCCTGTTTTTGCCTGCTGACCTTGCCTGTTTGATTCTGCCGCTGTCTAATAAATATATATTACTGCACTTGGATCCCCTGCCTTTGACCAGTCTTTACAGAAGACTTCGCCAACTCAGATCCAGCAGCATCATCTCACCTACCCAGCTCAACCATGGACAGCATAAGCCTACTCCTACATCTTCGCCAGGGAGGCCTGACTATGGAAGAGTATGTTCACCAGTTTTGTGAGCTGTCTTACCAGGTACCGTTGTACGACGAGTATCTGTTCAAGGACTTGTTTTATTTCGGACTCACCAGTCAGGTCAAGGCCAGGTTTAACAAATCTTTGTTTTCTGGAGGAGTGTATCATGGGAGTTTGAGGGGCCTTTTGGACTATGCTTTATCGTGTGCTGGCTCTTCCTTCACTGGGGGTGTCGCAGAGTCCGCTCCAGAGCCCGCTCCGTCCCAGGAGTTCGCAGAGTCCGCTCCAGAGCCCGCTCCGTCCCAGGAGTTCGCAGAGTCCGCTCCAGAGCCCGCTCCGTCCCAGGAGTTCGCAGAGTCCGCTCCAGAGCCCGCTCCGTCCCAGGAGTTCGCAGAGTCCGCTCCAGAGCCCGCTCCGTCCCAGGAGCTCGCAGAGTCCGCTCCAAAGGCCGCTCCGATCCAGGAGCTCGCAGAGTCCGCTCCAGAGGCCGCTCCGATCCAGGAGCTCGCAGAGTCCGCTCCAGAGGCCGCTCCGATCCAGGAGCTCGCAGAGTTCGCTCCAGAGGCCGCTCCGATCCAGGAGCTCACAGAGTCCGGCACTCCGGGTCCCCTCCTGGTTCCGTCCGGTTCCCCAGAGCCCCTGCTGGCCCTTTCCAGCTCGCCTTCGCCGCTGGTCCCGCCCAGCTCTCGCCGTCTCCGCTGGTCCCGCCCAGCTCCTTCGCCTCCGCTGGTCCCGCCCAGCTCTCCTTCGTCTCCGCTGGTCCCGCCCAGCTCTCCGATGCCTCCGCTGATCCCGTTCAGCTCACCGATGCCTCCGCTGGTTCCGTCCAGCTCACCGATGCCTCCGCTGGTTCCGTCCAGCTCACCGATGCCTCCGCTGGTTCCGTCCAGCTCACCGATGCCTCCGCTGGTTCCGTCCAGCTCACCGATGCCTCCGCTGGTTCCGTCCAGCTCACCGATGCCTCCGCTGGTTCCGTCCAGTTCACCTATGCCTCCGCTGGTTCCGTCCAGTTCTACCAAGCGCCCTAGAGAGTCAGAGCCGCCCGAGCGCCACCGAGATTCAGCGCTTTCAGAGTGCCCCCTCGAGGTAGTGGAGGTCACCAAGAACTTTCATGGAGGGAGCTCCCCTCCATTGCTCACGGAGACCCTGGACCCGCCATGGCCCATGAGGTCCCCTGATCCATCATGGCTGCCCGAGGCCCCGGATCTACCATGGCCGCTTAAACTCCCTGCCTCGGTTCCTGAAACCAAAGGTGCTCTCTCTGCCTCTTGTGTCTCCGCTTTCCTCTAGGTCCCAGTCTCGCCAGTTATCTCTGCTCCGCCCTGGTGGGCGCCTGTCTCGCTCTGCTCCGCCCTGGTGGGCGTCTGTCTCGCCTGCTCCGCCCTGGTGGGCGCCTGTCTCGCCTGCTCCGCCCTGGTGGGCGCTGACCTGCCAGAGTCACCTCACGCCTCCGCTGACCTGCCAGAGTCACCTCACGCCTCGCTGACCTGCCAGAGTCACCTCACGCCTCCGCTGACCTGCCAGAGTCACCTCACGCCCGCTGACCTGCCAGAGTCACCTCACGCCTCCGCTGACCTGCCAGAGTCACCTCACGCCTCCGCTGACCTGCCAGAGTCACCTCACGCCTCCGCTGACCTGCCAGAGTCACCTCACGTCCCCTGCTGTCTCGTCCGCCCCTGCCCTGGTGGGCTCCTGTTTCATTGGCCCCACATGGACCTGGCCCTCCGTCCCTCCCGGTTCCACCTCCGCTCCACCGCCCTCCTGGATTTTGCTTTGTGTAAGCGTCTGGAAGCCGCTCCTAGGTGGGGGGCTCTGTCATGAATCTGGTTCCCACTCACTCAAACTGCACATCACCCTTGGACTACATTTCCCATCATGCACTGCACTCACACATTCCCGTCCACCATTACACCAATCACACAGCTGTCACCATTCACTCATCAACTCTGATTGCCTCACCACACCTGCACCTCATTCTCTCACTCACATAAAAGCAGCACACAAACACTCACCCAGTGCGAAGTCTTGTTTTCCCCTGGTTACATTTCTGAGCGTTCTCCTATTCATCCTGCTATCTCTGTGTTTCACCCCGGACTGCCTGACCTTGGATCTCTGAACCTGTGCCTGTGACCCCGAATTCTGCCTGGTATTGTTTACGTCTCTGCCCTGCCTCTGATATTCCTGTTTTTGCCTGCTGACCTTGCCTGTTTGATTCTGCCCATTAAATATTGCTGCAAGTGGATCCACTCGCCTCTGACCATTCCTTACAATCTGAGTGGAGCGGAGCGACTGACTCGGAGTGAAAGCATTCCGTAACCGCTCCGCTCTAGATTCATTCCGTGTTTTCCATTACCCTCTCCCGCTTACAAGTTAGAGAAAATCCCTTGGGGCTTTCAAAGTCATCCTGATTGTCAAAAATGCTTATTGCAAGCCAAACTACACCACTATTTATCCAGTCATGAGGAAAAAACATTTACAATCTGACCTTTCAAAATAAAAGCTACTTTTTCAGACAAAACTACATTCTACTAATGGCTTTGCACTGCCATCCCTTTCTGAGCAGAGTAATATTAAAATAGCCTAATATATTATGTAATAATTAAAGGGGCCAAAAGGTTAACGGAACAATAATTTAGGCCCTAAATATAAAATACGCTATACTACTACTACTACTAATAATAATTAATACAAAATAAATACAAAATATACAAATTACAGCAGAACAGAATATAAAATAATATAATAAAATGTAGCTTTATAATTTCTCTCTGAAAGCTACATGGGCAATCAAATTAGATGAAACTAACTATTTTGTACAGAATATGGTTGGTTAATAGCCTACCTAGACTACCTACAGAATAAATAATTGAGAACACTGAGATAGCATAAATATAGGTACAAAATAAAAAATAAAATCACAGTAATACATGCTCTCATTATTTATTTTATTAATTTATTTATTTTATTTGAAAGCAAAGCGACAAGTGCCCGGTAAATGGTCTTATTTGGGTCCCTTTACATCTGGACAAACCCTCAGCTGGAATAGAGATAATTTTAAGAGGGTTGTGGGTTGTACATTCTGTATTGTTTAAACCTAAACAGATGACAGATATTGGGTTTAGACTGTCTAACAGAGACATGGTCAAAAAATACGCATGGGTCATTCAGTGGCCAAGTAACTTCAAATATAATGAAAGGATTTTTACCTTGCAGCCTTCAGACTCTCATCTGAACTCTCCGATTTCTTTGACTTCCATTTAAATGATTTGAGGATTCCTTTACCGCTGTCATCTTTATCCACAGACTCTTTGAGATTTGCTTCACTTTTAGAAAACAAATTCCTCAAAGATTTCTTGGTAGAAAAAATATTTTTCGCCATGGCATAACTTCAGAGGATCACTGCAGAAGCACGCGAATTAATTGAGTAAAATACTCTAACTAAACGTGTATTACGATGCGTAGAGTCGACGCACGTAGAAGTACCTGCCCTCTAGTACACAGCCAAACCTTGCTCTCTCGTGAACAGATGCTCTAGCTGTGTCAAAGCTAGTGAGACACCCACCGAGTGTTTTTGTATCGTAGGCGCGCTGAGCGGTTGCGCACGCCCATGATTTAAATATGCGGTCAATATAGGCAGTTCTTCTATAAGGTTATGAAACGTGGCCGACTCTACTTTATTTCATGTGTAAGGGTTTTTGAGTCATCCAAGTGAATCGAATCTTTTGAATCAGATTAGTTCACTTATTCGATCAGTGACCATGTGTGCAGGTTGTGTGTGTTAGCTGTATGAGTAGGCACAGTGAATCATTCATTAATAATTCCTTAAAAGCAAGTCGTTAACGGTGGCCACAATTAGCTAGGTCTACAGTCATTTATTAAAATTAGTGAGTAAATTAACTAAGATACTTTTTCCCAATTTAAACAAATCTATAAATTCTCTTCCACTCTGTCACCTGATCAAGTTGTGGCCACAAATAACAGCCTAAACTAAATAAGTGTTTCATTAACGTCATTTAGTGGTCACTAGTAATTTCCATAGTTCTAAAATGATTAATTTATTATTATTAGTATTATTATTTGGCTATTTGTGAACTATTTTTTTTTATTGGCTATAACATGAAAAGATTTCAGCTGATTCTCAAAATCCTCTTAAGCTTTTTCTTTCTTTCTTTCTTTTCTTTCTTTCTTTCTTTCTTTCTTTCTTTCTTTCTTTCTTTCTTTATGCTGATGATGTAAATTAATTCTGTCATTCTTTGGCATGAAGAGCAACTTATTCAGTACAGAACACATTTTTTTCCATTATGAATAAAACATATTATGAGTAAAAATCATGCTGGATATCAAGTTTCAGGTTGGTGTTGCCAGTGCCTATTCGAAATAGCAAGCTTGGAATCTGCCAATAAAAAAAAACAAAAAAACAACAGAATAGGCTAAAAGAAGGTTTGGTTCGGTTCTGTGATGCTCAGATAACCGATCTCTATTACATGTCTGTTCACTGTTTTGGTTGATGCGATATGGCATCAAAGGAGGACTGATGGGACAGATAGAAACCCTTTAACGTAAGATTTTCATTTGTAATGTATAAAGTGTCACATGTAAACAATTTGTATTGTGACAGTTCCTGTTTTGTTTGACATAAACAGGGAATAAAATTCAAAGAAGAATATTGCTGGCCCACTTTGGCTGAATTGGCCTTTATTCTTCAGTAATTGTGCTCGTATTTGTTATTAAAATTGGCATTCATTATTTTGTAGCTAACATAAATAATCTACTTTTATTTATTTATGTATTTATTTAGGAAACAGCAATTAGGATAATGAAGTCAGAGATGGAAGAAAGGAAATAATAGAAAGGAAGGCGAGGCAAGAAGTTCAGTCTATGGAGTTAAAAATGAGAAGAGAGAAATGTAGATGCAGAATATAATCTTTAAAATTGGACACATTAAAGTATATTTAAAGTGTTTAGAGAACATAAAGATATGTTTTAAATTAAGATACGGGATGATTTTTGATAAATCGGGGATGGCTTACTTTACCAGACCATCTGGCCCACACCTGAAAATGTTTTTTCTGGAGTGCATGATCTCAAAATGTTTAGTGGTACCGATACCTTGTAAATAACACATTACACACTGACCAAAATTTTAAACGCAACACTTTTGTTTTTGCCCCCATTTTTCATGAGCTGAACTCAAAGATCTATGACTTTTTATGTACACAAAAGGTCTATTGCTCTCAAATATTGTTCACAAATATGTCTAAATCTGTTTTAGTGAGCACTTCTCCTTTGCCAAGATAATCCATCCACCTCACAGGTGTGGCATATCAAGATGCTGATTAGACAGCATGATTATTGCACAGGTGTGCCTTCGGCTGGCCACAATAAAATACCACTCTAAAATTTGCAGTTTTATCACACAGCACAATGCCACAGATGTCGCAAGATTTGAGGGAGCATGCAATTGGCATGCTGACTGCAGGAATGTCCACCAGAGCTGTTGCCAGTAAATCGAATGTTAATTTCTCTACCATAAGCTGTCTCCAAAGGTGTTTCAGAGAATTTGGCACTACATCCAACCGGCCTCACAACTGCAGACCACGTGTAACCACACCAGCCCAGGACCTCCACATCCAGCATCTTCACCACCAAGATCGCCTGAGACCAGCCACCCGGACAGCTGCTGCAACAATTGGTTTGCATAACCAAAGAATTTCTGCACGAACTGTCAGAAACCATCTCAGGGATGCTAATCTGCATGCTCGTCGTCCTCATCGGGGTCTCGACCTGACTGCAGTTCGTCGTCGTAACCGACTTTATTGGGCAAATGCTCACATTCGATGGCATCTTGCACTTGGCAGATAGCAGACAGCGTGTATATTGTCCTGTGGGTGAGCGGTTTGCTGATGTCAACATTGTGGATCGAGTGGCCCATGGTGGCGGTGGGGTTATGGAATGGGCAGGCCTATGTTATGGACAATGAACTCAGGTGCATTTTATTGATGGCATTTTGAATGCACAGAGATACCGTGATGAGATCCTGAGGCCCATTTTTTTGCCATTCATCCACGACCATCACCTCATGTTGCAGCATGATAATGCACGGCCCCATGTTGCAAGGATCTGTACACAATTTCTGGAAGCTGAAAACATCCCAGTTCTTGCATGGCCAGCATACTCACAGGACATGTCACCCATTGAGCATGTTTGGGATGCTCTGGATCGGCGTATACGACAGCGTGTTCCTGCCAATATCCAGCAATTTCGCACAGCCATTGAAGAGGAGTGGACCAACATTCCACAGGCCACAATCAACAACCTGATCAACTGTATGAGAAGGAGATGTGTTGCACTGCGTGATCCAAATGGTTTTCACACCAGATACTGACTGACTGATTTTGACAGTTTTGATCTGACTGACAGTTTTACAAAAACTGGCCTACGTTACCTACAGTCGCCTTATTATTTTCAGTTCACTTAGTATATTCATGTTATTTTGTTGGTGTTACTTTCCTTGTACATAATTTTGGGATAAATTAGTGGTAGGGCTATTAGAAATGTGCTCATAAATATAGGTGACCTTGACTATTCAACTACTGTCCCTCAGTATTACAATTTGCTACAGTAATTATTGTAAAAATCTTTCTTTTGTTATAATCTTTTGAACAACTATCAAAACATGTGTTTCTTTGTCTACTATAGTTATTTGAGTCTATGACTCAAATGTGGACTTTCTAAGCAACACTTTGAAAAACAAGTGTGTTGTAGCCATATTTTAAAATATAACAGAAATAGATCTAATTATTCTAGCAATATGACTGCACCCATACAGCTACTTGTGCTTCCTGTTCCACATGAAGTAATTATATTTATTGGTCAGCAGATGGCGCCACAATACTGAACAATATTGTTTAGCATGCGCATGCACAATTGAAGAGGTAACCACTTTACTTAAAATATACATTTTTATTTATATTTATGTTTTAAAAACATAAATATAAGTTCTAAGTTTTAAAAACAAGTTTTAATCAAACATATTGAACAGTGAAAGATAATGTTAAATCAGATAGCAAGACATTTATACAAAAATAAGGTTGAAATGTAAGATTAAAATTTAAGAATCAAACATGCAACGTAATAAGGTCATGTATTTAGTTCAATGCATATTGAAACACTCATTTCTGCATACTGTTCACTAGGCCTACAACATTTAAAGAACCGCTAAAGCAATACTGTGCAATGTAGGCCTAAGTGTTATTGTAAACACAACCAAAACCTTCCTACATAGTGATACTATCATTTGACCTGCAGTTTGCGCTAATTTACCAAAAACGTGAAAGCACAGGCAACTAGTTGAATCTTTGAAATTAAGTTCACTCAACAACCTATATGCTGTCAATTAAATTTATTAAGAGATTGTTTAAAAAAAATTGGCCTAATAATTGGCCTAAAATTGGCCTAATAATAACACCTGAGAAGAGATGATGCCAACCCCTCAGACAACATACAGAATAACCCAATTTTGCCATAAGTTACATTTATTAAGTTTCTACAATATATAAAAATATTGTTTAAACTACCTTTCCTGTAAAGCTCTTTTTCAACGATTTGTATCGTAAAATGCGTAAAATACAAATAAACTTGAATTGAATTTTTTTACATATTCATACATCAAATAACAACAACTAGTGTATAGCCTAATTATATGACATGTACACAACAATGCATAAAATATGAAAGTGATTATACAACCAGCAATCAAAAACAATGATCATTATACACACCTATGGTTACTCATATGTATTCAAAACAGGGTTGAGGTGGTACTTTTTCAGCAGTTACTGGCAGAATTCAGTCTCTGGTTTCAGGTGTAACTGAAATCAATTCTAGAGTATTGACAGCTTGTTTGCAGGATTACACCCATCCATCTGAACAATTTAAACAGGAACGCATGTTGAAAAAATATTTAAATTATTAAATGATAAAAACGATGAATGTAGGTCCCAATTTATTGCTCTGATAAGAAGCATATACACTAAAACTAAGGAGAAATAAAAGCAGCGCCTCTCATACCAAATAAAAGTTGACTGAGTTCAACTTCCTTACTCTGTATTATTACTCAACTGTTAAAGATTGTAATATCAACTAAGGAGGTTGCTGCTATATTCACTTTGATTTGGCACAAGAGGAACTGCTTTGAGTCTGAAAATATTATTTTAGACAGACACTTTTCCCCTACAATACTTGAAGTACATGGGAAACAAATCTGTCTAAAATGCTGAAAGTAGAAATAAACACTTAATGTGTTTAAATATGAGTCATGTTTTCCATAGATCACATGCAATAGTCCACTCCATCATCATTTGCTAATGCTTCTGTCACTTGAAACTCTCATGACTTCGGGATGTGATGGAAAATGCCCTGCTCTTTTCCATATAACAAAGTGCATTGTGATAACTGGCTGTTTAACTCAATTTAACATAAATAAAAAGTATACACGAGTAGCATTCAATAACAGATGCATGACGCTCCTGAAACAGAGGTTGGAAGTGGCTGTCAGTCAGTTACAATCAGTTACCTGTTTGTCTTTTCATATGAGAAAAGAACTGGTCTTCCTATCTTGCTAAACATTTTTTCCAAGGCCCATTAAATAATCAATTCTAAATAGAAAATTACACAGCAGATTGAGAAACATGACATGACAGTTGCACCACTTAGTCATGATAATTTGATTGACATGAGTGTGAACATTTGAATAAGTCAATGACTAAATGGTGTGTGAAAAACAGAACGATGTTGCCCATTTGACATACCAAAGTGTGTCTGGACCTTTAAACAACAAAGATCAAACAATAAATGTCATGCAGGTATGATTTTTGTTTCATGGTCCAGTTATTTAAACTTCCTGGTCACACTACAGCTCACTGACATTACCAACATAATTTCCAAAGACGGAGGCAACTGTATTGAAAGGGTATTCAGGTACACAGAAATGTCTGTTACGTGGAAGTCTTGTTACAAGGTGCAACGGCCCGAGTGGTGGCCACACAAGAGTGGTAATGTGGATGTATCATCTCTCCCACACGCACTAGGGATGGGTGATACATCTTATTTTATTTTCGATACGATACCGATATTTTCAAGGCCAGTATCGTTGATAGCGATACCGATACCTCTGAACTAAACTGACCTTTGGAATTATTGAAAGAATATAATCAGTAATTATACTCACTTAATATTACATTTTAAAGCAATGGTTTTGTTTTACAATGCATAGGCCTTTTTTGTTTACACTGTCAGAAATAAAATATACTATAAGTGTATTTTAGCCCTTTACAGGGGCAGTAACCTCAAAGGTGCACCTATACCCCTAAAAGGGAGCATTTTAGTACCACACAAGTATGAATGCTTTAAGGTTAGAGAAGTTACAAATGTACACATTTGAGGGTGCCTCGTGAAAAATAAACATATAAATAAAATTTATTATTTTTATTACCATGGTACATTTGTGTTTACTGCAGTTTTACAACAAATACTGTGGTAAACTGCGGTTACTGTAATAAAACCATGGCTATTTTTTGTAAAAGGCTGGCAGGCTGTTGTACCCGTAAAGGTGAAACTTTAGCATTTTGTTTTCTATCAGATTTACTAACAGCAATTACAGAACATAACACAATCAATTTTAACTTTTAACAACCAGTTTAAATAAATGTAATTGCACAAACTAGCCTATTTAAAATAGATATTACATGTACACAAGATTTTGTAATATATATATATATATTAAATAAGTCTCATGCTCACTTAGGCTGCATTTATTTGTACTAAAATACAGTAAAAACGGCAATATTGTGAAACATAACAATTAAAAATAACTATTTTATATTTTAAAATGTAATTAAAAATGCATCTATGATCAAAACTGAATTTTCAGCATCATTACTCCAGTGTTAAATGTCACACGACCTTCAGAAATAATTATAAAATAATTTGCTGCTCAAGAAACATTTCTGATTATTATTGCTGCTATTTGATATGATATTTGTGTGGAAACCGTGATGCATCTTTCAGAATTAATTTTAAATAGTAACAATGTTATGTAATTTGGGAATGTTATGTAATTTGTAATTCTGGTAATCTGTTTCTTAAGATATGCTTATGCTTCTGATGCTTTTTGGAAACGCAGCCCTATTTGAACAAGCACTGTGAGCCCAGAGCCACACACACCGCCTCTCACTCTGGCTCTGTGTGAGCCAGGCATCAGCAGTGAACTGATCAGGCATCAGCTGTGATTGATTGCTTCTGTCTTTCAGCATTTGCGTGTATTCCGATGAGCAGCAGAAATGGTTCTATCCAACACAATTAATCGCTAATATAGTCTATTTATTTAAGCACCGAAGTTCTTGATAAATAAATACAATTAACGGTGTTTCGTCCCAAGACGTAATTACTTTTTATTTTGTTGTATTTGTGCAGAATTTGATATTGCTACTGATGCAGTGTTTTGTTTGTGCTCTCTCTCTCTTTCCTCACTCTACTCCATGCAAAGCTTAATGAAGATCAGCTGGTCCTAATTGTCATCAACTACTGGCTAGCTCTGATTGGCTGCTGGAGGGAGAGCTTGTGGATAAAGCTGGAGACTCCCTATGAAGATGGCCTCTTTGCCTTCGCTGTTTCCTGAGACTGTTTTCATCTGTCTTAGACATTATCTTGTGTGCTAATAGTTGATCTGTTGGCCTTTTGGTTGTTAGTGTACAACTTATTTATCTTTGAACATATTTTGTTGCTCGGTTTTACTTAGGTGAATTCACAACTTGGGATGTGAGTTAAAACTTTATAAATGTAGTTTTTGCAGCAGTAGGGAGGTGGATGCCTTTTTTGTTTAATGTCCATGTTTTCTCCTTTTTTTGCTTGTGTATGTAAATAAAATGTATACGTACGTTTTGTTTGGCTACTTTAAACTTTGGTGGGTGAGGAAGTTCTATATTGTAAAAAATATGGATTTCGATTTGATAAAGTTCGCTCTGTCTCCTTCTTTGGATGAGTTTAACTGTTGTTGAAAAAATATCTGCTTTTGATAGCTGACTTTTATAACGTGACTATGTGACCCTCTAGAAACAAATGAGCAATAAAAGAGGAGTTGAATAGCAAGTTAGTAGAGGCTGGTATATTTTCAGAACACATACTAAAGCAGGAGGATGAAGCTGACATTGGCACAGAAGCTGACTTAAGTTCGGCAGCAAGCAGTAAAGATGCAGCTTCCGCAGATCCTCAGGTAGCTCTGAAATTAAAAGAGCTTGATCTCGCATTAAAAAAGCAGGAGCATGAGACTCAGCTGCTTCAGCTAAGAGCTCTTGAAATCCAAGCAGATTGTGACATTGAGTTGCGCAAGCTTGAGTTAGAAGTGCAAATTCTACGTAGTCGCCCGATTCCTACACCTCTTTCTAGACCAGTGTTTCTCAATTCCAGTCCTGGGGACCCCCTTCTCTGCACAGTTTGCATGTCTCCCTTATGACTGAGATCATCAGCTCGTTAGTTCAGTTCATGTCTCTCTCTACTAATAAGCTGATGAGCTCAATCAGGTGTGTTAAATAAGGGAGACATGCAAAATGTGCAGAGCAGGGGGTCCCCAGGACTGGAATTGAGAAACACTGTTCTAGACTACCTTCCTCTAGTGATAGCATTGCATCTAAATCTGAATTCGATGTTGGCAAATATGTCAAGTTAGTACCCCCCCTTTCGTGAATCAGATGTAGACTCTTATTTTGTTGCTTTCGAGCATGTTGCCGCCAAGTTGAATTGGCCAAAAGACATGTAGGCTTTACTGCTGCAGTATAACCTCATTGGAAAAGCACAAGAGAAATGTGCTGCTCTGCCAACTGAGGAATCTTTGGACTATGACACTGTGAAAGCAGCCGTGCTAAGAGCATACCAGTTGGTGCCGGAGGCATGTCGCCATACATTCAGGGCGTGTTTAAAGCAAGCCAAACAAACTTATGTTGAATTTGCAAGAGAGAAATGTTATTTTTGAAAAGTGGTGTCTTGCCAGCAAGGTTACCACTTATGAGGAATTGCAACAATTAGTCTTGATTGAAGACTTTAAAACCTGTGTACCGGAAGACGTTGTTCTTTATTCAAATGAACAAAAAGTGTCAACTTTCTGATGCGGCGGTGCTTTCTGATGAATTTGCACCTACCCACTGAACTGTCGTTGCCTCTGGGCGCCAATCTAAAACTTCCCTGGCTACAGAGACTATAGTTCAATGTGCACTCAAAATTAATGTCAGTAAGACTAGTGGTGGTGGGAAGTCTGTCTCAAAGAGCGGAGAAAGGAGGGTTTGCTTTTACTGTCTCGATCCTGGCCATATGATCTATGATTGTAAGGCTTGAAAGCAGAAGGCCACAAATACAAAACCTAAAAGCGTTGCGTCTGTACAATCAGTTCCTGATTTGTTTGCTGCTGACACATTGTCATATGGCCCCTTTCTTCTGACAGGTTATGTATCGCTAGCTGGTGACTCTGCAGATAAGTGCATGCAGGTTCTAAGAGATACTGGGTCAGCTCAATCCTTTGTGCTTGAGGATGTTTTGACCTTCTCTGATGCGTCATATACCGACGCAAATGTCCTTATGCATGCTTACGAGTTGGGCTGAATTAGCGTTCCGTTACACAGTCAACTTGAAGTCTCAAGGTTCAAGGTTCAAGGTTTCTTTATTTGTCACATGATAAATTATACAGGGTATAATCAAAAGTGAAATGTAGGTCAAATCAGGTCCGCTCAGTGGACAGTGCAAAGAATAAAAAAAATAAAGTCAAAATTAAATTATATAAAAAGTAACACCACACAAGAGTATATGTATATATATATATATATATATATATATATGTAAAAATAAGAAGTAAAATGTGCAATAGAATAAAGAAAAGTGCAAAACAGTAAAACAGTAAGATGTGCAAAACAAATTGGATGTGCAAAAACATTATATTATATGGGACTTAATAAATATTAGTATAAACAGGAGGGATGAGAGGGATGTGCAACGGGTTGTACTGGGTATGCACACATAGCGGCAATATGGATGATGAGAATATGAATGTTTTTGTTATTTTTTTTACAGATAATAATGAGTCTTGTGAAAGTTTATGGAACAGAGTTTGTGTTAAGGAGCCTGATGGCCTGAGGGAAGAAGCTCTTCCTCAGTCTCTCTGTCTTTGCCATCAAGCTCCTGTAGCGCCTGCCAGATGGCAGTAAACGGAAAAGATGGTTACCGGGGTGGTTTGAGTCTTTGGTGATTTTAGCAGCTCTGTGTGTAGAGCCCGAGATGCGCTCAGCTAAGCGCACGACTCTCTGTAGAGCTTTGCAGTCCTGGTTTGAGGAATTACCATACCACACCGAGATGCACTGAGTCAGAACACTTTCTATGGCCCCTGAATAGAACGTTTTCAGGATAGCTGGAGAGACCCTGAATTTCCTCAGCTGTTGCAGATGGTACAGCCTTTGCCTGGCTTTCTTAACCTGAGTTTGAATGTGTGTAGTCCATGTCAGGTCCTCGGAGATGTTTACACCGAGGTACTTGAAGCAGCTCACCCTCTCCACAGGGGTCCCACTGATCATAAGAGGAGTGTAGGGCCGCTGCTGTCTCTTCCTGAAGTCCACGATCAGCTCTTTGGTTTTGCTCACGTTCAGAGAGGCAGTTGTCCTGGCACCATGATGTAAGTCTCCACCTCATCCAAGTATGCGGTCTCGTCGTGTTGTTAATGAGGCCCAGGACCACAGTATCATCCACAAATTTAATGATAGATGTGGAGCTGTGAGAGGACACAGTCGTGGGTGTATAGAGAGTATAGCAGGGGCTCAGGACACAGCCCTGTGGGGCTCCTATGTTCAGGGTGATGGAGTTGGAGGTGAACTGGCCGACTTTCACCACTTGTGGTCTGGCGGTGAGGAAATCTTGAATCCAGTCACAAAGTGAAGTGTTTAGGCCGAGGTCTGAGAGTTTAACAGCCAGCTTGGTGGGGACTATAGTATTGAAAGCGGAGCTATAGTCAATGAATAACAGCCTGACATAGTTGCCATTTTGCTGTCGATGTGGGTGAGGGAGGAGTGCAGTACCTGAGAGATGGCATCATCAGTAGACCTATTTGGCCGGTAGGCAAACTGAAGAGGGTCCAAAGTAGCAGGGATGGAGGAGCAAATGTGTTTCTTTAAAGTCTCTCAAAACCTTCATGACTGTCGATGTAAGGGCAACTGGACGATAGTCATTCAGGCAAGAGGGTTTACTGTTCTTGGGCACAGGGATAATGACAGATTTTTAAAGCGGTGGGGACCACAGAGGTAGTGAGGACTCATTAAATATGGATGTAAACAAACCAGCAAGCTGATCAGCACAGGACCTCAGAACGCGGCCAGTAATCCCATCGGGTCCTGCTGCTTTTTCTGCTCACTCTCCTTAGTTCCTCCGAACATCATCCTCTGAAAGGGTGATAGCATAATCATTGCTGCTCTGTCTGCTGCTTTTTGACGCGCTGCTCGGCAGAATCGCGCCGCTGTTGCATTCAAAGCGGCCGTAGAAGTTGTTTAGCTCTACGGCTAGCAACGGGTCTGCTCTCACCTCCACAGAGTTGTTGTTTCCAGAGGAACAGATGGTCTTTAGTCCCTGCCACATGCGTCGAGAAGTCCCTGCCACATGCGTCTGACCTTGTTACGGGCCTGGTCCAACTGGGTCTGTGTAAAAAGTTGCCCGTGGACAATGTCAGCCTCATTCTTGGAAATGACCTTGCCGGTGATAATGTTTTCCCTAGTCCAGTAGTCGTAAGTAAGCCAGTAGTCTGTGATTCCCCTGATCTCTCTGCGACGTCTATCCTCTAGCTTTTCCAGCTTGTGCTGTTATGCGGTCCCAGTCAAGAAGCTTTCAATATGTTGTGGATCTCTCTGATTCTTTCCTGAATCCAGAACAAGTTATCTGTTGAGAATGAAGTGGTCCCTGAGCATGACTCCCAGTTTCCAGCTGAACTCCCTTCCAAAGTGGGTAAGGAACATTTGACTGCTGCCCAGAAGTTGGACCCTACACTTGTAAACTGCTTTGGTGCTGCACTTGACAGACGCAATCTTTTGTTGGTAAAGGTAACATACTTTTGGGACGATGGGATTCTGATGCGCAAGTAGCAGACAAAATCTTCAGATGGAGATGATTGGCAAACAGTATATCAGATTGTTTTGCCTTCCAATTATCATTCCCATGTTTTGAAATTGGCACACGAAAATATTCTTCCTGGACATCTAGGTGTCACAAAGACATTTCAGCGGATAGTTAAACAATTCTACTAGCCTGGAGTCAAATCTGTTGTCTCTAGTTTCTGCCGGTCATGTGATATCTGCCAGCGTGTGGGAAAACCAAATCAAACCATTCCTAAAGCTACTCTTCAGCCGCTACCTGTCATTTGAGAGCCTTTTGAGAGGCTGGTGATGGATTGTGTAGGGCCTCTTCCAAAGTCGAAACATGGGCACCGGTATATTTTGACAATAATGTGTACTACAACCTGTTATCCTGAAGCAGTACCATTGCGTACGTTGAAAGCACAAGTAGTGCTGAAGGAGGTCAAGTTTTTCACCACATTTGGTTTGCCATTGAGTTATTCAAACCGACCAGGGCTCTAATTTCACCTCAAAGGTTTTTGGACAAATGCTAAAGGAGTTGGAAATAACACATTACATGTCTAGTGCATACCATCCCGAGTCACAGGGAGCAGTGGAACGCTTTCATCAAACCCTAAAATCCTTGCTCCGCACCTTTTGTATTGAGACTGGAAAGGAATGAGTGGATGGCTTGCCATTGCTCATGTTTGCTGTGAGAGAGTCTGTTCAGGATGTAACTAGGATTTAGTCCTGCTGAGCTTGTGTTTGCTCACACTGTTCGTGGCCCTTTGAAGTTGTTAAAGCAGTAGTTAATGGGTAAGGATAGTGCACCCATTTCTGTTCTAGACTATGTCTGTTCTTTCCGGGAACGGCTGCAAAAAGCCTGTGAACTGGCAAAAACTCATCTTTCCATTGCACAGTCTAAGATGAAGACTCACTTTGAAAAAAGAGCAGTACAGTGCAGTTTTCAACCCGGTGAGTCTGTTCTTGTGTTACTTCCCATTCCTAGCTCAGCTCTACAGGCTAAGTTTTCGGGGCCTTATTCAAGATTATTTGAATAACGCTTTTTACGATACAATCGTTGAAAAGCAACTTCACAGGAAATTAAGTTTCTAAAATAGATTTACATTGTAGAAATCAATATAATTAACTTATGGCAAAATTTGGTTAATTCAGTATAATCGCTGATGGTTGACGTCCTCCGAGGGGTTGTCATCATCTCTTCTCAGGTGTTCGGTCATCTCAGATCATTTAAGGGTTGGATCCAGACTGAAGCTTGTGTAATTCCTAGTTACCACGGGAAATATGATTTTCAAAAGATAGGTTGCTGTCTAATACAACACCCAGATGTTTGACTGTAGAGGAAGTAACAGTATATCCGTCTAGTTGCAAATTGAGATCCAAGATATTATGTGTTCTGTTTTTAGGTCCAATGAGTAATATCTCTATCTGGAAAAAGTTATTGGTCATCCAATCTTTTATATTTTTAACACACTCCGTTAGCTTAGATAGTTTAGAAGTTTCATCTAGTCTTGTTGAGATACTGTATATAATCCCGTATTTTCTAATAATATTACCAAGGGGCAACATGTATATTGAAAATAGCAGAGGACCTAGGACAGATCCTTGTGGTACTCCATACTTTACTGGTGATAATTGAGATGACTCCCCGTTTAAATAAACAAAGTGGTAGCGATTGGACAGGTAGGATCTATACAATCTTAAAGCCTGCCCTTGAATACCTGTATAGTTTTGTAATCGATCTATGAGTTTGTCATGATCTATAGTGTCGAACGCAGCACTATGATCAAGTAAAACTAGCAATGAGATGCAGCCTTGGTCTGACGCAAGAAGCAAGTCATTTGTAATTTAACAAGTGAAGTTTCTGTGCTATGGCGGTGCCTAAAACCTGACTGAAATTCTTCATAGATATGATTTTTTTGCAAGAAGGAGCACAATTGAGCTGACACAACTTCTTCTAAAATGTTTGACATAAACGGAATATTACCTGAGATTTGCCAGTTCACAAGGATCTAGTTTTGGTTTCTTAATAAGAGGCTTAATAACCGCCAGCTTGAATGTTTTATATAGTTCATATACTATAGTTAATAATAGTGAGAAGCGGTTCTTCTGCCACAGGTAACAACTCTTTCAATAATTTAGTGGGTACAGGATCTAATAAACATGTTGTTGGTTTAGATGCAGTGATAAGTTTATTTAGCTCATCCTGTCCTATAGTTGTAAAGCAATGCAGTTTTTCTTTGGGTGCGATGAATGAAGCTGATGTACTAGACACTGTAGAATCTACATTTGTTATTGTATTTCTGATGTTATCTATTTTTTCAGTAAAGAAATTCATAAAGTCATTACTGTTAAACTGTGAGGGAATATTTAGATCAGGTGACATATGTTTATTTGTTAATCTTGCCACTGTGATAAATAAAAACCTTGGCTTGTTTTGGTTCTTATCTATGAGTTTGCGGATATGCTTGGTCCTGGCAACTTTAGAAGATTTTTATTATTATTTGTCGCATATACTCTGTATGATACACAAATATACAGAGTATAACCAGCTGTGAAATGTGTTCTCTGCATTTAACCCATCCAAGTGCCCACACACTTGGAGCAGTGGGCAGCCGACGTGGGGGTTCAGTGGGGGTTCGGTGCCTTGCTCAAGGGTCTCACCTCAGTCGTGGATAATTCCTGCGGGAGCCGATATTCGAACCCACAACCTCAGGTAACAAGGCCAACGCTTTATCCATTAGGCCACGGCTGCCCCTAGAGCCTGTCTATAGCTGGACATACTGTTTTCCCACGCAATTCTAAAGACTTTCAAGGTAGCTTTTCTCCATTTGGGCTCAAGATTATTAGTTTCTTTCTTGAGAGAATGGGTATAACTGTTGTACCATGGCTCAGCACGTTTTTCTCTAACCTTTTTCAATTTGATGGGGGCAACAGTTTCTAACGAATTAGAGAAGATAGTTCCCATGTTGCTAGTAATTTTGTCTAGTTCATTTGTATTTATGGGTACACCGAGCAGTTGAGAGAAATCAAGCAGGTTATTTGTGAATCTGTCTTTAGTGTCCTATAATTAGTGCTTTATCAACATTAACCAATAGGTCTGAGATAAAAGCTGCAAATTATTTTAGAAAATCTGTCTATGGCCCTGGCGGTCTATACACAGTAGCCAGAGCAAGAGATATACAAAATAAATCTGTCCTATCTGACAGTGTAACATTAAGCAAGTATTTCGAATGAGTTAAACCTGTATCCTGTTTTCTGAGTAACATTGATAATATCATGATATTTTGTTGCGACACCGCCACCACGACCAGTCTGACGAGGCTCATGCTTAAAAAAGTCGCTTGGTGTAGTAATTTCATTTAGACCAAAAAATCTTTTGATTTAAGCCAGGTTTCAGTCAGACAGAGTACATCAAAACTATTATCTGTGATCGTTTCATTTACAATAACTTAAATTTAAGTTTAGTCAACTTAAATAAATCAAGCACGTCCCATTTTACTAAAGTCTTGTTACATGATTTTCACATGAAGTTGGCCTTTTATGGAGGAACAAAAGAGCACCGCTGGAAAGGGGGTAATAGTTTTATCTCGATAACTGTATTTTCATAATCTTGGAAGCCAAAATTGAAATCGAAACTGAATTTCGATAAATTGCACAGCCCTAAGTGAGAGTCTTAAAATGTTTTATTTATTCAGCAGATTAAAAAATCTGCTTGAATACATATCTGCATATGAATGAACAGCTAAAGGCACAACTAGACACTAGAGCGACCGAATAAAAAATGGCGCCATAACACCGGGAAGTTTTATCAGACAGCCCGTTTTAAAATAAATGAGCCCAGTCGAGGCTTGTCCTATCCATCACACAATTAAACAACTAACAATTAATTTAAAAGCTTTGTTAGCGAGTGCAGAGAGCATGTTTGGTGCATGTGTCTCAGAGCTTACGCGATCGCGGCACTGACGGCAGCTCCGGTGGATCTTCAGATGAACGTGAATCATTTATCCTTCTCCGTCTCTGTGAGTGCATTAAACCTGTCATGATTATATAGGAAACTTGATGTCCCGTGCTGTTCCGTTCATTCAGTGCAGCTTTGCATGCGGTTGTGAATCCTGACAATGTAAAGGCGTCAGTTCAGCTATATACATGCGGTTCTGACTTCTGATGGTCGTATAATAATAGAACGCTCTATGAAGTGATGTTGTTATACTAGCCTTTAACTTCTGCTCTAGAGTCTTGTTTGTGTTAAACATGGCAGAAAAACAGTCTTAAGTATGGATAACTGCAGGCTCGCACAATGGGCATGGCTAAAGGTGCGATGCGTCGACACACTCCATGCTGATCGACATATTTTTATAATCGATGACATCGACTAATCCCTGCAGCACTACTACAAATATGAATGGGAGTATTTGTAGTAGTGTAGTACGTTTGTAGTACGTTTGGGAGGTCAGTTTTTAGTTCTAAATGGTTTGACAATTTTCTTTTTGTTTATTGGTTTATTTTTTTTAATGATTTATGAGTTATTTGTTTTTTTGTGTTCAATTTTCTAGTGAAAAGCTTGTGTTCCTTGTTCCTGACTTCTCGGTCCCTCACACAAGGTAAAACTCTTTCTCTGGAAAAGTAGGAGTGGTATATGTGAATCTTTGTTGTTTTTGTATACCTGGTCTAGCAGTCGTATCACGTCTTCGTTTACAGTATTTTAAAGTATGTATTTGTTATGACGATGTAGCATCAGTTGATTTATGCTAGTTGTGATACACAACAATCAGTAGGTACCACCCGATATAGTTAATTCATTAATTAATATAGTTAATTCATTAATACAACACATGTAACAAATTCTTATTAAAGTGCATTAAAAAATTAGATAAATAAAACATGTTAATGGCACAAATATAAATTGAGCAAAAGTTTTTTATTGTTGCATAAAATGCAAGTTGTTTTATTTTATGTTGTAGCAAAGAAAATTAGATTAAATCGCTTATTGTTTTGCATGTTGAGAGTGAATAGAAACAAAAAAATATGTTTGTAGTTGGAGGTGAGGCATCAAACTGAAAAAGCCAGAACGCACGGCACAAAAATGATTGATCTTGTTTGTGCATTCGAGTGCGTCCAGTAGTACAAAGCTGATCAGATTACACAGAAGGAAACAAATCATTGTACTAAAGAAAGTAGAAATGACAGTTAAGCAGATTACCTGTCAGCCATTCCACCCTTTCAATGTTGCTGTAAACAAAACCGGTTAAGCAGTCAATCCATGCAGTTATCTTGGAAGTAAACCTGTAGTTTTTTTGATCCAAATTAGGTGTGAAACATTTCTAGTGAAGATTATTGTTGAAATGTATGACAAGGAACGTGATCATATGATATATTTACAGTGAAATTCTGGTTTTATCTCAGCCATACAATTGATTTAGTTCGAAGAGAGGCCATTATCTAATGTATCATCAGCTTTTTACTGTGCGGCCGTGTGTATATTTGGAATTCACTTGTGACTTTTAATCATGCTTAGGGGTTTTGAGTCAGAACTGAAGAAGAAAAATAAAAAAATGAAGTGTTAAACTGGCTGTTGAGTATAATAGGTTACATGCAATATTTATGTTTATTCATGGCAACACTCTACTGTGCTTTGGACACTCACCCACACATGTATTAGTAATGTGACCTGCCAGTTTCTTTTTTTCTTACCCTTTTTTAGCTTAAGACATTTAAATGTGTAAAATGGGATGTTATCAGATTTGATGTCAAACTGTGTCCAAAAATGTGTAACTATATTTCCATTTATTAAATGTGCAAATATTAATTGAACACAAATCAAATACTGCCTAAAAGACACTTGGAATCTTTTTACAAAAAAACATTCAATTTTCTTAATGTTAATTATTATTACATTAACCTAGATAATCAGAATCAGAAGGGGCATTAATGCCAGGTATGTTTACACAAACAAGGAATTTGTTTTCGTGCCCGAAGCTACCGCAGTGCAACAAAATGACAGTGACAGAACAAAAAACACAGATAATAAAAAGAGGAATTAAAAAGAACAAGTAAATAAGGAATAACAATATACAAATTGACAATTGTATTTACTGGTATATAACAATGGACAGTTTTGTATGTACAGGTATATTATGTGCAGTTGAAGTGTATACTAAGTATGTGTGTTAGATAAATAATTGTATAAATAGTGTGTGTATCATAATTATTGTCACGTGTTCATGAGATGGATTGCCTGAGGGATGAAACTATTTCTGTGTCTGGTTGTTCTGGTGCTCAAAGCTCTGTAGCGTCAACCAGATGGCAACAGATGTGAACGGTCCAGAGTGATTTTGACAGCCCTCACTCTGGATCGGTACAGTTCTTGGAGAGTAGGGAGGGTTGTACCAATGATTCGCTCAGCAGTCCGGACTACCCTCTGAAGTCTTCTGTGGTCAGATTTGGTAGCTGAGCTGAACCAGACAGTTATTAATGTGCAGTAGGGGTTGAACGACTTCTGATTTTTAAAAGTCGACTTTTATGTGATGAAAGTCAAGTCGAAGTCGACTAATCGCTGATAACATCATTAATGAACAAATAAGTCTGGAGCTGTGACAAACACCTTGTGCACAACTATGAAATATGACACAGCGCTGCCCACATGACTATTGCACCTATAACAGCTCATTTTTATCAGTTCTTTAGTCTTTGGATCGTTATATTTCTCATAGATTCCTGCTCGTTCTAAATCAGATACAGATAAGTAGTACAGTAAAGGTTACATTCATATGAATGAATGCATTAGTGAGAGCAATTGCGTGTGTGAATTAATTCTACCTGGTAGCGTCTTTCTACTAGTAGTGAAGCTGTGGGATTTAGTTAAAAAATATATACTTTAACTTTTCAGTTTTTAAACTATTTTACAGAGAAATCACAGAACAGTGTTGATAACAATTAGAGATCGACCGATATATCGGTTTACCGATATTTTTCCCGATATTTAAGCATTTTACCATTATCGGTTATCGGTTTTGAAAAAAAAAAATATCGTTTTTTTTTTTTTGTCGTCACATACATAATTATACAGAGTAGGCTATAACCAGCAGTGAAATTTGTTCTCTGCATTTGACCCATCCAAGTGTGCACACACCTGGAGCAGTGGACACTGTTCACTCAGGAGAAGCTCCAGCAAAACCACCGCATGTAACTTTATACAAGATTCACTCGTTTGAAACACGCTGAATTATATTAACATTTACTATCGAACAATTATTTTACCAATAAACATCTAAATAAATACATCTCTATCGAAATTAATTATTTATTATCTCTGCAAGCGATCGCAGTTTGAGTAGTTCTGTGTAAATACAGAGATAAACCGCGCTGTCAGCAGTTTTCATAATCTAGAATGACAAAAACATTTGAATTCTGATATAACATGCCAGTTGAGCAATGCAATAAAATAGGCCTACAATGTTTTGTTTGTTATAGCTTATTTAAATATTCCAGAGAATATAACAGCTTATGAACCTAAAACTGTAGTTTAAAATGAAGTTGATATTTTGTTTGAGTTTTCCCTCTTTTCCTTAGGTTTTAAATAAGCCTGCAAGCGCCGTGCGCGTTTTACTTTGACTTTAATATCAGCAGCAATTCGGCATCAAACAGTGTTTAAAATAAAAATCAGCAAATACTGTGGAACCAAATAAATGAGAAACGAATGTTTTTTTTTTAAAACATTATCACTTAGATCAGGGGTAATAGATCGTATTCACCTCTCTACGTATTCTGTGTTTAGGAGGAGAAATATGGTTCTCTGTATGAGAACATGATACACAAACTACTGCTCTCACTGGATAAAAGAAGCCAGTGTCACACTGGTACACACAAGTTTGGATGGGCAAGTTTCTGCTTGAATACAGCTCAGTATATAGTTGAATACAGCGACGTGAATAGTGCATAATAATAAAACACAATTTTATTTATTATTATTAAATTAATGCAACATAAAGATACATCACAACAAGCCTTTTTAATTATTTATTTAATGTGTATTTTATCATTTATTTACTTTTCACTTGGTAGATCTCGGTGAGTTTTCTCCTTGACTTAGATTAATGTCAGACTCAGAAGTCAACAGGCTAAAAACGGGTGCTTTTACATTTCGTTTTGAAACTCTTCCGCATCTAGTCTTGTCTGTGTCACCTCATGTCTCTCATCTTGTCTATCTCACTCTACTTGTCATCTCTTCACGTGATAAATGAAATCTGATCTGTGATGTAGAGGTCTGCGCGGGACTGTTTTTTTAGGTTTTATTCCGCACACACCCGCTCCCGCGATATGTTCTGTTTGTTCACATTTCTGATGAAAGACAGAGATAGGCTAACAAATAAAAGTTTAATCTGCACAAAATTATATTTATTTTATTCGTCTTGTCAAGAGTCTTGAATTTATTGACTGAAAAATGTCAATAAAATTTTGCTGCCAACACGGAATAAAGTTTCACAGAGAGGAAAACAAAAATTGTTATCCCTATTATAATTTGTTTTGTCAGGATATAATTCGTTTATGCTAACATTCAGCCTACAACTCAATAGGAAATAAATGAAGGTTTAGCCTAATAGCTATTTTATTAGTCTTGACAAAACACTAAATTCATTTAACATCTTGCTGTTAACACAGTGAAAAGTGCAGCAGAGAAAAAATAAATAAATTCGACACAGTCTGTCATTTAAAATGATAGGATAAGCATAATACAAAAAAAGGGAAAGAGAATTGCATGTCCTTCAAGGACAGCGGAGTAATAAATCTGGTCGGGACAGCCGGCAATGCAGACCTAGACTGCTGTGATGCAAGACTCTCGTTCGTCAGCCGCGTTCAGTTTTAATTTTAGTGTCCTCTATCTGAACGAATTTATTTTTATTACTATAAAAACAATCTAATGGACGGTGGGGGACGGTGCCACGGTGAGCAAGTAATGTAACAGTGTTGCGGCTTAACACCAGTATAACCGTCGTCACGTCTATCACGGCAAGCCTACTTCACTCTGTTATTTATTTACTTTATAACAGTAAATAAATATCGGTTCTGAATATCGGTTATCGGTTACATAAACGTATAAATATCGTTATCGGTTATAAAAAATCAATATCGGTCGATCACTAATAACAATACATTTTCGCGCTGAATGATTCTGTGCGCTCGATCTGCGCATGATGCGCGCTACTGTCTGTAGCCTATGTGTGTGCGTTACAGTGCAGCAGCGCATTAGATTAGAATGTGATTAACTTACCTGTACAATAAGCTGTTTAAAATGTGCATTCTGCCATTCAATTTCGAGCATCCAGTAATATAATCACACATGTCTTGTTGACTGCATTCAGAGTATGATTAGTTTGTAATTTTAACTGTTTGGAAACGGAGTGTAAATGTGGATTTATTATCCTATTGCGCCCTCTATAGGACTAGTCGACTTCAAGCTTAAAGCGTCATGGCAGAGCACTGAAGTCGATTAGTCTGTGCAACCCCCTTTTTCTGAGCGTGTTAAGCTCCAGGTTGTAAAGACTGCATACAACAGCCAGCTCCTTAACCTCCTGTCTGTAAGCAGACTCGTCACCATCCTGAATGAGGACGATCAGTGTGGTGTCGTCTACAAACTTCAGGGGCCTCATTTAAAAAAAATTGTGCAGAAACCATCCTAAATTTCACCTTGCGATCATTTCTCCGATATGTGTACGTCCGATTCATAGAATGAATGTACGAACAGAAAACATGCGTACACGTCTCTTTCAGATGTGAAATCTATGAATCGCAAATGATCTTGAACTTTCACACAATTGAATAGTTTCACCTCTTTGCCTTGTAAACGACTCATGATTAATAACATTAACATAGCACGTGCATTAACATAACACATACATTTGTTGATAAACAACCACAGAATATAGTAGTATCATTTCAAATTTGCTGATGGAGCTATACATTCTTCTGCATTTACTATAATGTAGCATATGTTCACATGTAAACATTGAATATTTTATTATATCAAAATGGCCGCTGAACTCTGCTCTTTTGATTGACACCTTATTTGAGCCAATAGGTGCATCTTAGAGGGGTCAGCGGTAGCCAAAGAGTGTTCAGCATTGGAGATGGGGCCGCCCTATTTTGATGGACAGTATATCGATCCAATTGCATTAGAGTCTGCAAATGACTGTCGTATCTGATAGCCAATGAGCTTCTGAAAAGAAGGATTTGACGCATTAGGGTTCGGTTCAAGTTAGCGGACTCTAAAGTTTGTGCGCAGAGATTAAAGTAACACACGCGTTGAGTGCGTGAACATGCGCTCCGGGAGAGTTTACAGGTAAAAAAACATTATAGGCTAATTATGGCAAATAAAGAGAACGAGTACGAGAAAAACTAACTTTGAAGTTGTTGAACAATGTGCTCGGCGTAACAGAGATGACATTTTTGACAAAGGGAGCAATGTTTCATCCATTGAAGCAGAGGGGATGTTTTTGGATGGAGGATAATTTTTTGGAGGTGACTTTTACTTTCAAAAAGTAAGTGTTTTATTACATTATATAATTATATTTATATATATTATACATATAATTATGTATCTTATACATATTTTATAGTATATGTTGAGGTATATGTTTGTTTTGAGATCTTTCAGGCTAACTTGCGGTCTGTGTGTGTGTGTGTGTGTGTGCATGTTTATGTGGTTTATGAGGACACAAATTTTTATAATGACATGGGTATGACAGGTATTACAAGGAGAAGGTGATTTATGAGGACATTTTCAGTGTCCCCATAATTCAAAACGCTTATAAATCATACAGAGTGAGTTTTCTGTGGGGAAGGTTGAAATGCAGTGAGGGCTAAGTTTAGGTGTAGGGTAGGTGTAGGGCAATAGCACATACAGTTTGTACAGTATAAAAACCATTACGTCGAAAAAAATCGTCAAAAACACTATAATCAGAATCAGAAGAGCTTCATTACAAGTATGTTTACACACACAAGGAATTTGTCCTGGGGCCCGTTTCAAAAAGGGAGGTTTGTCAAACCCGAGAAAGCAGGGTAAGTCAAGCCCGTTTCTGAAAGAGAGGTAACTTCTACTCAGAGTCAATTACCGTGGTAACTTACTCCGTGAACCTAACCTGGTCGGGAGCAGGTTTTCTTCGGTAAACCCAGAGTTTCTTTCGGTCTCCTCTCCCTTTTTAGTTTTAGCGAGGTTTAAATGCCTAATTCAAACTGCAAAATAGATTTTCTTACTGAGTATTTTTTGTCTTATTTCAAGTACAAATATCTAAAAATGTAAAATTATATATGAAAAAATTGTCAATATTTAGTCTTGTTTCCTGGGGGATTTTCCTTTTTAAGTGCATTTTACATAAAACATGTAAAATTGTCCGCCATTGGGTAAGAAAAATAATCTTAATGCAAACGGAAACAAGAATATGTTTAATGTCTTACCCCATTGGAAGATAATTAGCAAAATAGGAAAAATGCACTTTAAAACATCGGAGATGCAGAGCACATTATAAGTCCTGTATGCAGATTTTAGGGAAAGTGTGCATCGATCTCATACTCATTCTGATCATTTGTCCTGGGCACAAATCCGTCAAAGAGGAGTTTCACAGGACTGTAGGTCAGTGGTCTGACAATAAATCTGATAAATGATGTTCACTTGATAACATCTTTCTGTGACATCTGGAAGTAACGCTGAATTAGCCACCTCGTAAAATATGTCCGGATTGCCGTGAGATCGGGCTGGAAGTAATGTGGTTGGATGCATTGATGACAAGCATATCTCCACCATCATCGCACCTTCTGAAAATGAAACTAATTACTGTATGGAATTTGGAGGGGTAGTACAAGCCGTAACCACCTCCACTGCTGTTAAATAAACAAATTATTCACTTTTTTATCATCTTTATTTCCTAATACAAAAGCAAAAGTTATTCTTTTTACTTTTGGATTTGAGAATTCTTCCAATACTTGATCACCTCCTCTTCATCTGTCAGTGGTGCTGGTTCTCACTCTGCCTTCTTGCTGTCGTCAAGTCAGTAGTTAATTGTATTACTCTAATTAAGAAATGCAACAGGTTGGATTAGAGCATATTTAACTATGTGAAAAGAGTGTTTGACTATGTGGAAAAAGCTGCAGCGCATTGAAATAGACATTGAATAATATTTAATGTCAAATGTTTGTAAAGTCATTAAGCCCACACATATGAACCTTTCATGCTTAAAGCTTTACCTTGATTTAATTGTGTTTTTATACTTCATTTTTAGCTGCTGCACGTTCTTGTTTCATTTTTCCATATTTTTATTTTTTTGTGGCCGTGGGATACCATTAAAATGAATATGTTCAATAATTTACAGTTTTCACCTCTGATATTATAACAGTTATTGACAGTTATTTAGAGTTAAAGTTACGCATTGACGGAAGTATTAGTCTTTTTGGCGGGAGCTGTTGCCATGGTGAATCGTAACTTCGGTGCTCTGCTGATCATGACTTTTCATAGTCATGGTGCATGCGCTTAACTCAGAGTCAACCTACTTAGAGTTGAGTAAACTAACACAATTCAGCTGTTCTGTAACCGAAAACTCAGAGTTTCCCATCTCAGAGTAACTCAACTCTGAGTTCAAGTTTAAACTCAGAGTTGGTTGAACCTCCTTATTGAAACGGGCCCCTGATGACAGGAGCTTCCAGTGACACCGAAGGAATGGAATATAACACCAATATAAGAAAATAGACCTGAAATTAAATAATATACTATGTATAGAAATATAGGGAAAAAATGTATTTAGATTAGAAATTATAAATAGATATGTTATTTACCAGTGTGTTATTTACCTGGGTGATTAATTATAAATGGGTAAACATGTGATAACAATATGTACAAGTATTAAAACGCTTATTGTTTGGCACATGGAATTCTCATTACGCTACTCCTCAAAGACATGGGCGAGGCTCCGCCCCACAATAACTATTTGATTGGCTTAGCCGCCGGGGGAGTGCTGAAATACGTCTGTTTAAAAGTGGACACACTACGGAAATCACGCTCTCTTCCTTCGTCCTGATCCTCGCGCCTCAACTTTCTGCTCGCTGACAACCCGGAAGCTGGACGTGGATCTCTCACCTCACCATCGGCTGGAGAGACCATCCAAGACTTTGTAAAGTCGTAACACTGCAGAACCAGCAACAAACAACTTCGCGCTCTAACACAGCTTCCTGGTGACGTCACGCAGCAGAAAGGAACCACGTGCTCACAAACAAAGACAACAAAGAAACACGAACTAAACCACGTGGCATCCGAGACAAAGGATCGGACATTTCTGTGAAAACAACACGTGGAACGAATAAGAGATCCGACCTGCTTAATCAATATAAAGCAAGTATTTCAAACAAAGTCTCTATTACTGAACTGTGAATTGATCTGAATGCAGAAGAGAGGACAGTGTCCTGTTTCGTGATCTTCCCTTTTTGGTTATAGTTGTAAAATAGCCAAGAGGGCTATTTTAACCTCCTTCTGAGGTTACTCTCAAAACTCCCGTATGTATGTGTGTGTTCATTTATATGTTTAGTAGTTTAGTCCATGTTAGTAGAATAGCAGTTAATAAATAAACCTTGTTTCATTTTTATAAAGAATTGTCTCTTGGGATGTGATTTTTCTAGTTCAAACTCATGCCAAAAAGATAACGTTACCTCGCTCAAAGTTGAGAGATTATTAATCTCGTTTTATTGTTATCGTTGGCCATGAGGCAAGAGAAACGATATTGATAAAGATAAACTGATGTTAATGGGCGCTGGACGAGTCGTTAATACAGTATAAATCATAAGTTAAAGATTATATCACTTTAATCAAAGCAATATTGAATCTTTAATAAATAATTCCCCGGAGCTGAAATAATAGCCTCGTTTAATTTATGTTACAAACGAAACAGACATTTTTGGTTGATCCAAAAAGTTGCGTCCGATTCTTCGCTGGCTGCGCTGATTTAAATCTAGCGGGTCTATGTTGGGTCTCGTGTCGCAAGTTCAGTGACGCAGTAATGATGATTTTCTCCGGCCAATCAGTGATCAGTAGAGTTTACACGCCACGTTTTGGTAACGGTACAGATCGCTTGGAACCCCGGCCGAGGTGGTACTAGAAAAGTACCAGGTACCAGGTACTGTACCCAGTGGAAAACCCCCAAAAGTGAACCGTACTGAACCGTACCGTGCCGTACCATGCATTGGAAAAGAGCCACAAGTGTCTTTTTTTTGGAAGCTCCTAGACATGAACTTAGATAAACGTGTGTAAAACACTCGTTTTCTAAGGTATTGTTTATCAAATGTGAAAATTTGTCTTGATAAGGCTTCATTCTGTGATCCCTTTGTATTTTACAGCTCATAGCTCCCAGCTATAGTCATCTGCAGGCTTATATTTACAAAAAAAATGTAGGCAGAATTTAGGCTGATTTTACAGAAATCGAAAAGGGTTAAGCAATGTAATTAAAAATTCCACTGTATTGCTCCAAAAATGCGCCAAAGCATATAAGATCTGACAGAGACAGGATATGTGTCGCCTTGCTCATGTGTGACAACTATTGAATGTTGCTTTTCCAGACCTCTCAGGTTCGCTGGAAAAGACGGTGCTGGTTGTACTTTCAATTCTCTTGTAGTCGGAGATACATAATGACAGGACTTCAAAGTGATTTATGGATAAGATAATAAAGAAGTCAAATGGAAAGCAGCTTGTCTGGCCAATAGCCCAGGAATGTTGGTATTTCAATAGTATTCAATTACACACATCCTTTTGTATGAGGGCAGTAAATTACATTACTAGAGCATAATGATCATGAAACATCAAAAAAGAAATTAACACAATATTAATTTATATTTGAACTATTTCCTGTAAGGCTTGTTGGTGAAACCAGTCATCTTTGCTGCGATTTGTTTTATGTAAAACTGAGCTCACGTGCGCTCACGAGACACTCACGAGAAAGAACGAACAAAACTCCCCCGGTAAGGGACAACGGCTTGCAGTTAATGAAGAGCCATTTCTAGATCAGAACAGCATATCTTCTTTAACACTGCTACATCTGTACACCACCTCTCATTGATGTAGAAGCACGTCCTGCCCCCACGCGATTTCCCCGTTGATTCTGCATTGCAATCTGCTCTGATCAGCTGGAAGTTTGGCAGATGTAACGCGCTGTCCGGTATTGCGTCATTCAGCCAGGTTTCCGTGAAACAGAGCAGCAGAGTTTGAAAAATCCTTATTAGTCTGTGAGAGTAGAAGTTCATCAGTTTTGTTGGGTAGAAAGCGGAGATTCGCCAGATGGATGCTAGGCAGTGCTGTCCCGAATCCACGCTGTCTGAGCTTCACGAGAGGACCAGCTCGCTTCCCCATCTGCGTGTCCTGAAGCGTCTGAACAGCACCGCTGCTCCGCCAACTACAATGTCCAGCAAAACATCATCAGAATAGATGAAAACCGGTGAAATATCGGGTAGTGTGTACTTCAGAATGTCCAGCAATTTGTCTCTGGTGAAACTGATTGCAGGGATATAACTAAAGACAGGACAAACTAACAAAAACATGAAAACAACTGCGGACGACCATACGAAGGCTTCCATCAGCAGCGCCATCTTGACTTATAAATAATTAAGAACTTTAATATTAACAGTATAGTTCATTGTTAGTTCATAATATCAAAGACTATAGAATACCCAAGATATGTCACTCGTATAGTTTTGAATGGGGAAAAATGCAACGCTCAATATGGCCGCGCAGGAAGCCCCCCCCCCCCCCCCTTCTGAATGAAAGAGCCAACAATGGCTAATCAGTAAAGTCAGCACGTCACTAAAGCTGCCGTTAGAAGTTCCAGTTGCTATAGAAACAGTCAGCGTTCTGAGTGTGCTTAGGACTGCGCATGCTGATCTAGCCTGAAAAATACGCTTTTTATAATGCTATTTGAGAAAAAGAACCAATATTAATTTATGAAAGTTGTTATCAGATTTCTTTGGTGATTTCAAATATGAAATTTAATCGTAAGCTTAGTGAACAGTATTGGAGAATTTGATGTTTCCATACAAATTGATAAGAGCTGCACTTGAAAGCCCGAGAGGCGTTTCAAAGAAGGCCAACCAATGGCATAACTTGTCTTAAAGAGACTTTTATAATATCCAATTTATTATCCATTTACTACTATTTACATTAACAAATTGAACCTCAAGTAAAATCTTATTAAGCAATGTAATTACAAATTCCACTGTATTGCTCTAAAAAGGCACCCAAGCATATACGATCTGACAGAGACAGGATATGTGTCGCCTTGCTACTGTGTGATAACTATTGAATGTTGCTTTTCCAGACCTCTCAGGTTCGTTGGAATAGATGGTGCTGGTTGTACTTTCAATTCGCTTGTAGTCAGAGATACATAATGACAGGACTTCAAAGTGATTTATGGATAAGAGTCTTTTCAAAAAGTATTTTTGTAAAAGGGCAGTAAATTACATTAATAGAGCATAATGATCATGAAACATCAAATATTTTTTTTAACACAATATTAATTTATATTTGAACTATTTCCTGTAAGGCTTGTCGGTGAAACCAGTTATCTTTGCTGCGATTTTTAAAATGACGTTTTGCCCAAGATATAGGTGTGGCAAAATTACATTTTAAAACCTTTCCACATGTGAGCAGTGCTGCATTACCTGAGAGGATACTGCAGAATTAGATCATACATCACATTCCATTACCGAATACCTACCAAAATATTTAATTTGTTGTAGGCTTAAAGCCACATTAATACTAATCACATGGAAAAACGGATTGGTTTATAGGTTTCATGATGTACCTGGAATTTTCCTTTAGGAAAAAAAAGTATAGAATTTACTTTGAAACCATCTCCACTTAATAACAAATAATTACAAAGAAATGACAAATAATACATTGAATTAAACATGTCATTTTAAGTAGAAAGACTAAAATGGTGTGAAATGTTGTTAAATAATCTCCATTTACTTTGAAATATATTTTTTTAGTGTACTCCGTACGCAACTATTTTGTGAACAAAATTTAAATTAATTTTGCATGCCTTCATGGCTATGTACGTCTTTGAGGTAACAACACTAGGTTTTATGCATTTAAACTACTTCTGCTTAAGTGCTGCGCTGGCCACTGTTGACAGGAACTAAGCTTCTGGGTTTCAGAGAATGACTTACTAGCAATTACTGAATGCATGAAGTTTTAAGTCTGTGCAGGAAGGCAATGCAAGTACTATGAACATGTCACTCACACACCCACAGCGACACACACACATAAACACTCCTCGTGTCATTTAGAGCGTCAAGTTCCACTCTTTCTTTCTTTCTTTCTTTCTTTCTTTCTTTCTTTCTTTCTTTCTTTCTTTCTTTCTTTCTTTCTTTCTTTCTTTCTTTCTTTCTTTCTTTCTTTCTCTGTGGTGTGTTTTCACATGCTTCTCTGTTTCATTCTCCTTTCTGCCATAAAAGGGCCTCTTGCAACTTCTCCTAAAATATATTCAAAGTGGTGGTGTGACATGCTGTCAATGACAGATGTAGTCTTTCTCTCACTTGTTGTCTGTCGTTCTCTCACACACACCCTGCTGAGGTGTGTTTGTTCTGGTCTGAGGTGTGTGTGGCGTGGGGCTCTCCCTTGATGTGTGCGCTCTTGAGGGGAGAAGAGGGGAGGCTGTGACAAAAGGAAACAGATAAGTGTTGTACTCGGAGAGGACAGAGAAGCTGTGAGGCATTACTTACTGTAACTGCTTTGTCTTCCGTTCCTGACATTTATGTTGATCATACCACAGTTTTACCTGCTGACAGAGACTAGAAGAGCGGTTTGGTAAAATTACAGGTCAGCATTGCGCGGGAATGGTGACTGAGAGCGATGTAAACTGCCAGATAAGTTACTCAAATCAGTGCATATTAACCTCCAGTTTCACAAATAGATGAACTGTTACTTTTACATAATTTTAATATCAATTATATTTAATTTATTTAATATAAATATAACATAATTTTATATAATTGCAAACATAACTGTATTTTTAAGGCTATTTCAACTAAATTTGTCCCGTTTTGTTTGGAGCGGTGCAAACCATCATTTAAATGTTTCAGAAAGTCTACATTTAACTTGAACTGATGTCTAAGTTTCTCCAGTAATAAAAAAAACAAGAGACATTGTGATAATCTTTTATTATATAATAGATAAGATGAGCTAGTTTGAAACCAAAACTGTTAATTCCACTGTAAAGTAAAAGTAAGGTTGAAGGTGGTTTTATTTTATTTTTATTTTTTTTCATGTCAAAATTAAAAACAGCGTTGCATGTGATGTTGGGCATTTTTTATCAGTCCTAGCTGATGAGCAACAATTTCAGTTCCTCTACTTTCTAGAAATACGACCACAGAGATCAACTTTTGTGTGGGAATTTCAAACGAATGAGCCTGATGGGGTGTTGAATGAGTGTGTGGGTGTGAAAACTTGATTCTATTGACATAGTAAAGTCATTAACACCATAAGACAGAAAAAACGTGGTCTTAGACAAGTAATGTTTAATGTGCTACATTATAAAAGTTTGTCAAAAATAGGTTCTCACATATAAAGTATCAACATCTTTTGGACTGAGTCAAAAATAAACTAGGATAACAAAAGAACTGTACAATAAGTCACTAAGTAATGAAACAGTCTTGTTTCTAAACCCTGCTTTTAGCTAACAATCGAACATCCTGCACTTGGATCTAGTTCCTGCTTATTCCAGTGCTGACATCAAATAAATTAAAACAGCATAAAATATGAACCTAACAATTTAACTTTTTAGTTTGAGGTACTGTTGTGTCTGTAGTTCTGTAGTCTATAAAACTTCACGATTGGAAAAATCAGTTCCAGCTACATCGATTTGATCCTTTTCATAGTGCTAAAAATACTTGTTTGGATTAAAGAGACAACAGTAAACATTGGTAGACACAACCAAGTAACAATAAAACTAAGAAAACAAAGAATATTTATCTTATTTAAAATATTAAATAAAAAATGAGGCATATTCTCTTTCCAATGTCAAAAGGGTTTGTCTTCTGCTATAATATACGTAGAAGCTACAGTGAATCATTCCTTGAAAAAATTCTGACAGTACATTTCTATATCTTTTCATAAAGGATCACATCCAGATTTTTTTAACACCATACACATACTCATACTGTACACATTCGCACCCACAATGAATGGAATGGACAGGGGAATCCAGTCATTTTGGGACTGTCACATAGTGTCCATAGTGGGATTAACACATTATTCCTGAGAATCCCAGTATTATTATGTTTTTTACAACAAAAAAAAACATTGTCATATACACAAAAAAACAGAAGTACACATGTAAACAAGTATTTGATACAGTGCTCAAATAAGAAAAAACTCAACAATAAGTTAAGACAAACTCACACAAATAGACTTTCACATCATTTTGAAAACCAGATGAAGTATGAGGACATTATAATCACATCTTCATTCTATAACAGCTCAGAGGGTAGAAGTGTAATCACTTGACACGATCTTCAAGTCTTTGGAAACACTATTTGTTTGGTGTGGCTTTCATTGGCTTGGTTTATGCATCTTCTCTCTAATTTAACTCTCAAACTACCAGGGAAGAGAGAATTTTTGGTGTCAACTAGGGAATGCTCTGTGCATAGATAGCAAAATTTTGGGTTTCTTGAAGACCTGAACAAGCTACATTCTCCCTCATCTACTCCTCTTCAGTCTTTATAGAGGGCCGGGGGCTGAAGTGTACCACGCTGGCTCTCTCTTGGTGATGACCCATGGCGGGGACCCCATGAGGTACTGCAGCAACAGCCTTGAGGAATCCAATGTCCTCCTTACCTTCGCTGCTCTCCAAACTTCTAGCCAACCAATTTTCAAAGGCAGCATCCACCTGAGCCTCTCCTGCACTCTCAGGTAGAGACTCGGCCTCCTGACTGGCATCAAAGCGTGCTACCAGCTCTGCTGCATGCCTCGGTTCTGGGATTTCAGGACAGGTGGGGCAAAAGCCAGAACGCTGATGGAGGTTCAGTGAGAAGCGATGAATGAAGCCCCTAGTGCAGGCTTGGCAGGAGTGGGGCCGGTCACGAGCGCTGTGCAGTCGACGGTGGAGTTTGAGGTGAATGTACTGGGTGAACTTCACCCCACACAGCTTACACTGATACGGCTTCTCCCCGGAGTGTAGGCGTAGGTGGGTTTTCAGGTTGCTGGTGCTGCTGAAGCGTTTGTGGCACACCTGTAGACATTCAAAGAGAACAATAAAATATCCTGTAATTCAAAAGAAAACAAGATGCAGCAGACAACAAGAATGGAAGACAGCATCTCTGCTGCCTTACATAATTGCCTCGTTGTTGCTTTGGTATGCAGACAGCAAGCCAGACATGTTTTTTCACTAAAGGACTGTATTTATTTTCAGTGGTCAAGATGAATGAGTAGTACAGGCTGATGCCACTGTCACACCTTCTCTAGTTACAGTACAACAAAGCGTTTCTCTTAAAGGAAACAGGAGTGACAAGGTAAAGGTTCTGCTTATTGCATAAGCAATGTTGTGTGTGTGTGTCATCTCATGTTAACAGAGTATAACTGTCATCTGATTCCCTTTATCTTGAGTTTATTTCACAGCATACACACTCACCTGACACTCATGTGGTTTCTCTCCTGTGTGGACCAAGTGATGTTTCTGTAGGTGGGCGAGTTGGGTGAAACTCTTTTTGCACAAGTTGCAGTCGAATGGCCTCTCTCCACTGTGGACCCTCAAGTGCACCTTTAAAATCAACGTACAGTCTTTAGTCTTACTCAGATAATTCCATATCTTTAAAAAAAAAAAGACTCAAGTACAATCTACTCACTTTGAGGTTGGACAGTTGTCCGAATGTCTTGAGACAGACGTTGCATTCATACTTGATTTTGCCGTTCTGCTTCTTGAGCGGGAACGGGAGAGACTTGTATCCAGGTGCCGGTGGAGAGGATGAGGATGAAGGTGACATGCTCTTGGGTGTAGCCAGGCTGAGCTTGATGGCCTCTTCGCATTCAAAGAAAGGCTTCTGGAATGTTTGCTGAGAGGATTGCTTTGGCTGAGGGGAGAGTTCGGGTGTTGCAGGGGCTCCTTGGAGTGGAGTATTTGGGATTCTTTCCTTCAGACCTCCATTAAGTGGGGTATTATAGGGCAGTGTGAATGGTAACAGACCTGGTTGGGGTATGGAAGGGTATGGCAAGCCATCACTACCCAGGAATCCGTTGTACCGGAGACCCCCTTTCGAGGGCAACATGGAAGGGAAGGGAGGGGAATATGGAGGCAAGAGCAGACGTGAATAATGAGGGCTGAATGGTGGTAATACGGGATATGGAGCTTGCAGGGGTCTAGGTGAGGGCAATGAAGGGTATGAGATAAGACCTTCTCGATGACCATAGAGGCGATGTAAGTGGAGCGGAAGATCTTGTGGTGGGGACAGAGTGGGATATGGGTGAATGCTTATGTTCATCTCTTTCTGGTTGGGATGTGGAGAATGGACAGGCTCTAGCGAAGCAGCTTTGTGGATCTTCTTGCTGAAATCCACGACCTGTTCATCTGGTGTGTCAGGAGGCGTGTCCCTCTCAATAAACTCTACGTCGATCTTTTCGTCCACCTCATCTTCCTGTCCCTCACTGTGGAGTTTGTGTGGGCTTGGGGGCTGTTTAGGGTAGTAGGTGTAATGAGGTAGGGGCTGCTTCTTATACTCAATATCAGGTATGTACTCTGGAGAAAGAGAGAGAGAGAGAAGGTCACACAGTGCAAGGTGAAATGTGAACGCTGACAGACAGCAAAGGTGAGAAACCAAGTATGCAACTTGTGTGTGAAGTCTTGTTTGAGACTTGTTCAACAAATCTCCTATCACTGAAATTGACTGAGCAGGTCTTCGCAGAGCAACATTGGTCATGTCTGTATGCCTGTATGTCATACACCTACTCATAACCTTCCTCCTCAAATGCTCACTTATGGTAAATGGCAGCTCTTTCAGTTTAAAGCTGACAGGCAGAAGGTATCTGACTGGTTTCTGTTTGACAAAGAGATAGTACTGTTTTCACGCAGCACCTAGATTACAACCATGTGGGTGTTCGCAGTGTGGGTGTGTGTATGTTTGTGAGATGAAGGGGCATATATATGTATCGGAAGAAAGGAGCCTTGTGTGATGGCGATGACTTCTTACTCAGAAACTACTCTGACTCACCATAACAGCAGATGTTCTCAATCATGGGAAAAAATCCTACGATACCGCTTCAGCACTAACTGTTACTTACTGTTATACAGGGAATCGAGATAAGGTCAAATTATTACTGTCCTTTCACTCTAGAGATTGTAAAAAGAGAGCCACAACATCTAGCTTCTTTCAGTAAACTTTGCGGTGACTCAGACAAAACCTGCAAAATCATGGAGAGTGGTACAAGGCTCAACTGTGTCACACAGCAGTGGGAAGATTACACAAACATATTATAACCCTTGTGGCCAAAGCTTGGTTCCTCAAACCTGATGTAAACCAATCTGGTGCAACATTTACAGGCATCGTCTAGGCATTTCCTAACTACTGCGAGGAAAGTGAAAATGGAGATTTGAAACTCTGAAGAGAACAACAGCACAAAACATAATACAACTTACAAAAATTAATTAATAAATACGTTTCCAAATTCTAAACAATGGAGGAATACAGATGAACAAAAACAACAGGCATTTACAGGTTAAAGTTAGATTAAATATCAGCATACATATTCTAAAAATAATCAATATTTATGCCAAAGTCCATACAATTTTTTTTATGTAATATCACACTTTCTAAAACTGGAAATACAGATTTCTGTAAATCTCACACAGAAATTAGAACTTGATAAAGCAGACTGAATTATACAAAATGAAAACAGTGGCTCTAAAAGGGCTAATATGCTTCGCAGTGCCTGTCTTTCTAAAGAGGGATATTTAATAATAAGGTGTACTGCAATTATTCAGTGAAAACATCACCGGTGACAGGAGTGTACGTGTCATTATGACTCAGGTAATGGTCCTTAACAACAACACACACAAAATGAATACAGGCATACATACATAAGACAGTTAATAAGTGAATAAGACAGGAAATAGCATAGTGTCGGTGTGAGATTGAATCAATGTGACATGGGTAGTATCGCTTGACATCTCCTTAGAAAAAAAATCCATATGGTCCATCATTTTGTCATAAAAATACATACGCTCACAGACTTTCATTTACAGTCACTTCCATTGCTTACCATCTCTAAAGTGTCAAATGAGATTTAAATAATCAAAATGTGTGTGTGTAGTGTTACATTATATATCAGATCAAACTTATATTACATAAAATGTTTTTTTTAGAACAGACTTATCACTGAACAAAGGCCTGGTACCACTTTAACTGTGTGACTGATGAATGCTGCTGTTGGTGGCATAATATCAGAATTGTCAAACCTATATAAGACGCTGTTTCAAAAAAACGAAAAACACCAACAACATCATCATCAACATCCTCCATTTATATGCTATATATCAACACAACTAATGTACACAGAAGAACCGAGGGTGTCCATTATTTACTGAATAAACGCATTCAAAAAGTCACCTGATTCAGAAAATAGAGGAAAAGATAGAGATCGGCACAGAATAAACACTGTCTTGGTTAGAGTGCGCAGGAGGGGCAAAATACAGTACAAAGGTAGCTGAGGTGACTAATAATTCCATAGTATCAAGAAAGCCAGGGAGAAAGCAATAACGATATAAAACGAATAGGAAAAGAAGTCAAAGGGAAAAAAACACAATCTACATAAAAACCAAAATTGTATCCAGTTTTTCCCTCCCCAGTGCCAAATAATGTGGGATAGTTCTGGAGCCCATGACTCACTTGGCTTTAGGCTGTCTGGTTGCTCTTGCTGGCTGCACAGTCTCTGGGAGAACTCCGGGCTGTACCACACCAACAGCTCCTGCTTGGGCTCCACAGGCCGGACGGTGTAGAAGAAGATCTCCTGGCCGTTTTGACAGGCCACCAGGTTCTGTTCGGCCAGCGATCGTGCTGGGTTGACGAACCGCATCCAGTTGCTGCGGTGGACATCGTAGCCATCAATGAAGTGGTTTAGGTGGCCACCACTGTAGATCTGGATGGAGAGAAAGGAAACCGCGTTAATGCTTTCTGCAGAAAATAGATTAACAATTAAACATTACAACTTTAAAAATGTTATCTTAGAAAAAACTCTTAAATTAAATTAAAATTTGTATTTACATTAATTTCATTGAAAATCTGCAAAAAAAACAAAAAAAAAAACAAGTTACAAATGATTCTTCACCTCTGCCATGAACAGAACGCTCTTCAAACAGATGTTTATATAAACTCCTCTGTGCCTTCTAACCTGTGAAAGTGTGTGTGTGTGCGTGTGTGGCTTGTCCCACAGAAGATGTGTGACTAACTTTGTGTGTCAATGATGTCAAGCTCTTTATAAAGTGCTGGGCGTCAAAAACGATCTACACATGCATCCTAGTCACACGCACTTCTCCGCCCCTTTCTCCTCCCACTTTCATTCTCATTTGTACATGGGGGAATTCACTGCTGAGATGTGCCAGGGCATGCTAGCTCCCCTATCTCTGACACTCCTTTTTCCAGTTACACCCTTGAAGACACTTTCACAAACACACTTTCACCCACACGAATAGCCTTCATTTTCACATCCGTCCACCTGCCTTTGGTCACGTGACATGCAGTGTCATTTCATTGCTTTATGGCAACAGGAAGCCAGTTTGGATTTACAGGAAACGGAGAAAGGAAAGGACAGCTCAGACTAGGAAAACCCACAGTGACACACACGAATGTGTGCATGTGCACACACACTCCAAGACACTCGTGCATGTGTGCATGTATGCCCTGATATGCGCGCTGCCACACATATAAACACAAACACAAACATAGACATATCTAGTGCACTTGGCAGGGAGACAAAGAGACTGAAGTTCACGTTCGTGCTGATATGAAAATAGAACTGTAAGAACTGAAAAGAAAGTCATAGTGTGTGTATGCCACTTTTTCTCTGTCTGTGCAGGAATCCCGACTTCTCTAAAACCTGGCCACAAACCAGAGACTTGCGCTATCCTTTGCATTTTTGATGAAAGGTTTCGAAATAGTTATACTTGGTAACTTCTGCTGAGTAAACCATTGTATGAGAACAAAGCAGGAATCTACAACAAACAGGACAAAATCTCTCAAAGTTTCTTCTGTGTTTTCCAAGTAAGCTCCTATGTGTTCTGCAAACTAAGCCTAATATAAATAATTACACAGAGTCATGTGTGTGTCTGAATATATGCAAATATTTGAAAGAAAGACAATCATGTTGAAGATGCCAATGCATATTTGGATGTATTCAAGCAGGAATTAATTTTCTTCCGGCTCCTTTCTGCTAAAATTCTGTGGAAAGTCAGTCATGACCGGTTTGGCAGCTTTTCACTCAGTAGAATTGGAGTCCCTGAAAGATTAGATCAACAATGAAGTCACTTACCCTCCAAAAATATTTCCTGTTGGTCTGAAGGGGCACATTTTCTTTTGTGTAAATGACTCCTTGAAGAGGTCCAAATCGCGTACCTTGAGGTATGTACTCTTTGCTGAAAACACCAGTCACCTGCAAGAATGAAGAGTGGCACTTAGTCAGGGGAGGGATTAAAATAAATTATAATTTATCTGTCTATTTTGAACAGGAAACGGGATTGCAAGAGGCATACTTGGTTGGTGAGCGTCATAGGTGACCTAAGGTAGCACACTAACCTCGCAGGTTAATGAGTTAAGTAAATAGACTTATACTTTCCCTGCTCTACTTGGACCCTGACCTAGAATATATACAGCTGTCCTCAATAACGCCTGACCCCTTTGACCCTGCTGGCTAAAGTTGTGTGGTATTGTCAAACAATCACGTCTGAGATCCTAAAAAGAAAAAAAAAGGAAAGCAGAGGGAAAACAGAAGACAAAGTGGAGCAGGTGGTCCACTCTCAATGCTCTGTAGAAACCAGAAACTAGGCTTGTAAATAGGTCACACAGTGGCATGGGTGTCAGTGGCCCATTTATACTATCAAGCCACTCCTGCACTTCTTGAACTATTACGATAAGTTTACATGCTTCAATCAAAAGTCCACTTAAAGCAATGTTATGATGGTTGAAACCTAATTTGAGGCAATAGAAAGACATTATGGATTCCAAGAAGTACGAAGAGGAAGGATGGGTTGGGAGGCACAGTTATTGGCTGGAGACGAGAGCTGCGGTGACAGTAGAATTGTGCATCGTTAGCATTGCGTAACTAATTGGTAAGTATTTAGTGATTAACTGCTCAGAATAGGTTTAGGGAGTAAGAGGAGGGGGGCGGGGGTGGGGGGTGGGGGTGAGTGTCACCCTTTGACAAGACCAACGGCACCATGCTGCCCCAACGCACACGCTGGAGCACTCAACCCTCCATCCAAACAACCCCCCCCCACCAAGCTGTCAGAGTATCTTTGGTCCAATTGAAAGTTAATCAGTCAAGCTTAACCCACTTCCTTTGGCTGAGATTCTGTGAGTGTGTGTTTGCGCATTTGTGGCCTTCCCGACCCGTCACAGATCACCCGCATCTGCCACGTGCCCCCCTTAGTTATGCACACTTTTCAAGCAAAGGGTCAGGGAGCATTGTATACACACCCCCTTTGATTGAGTAAATGTGTACCGTTGCCTGCTAACACCTTCTATCTTGTTAGTTACAATTTAGTTTGCTGTTTGAAATTAAAGAGAAAAGTAAAGTAGTAGCAGTGTTTAATGCTCACTGTATTAGCATATGCTAGCAGCGCTGCTAGCTGATAAAATCAGATAACAGTCGAGAGATAGCAGTCATTTTAAATCTAAATTAAAGACACATCTCTTTAGCCAAGCATTCATATAATGCATCTCATAATCTTGTACTGCAGTTATATCTGATCAAACACACATTATTATGCTTTTGCTTGAGTTGTACAAATAATTTTTGCTTGCATGGAACAACAGCTACGCTAATTATGTCTCTATTTGTTTCTCTGTTTCTGCCACGGGATTAACATCCCGTGGTAACTAGGAATTACACAAGCTTCAGTCTGGATCCAACCCTTTAATGATCTGAGATGACAAACATCTGAGAAGAGATGATGCCAACCCCTCAGAGGACCTCAGAGGAAGCCAACCCTATACAGTATACAGAATTACCAAATTTAGCCATAAGTTAAATATATTTTCTACAATATATAAATATATTGTTGAAACTTAATTTCCTGTAAAGCTGCTTTGCAGCGATTCTATTCTATCTATTTCTGTTCTCCCCCACAAAACGAGCATTCGTGATGCACTAACGTCATGATAAAGCAGTGATACGCAGACTTTTACAAAAACAGAAACTTTGGAATGTGTGCGTATGCATCACAGAAACCATATAGCTTATGACTAGCAGCCTAGTCACCATGAGACTAGCTTTTTGACATCCCTAAATTCTTTCATCTGTACCTTCCAATAAAAATGTGTTGTCGGCTAGAGAAGGCCCTCCGGAAACTGACACACTGAATGTGGGTTTTCCTCTCCATAGCTAACGCCATTGACAACGTAAGAGCAATGCTTTTTACAGAATCACCAGAGATAAGAGGAATAGCTTTGTTCAGAAATGGGAAGTGTGTAATGGCTCTCGAAGTATTTGTACATTTCAACTAGTGCGAGTACAGAGATCTGCTGTTAGTAAAAGTTTTTTAATGTGTCTGACAGCGATTCTAGTTGTCTCTCAGTCTATCGCGACAGGAAATATTCTGTTGTATGTTTGTTTTTATCTTAAACAAGGAGAGTCAGCATGAGAAAAGTATATGAGGGCGAGAATATGAACCAAAGACATAAAAGCATGTGTGAAAGAATAGGGGATAACAGAACCATGAGGTCTTACTTGACACAAACTGAACATTTTTCAAAAAAAATTCTGTCTTAGCATATATATTTTTTAATAGACCAGTGTATATGTATGTGTGCATACGCATCATCCCCTGAGCTGATGACCACAATTTCACACCTTCAGTGTGAACTTAAAAAGATCAGGGGCAATAGAAAGAGGAAATAACTTTCACCTGGAAATTGGATCATGCAAAAGACAAACAGCACAGGGACAGAGTGCTTGAAGAAGACGAAAAAGAAACCACAGCAAAGGGGTGAAGAATGACACAGTCAAATATGTTTAAAAAGACTGAGATAGAGATAAGAACGCTGGTCAAAAAACACATATAGATAATTTTTAATAATGCATCTTGATAAATTTCATTGACAGCAATGCAATTATCTTATTTTAATACTAAAATGTACAAAGTTTGCTAAATACGCCACAGTTAAAAGAAAACAAAATAAACTCAACAAGATGTTCAGGTATCATCCTGAAGGAGTTTATTGTGATAATGACTAGTTAAAATAACTGGTTGTGAAAATTAAGTCTGATATTTTTTACGAAAAATATATTGCTTTGAACATTTAAATAAAAAGTATAGTATAAGAAAACTGGATGCCAGGATGAAAAATCCTTTCACTGACCAATCAGAATCAAATATTACAGAAAGCCATGTAACATAACCTTAAACTAAGACGCACACCAACAAAAATAAATAAATAGTAAATAGAAGCTCACCACCATGTGCAAGCTCATTGAAAGCAAATGAGTATGTAATGTCAGGTAGAGAAAGAGTTCATGTGATTAAGAGGTTACCTCATAGGTCCTCTACCTGCCTGATCCCTGACCTACCAATGACTGTGTCATTGTCACACTGACCTACTGAACCACACCTTGCAGCGCCCCATACCGCATAAAATGATGTCAAGACATGTTTACGTTATCTGATCATTTGAATTGAACAATCTCATTTCATGGAACTTTATTTTTATGCATTTAAATGTAAAACTCTATGAAGTGAAAGCAGTGTTGCACAAGATTCTTTAGGCAATAAGTGTCTATTAAATGATGACTAATCAACAGTCTTTATAAAACAGTCACTCAATAACAGTCACTTTTTGGGAATCTAGTGTATACAGCCTAAAGCTGCAGACTGTACCTGATTGTCCGTGCTGTACTGGAAGGTGAGGTTCCGTGGAATGGAGGTCATGGCCTTGGGTAGGCTGAAGTTGGGTTCGGATGCCTGGTTGTGGACGATGTAGGTGCATTGCAGGGCAAAGTCTACTTCCCTCCACTCACTCATGTCCTCTAGAGATGCCTTTAACTTCATTTTCTCTCTTTCCCTTTTTAGTTGCTGTGGTATTTAGCTCATAGATTTTCTTATATAAGCGGTTTGGTATGTTCTCATTTGGTTTGTGTTGATTTGGTTCTTTGTTGGTTCTCTGTCCTCCTTTTGCTTTATTTGTTAGTTAAAGATCTAAAGAAAAACAAAATATATATTTAGGCATTTCATTTAAGGTGTCCAAAATTTCGCAATACACGCCTTGCATAATACAATATACGTGCGTATTCACGTGTTGTGATACAATATGTATTCTTATAATGCGTACCATCCATGTGGCTATAAATGACACATACACTTAGTAAGAAACACACACTGCTTCAGAAGTAGTGAACAATAACAATGGTTACATACAATCACATAAAACTATTAGATGACTAATTAATGACTGAGAATAAATGAGGCATGACAGATGTATGATGCTAAATGTTGTAAACCTGACTTTTATGAGTGGAGTCACAACTAGTCACTGACATATAACATTTAGCGCTGTTATTTTATCTGTAGGCAGAAATAGGTGTATTTTTAAGCTTTATTTAGGTAATTATATCATATTAATCTGTGATCTCACTTTAACTAAATCAGATTAAGTCAATTGTACTAGTTTGTGAAGGAACATTCCAATCCATAAAAAAATAAAATAAAATAAAATTAAGTGCTATGCCAGTGAGGTTAATGAACTAGAGCCATTCACAAAAGCTTGTAACTTTATCCAATTACAACTCAATCAACAACAATGACGCCAAATAAGGGAGCAAACCAGACCTGAAGATCATAATATGTTTTTTTATGAATAAAACAAACAAATAAAACAATTATATCCCAAACTCACTTCACATTCATTCATCCTCAATATCTTTGGTTAGGTCATCGCTGCATTCCCGTTGCTCAGTCACTCTGTCATCTTGTTTTATTTCTCTCCAGTTTCCATAAAGTCCAAAAAACCTTCCAACAGCAATTCCCCTCTGATATCTTGAACTCTCTTGCCCGTTGGCTTCTGTTACTCAAACTGTCCACTCTGCGCTGTGCCAGACTTTTGAGTTGCGAAGACTAACCAATCAGCATCTGGCTTTAATCATGTGACCGCCAGGATTAGTCGAAGGTGATCCAATTGGCACACTAGAAGCGTTTTGGACACAGCAAGCCCAAACGTACACATCAACACCTCCAGCAGACAAAGGATGTTCTTGGACAATCTGAATGGAGTTGAACAACTAAGTCAAAAACAGATGGTTGGATCACTGAAAACACACCAATGGACTTTTGCTTGGATGGGCTCTTAATAAGCAATCTGGTCCCAGCCCAATTAGACCCCCCTCCCTCGAAACACACACACCCACCCACACACACACACACACACACACACACGAGTGCATGCAACAAGCACTTCTGTGACCTAGATCTAGACCTGGCCTGGTGTGTGATACTCTGCGGTGGCCAGTAATGGAAGAGATGGAGACAGGAAACAAAGCAGGTCAAACTGAAGAGGTTCTCAGACACCTTTCTGAAGGGTTTCATCACCCTGTCAGGATGCCACATGCACCAGTTCTGACACAGAGACCTCGGTCCAGTCTAAACTCATCAGTTCTGACCTGGAACATTCGGTCCATGAAAATTAGTCAACCCTTTCATGAAAACTTGTGAACATCAGTCAGCTATGCTCTGAAAGAAAGGGGAAATCAAACAGCATGAAAAAAGAATGAGTCTTATTCAATATTAATTTAGAATATTCATATATTTTTTAACTATAAAACATTTAATAATAATTTTATAATTTAAAGCTTGGTCTAAAACCAGGATGCAATTACTTGGAGCCTTTAATGGGAGTCTTTCTTTACTAAACTATTGGCAGACATTTTTTTGTTTTAAGCATGTGATAAATTTTTCAGTAAACACTTAATATCTTCAGTCATTTTGCTTAAATGTAAATATATTTTGATTGATTAATGTTTAGATATTTGTACTGGAAAACACAAAAATGCTAACAAATGCATTTTTTTGCAATGAAAATTTTCTTAATTAAACATAAAAAGACCAACAATAAAGATAAATAAACGATAGAAAAAAAGACAGCAAAATATAAAATAATCATTAAAATTTATTTCAGATTGTGCACTATATAGGTTTCTAATTTAATAAATGGGGGGCATTAAAGCACAACAGGTCTACTGCACTACTCATGCTTTAGAACAAGATCACCACTCATGTTATTGTGATAATATCTATAAAAAAAAGCAACATTGATGTATTTAGGCTAGTGGCCTCAGATTTTTGGACACAACTGTTATATGCTACATTAAAAATGTAGCTATATTGCTATGAAAAGTAAACATACACCTGTCAAATGAATAGGAATGGGGAAAAAAAGAAAACCAGAGGAAGGGAGAAGCATAAATACTTTTGATTTGTTTGATTGAAGCAGTGCCAAATGTGGTATCGGGTGGCATTCAGCAGAACTTTTGGGGTGGGTGGAAATGTAAATATTTGCATGCTATGTATTCACGCTTCAGAACAAAGTGAAAGAGCTGCTTCATGTTAGGAACGTTTCTGGAAATTCTCTTCCTCATGTTTCACCACCTAATAAGGAACTTCTTGTTACTGCCTATAAAAAAAAAAAAAAACAGATTCCTCTTCTAAGACTAAAGAGATAATTGAAACTGTTCATCACACATCAATAACTTGACTTCAGGCAAACAATTTGCTACTGCCCTGTAATACTGGAATGGAATTTTTACATAAAAAACAATAACACTCAATCTCTACCATGTTCATTAACATCATCTGCATGTCCATCTTACTCGTCTTCACCCATGAAGTGAAACGGCCAGTAAATTGGCTGCCATATGGCTCTCGTGGCTATTTTGGAGACGCATGTGGGCCGTATGGCGTAAGTGTGCCTCTCTTTTCACTGGGCTAATTTCTCTAATTTGCAGACAGTCTGGGCTGAGGCTCAGCCCGACGCGGCGTGAGCAGAGCTGATCATCCAGGGCGTTGCTCTATTTGCACTTTTACAGGGGAGGGTTGATCCCACTGGGGCAGCGTGAGGTCTGATGGTGGTGGTTAAGGGGGGTTATAAGGATGGAGGTAATGAGACATGGTGAAAAGCAAGGAGACGGTCAAAAGAGAGAACCAGTGTGACGAGCTACACAACCTTTGCGTACTAATGCACTTTAACACACAGCACACTACTTTGACGGACAGTTATTTGTCACATATATTTGAGGTCTCGCATGTTTCAGATTCATACACATTATGGCAACTGAAAGCAGCATGTGTGACGTTCGTGACAACACCCACTATGCTAACGGAGGAGTTTAAGAAGGCAGCATTAACAAGGTGACAAAACAGATTCCTTTAGTTGTGCAATGGCTTTCTAACTGCCAGTTGCTCATGTGAATGATGACACATGGTTTTATTCAGTGAAAGAGAAATCAATGATAGAAAATGAACCTCAGTCAGTAAGGCCATAAAGTTTTCTGGATTCTCCCTGTGTTAAGTGTTAAACTGTGCTTTAGTTTGTAGCGCTGAATTATGTGAAGTGGCAACGTCCGTTAATTCTGCTTGTGAGTCAGTATTTTCAATTCTGAACAAATCAAGGTCATTCAGCGTTCACCGGTCCTCTCAAATATCTGAGAACTGTCTGTGTTCCACCAGGTGAAAATTTGTAATAATCTCCAGACAAGAAAAGGCTCGTTTTTTTTGCTGATTCATTGGGACTGTACAAATAATGTTTAGGTTTAAAATGCATTTCTTATATAAAATGACAGGTTTTATACGATCTTTAAAATGTTATTCCATGCTTTTGCTACTGTAATCTGTAAATATTAGCCTTAACATGCTAAAATAACATTTTCTTTATAATATTTTTTTTTATTTTACTTCATTTTCAAAATCAAATCTAATGAATTTGTTCAAGTTGGTCAGTTTAGAAGCAGAGCCACGTATTGCTATTATTGTTCCCTGTTTATGTAAACATAAATAAATATGTTCTTATTTAAACAAAAATAGTTATAAAACATTACTTGTAATTAATATTTGTCAATAATCAATGTGTGTGTAATTAATTAATATATACATATACATTTATGCATTTAGCAGACACTTTTATCCAAAGAGACTTACAGTGCATTCAGGCTACACATTTTTTCATCGGTATAAAATAATTATGAAAGTTCATCATATAATTATATATAATAATATAAATAAACACAGAACTGGTGTTTGTTTTGCTTTCATGTTAAGGTTATTTATAATAAATAAAATGAATATGCTTGTCCTTCCCTTTGATTTTCACATAATATGGTCTCTTTAAGAAAGCAGATGATAAGTCTATATGACATGTGCACACACACTTACACACACACACACACACACACACACACACACACACACACACACACACACACACACACACACACACACACACACACACACACATATACACACACATTGGGTTATGTGTTATGTGTTATGGGGATATTCCACTGGCATAATGGTTTTTATGGACTTGCAGAGGACAGAACGTCTAATTTCAGGTTTATATTAGTATATACAGTATGCACGTTTCTTTGTCCATATTACTGGAATGTTTTACGCTGCTGTGCTGACTAATAAACAAAGCAATATATTGATTAGAAAATAAAGTGATTCCAGTCTTGATGAAATCTCCTGCCAAATTTCATCATCAAATCAAATCAAATCAAATCACTTTTATTGTCACATCACCACAGCACAAGTGCCTTGGTGAGTGAAATTCTTAAGAGCGTGCTCCAGACAGTGCAAAAAAAACAACAAACAATTTACATATGGACAGGCAGTGCAAAAAAAACAACAAACAATTTACATATGGACAGACAGTGCAAAAAACCTGCACTGGAGCATTTACAGTGCTCCAGACAGTGCAAAAAAACAACAACAATTTACATATGGACAGTACATATTTACAGACTGTACAGAAGACAATGTGCAAAATACACATACATATACTCAGTACACACAGTGTACTATAAAGACACACTCAATTATCAGCGACACATTATACATATGGGCACATCTACATTATGTACAGTATCTATACATAATGTAGTCTATACATAGTAATAATGTGAAGGTGCAACAGATTATAAATTAACAGCAGATTGGTTGAGCAGCAGATAGATGTGCAAAGGTGCAACAGATTATTCATATGCAATGTCGTGGATGTGCATTGTATGGTGTCCAGTGATAGCAGATAGGTTGTGTTAGCAGTGTGCGTGTAGTCCAGTTGAACTGTGTTAAAGTGCAGTGCATGGCATGTTGTGTGAGTGGGAGTGTGTTGTAGGTGGGTCATTTCTGACTGTTCATTAGCCTGATAGCCTGAGGGAAAAAGCTGTCCCTCAGTCGGCTAGTGCGCGATCGATGCTGAAACGCCGCCCTGAGGGCAACAGAGAGAGCAGTCTGTGGGACGGGTGGCTGGAGTCTTTGATAATCCTCCGGCTTTCCTTGTACACCGCCTGGTGTAGATATCCTGGAGGGAGGGAAGCTCACCTCCAACAATGTGGCGGGCAGTTCGCACGACCTTTGCAGAGCCCTGCGGTTGCCAGCGGTGCTGTTTCCAAACCAGGCGGTGATACAGCCGGTCAGGATGCTCTCCACAGTGCAGGTGTAGAAGGACCTGAGGATTCTGGGGCTCGTTCCAAACTTCCTCAGCCGTCTCAGGAAGAAGAGACGCCGATGTGCCTTCTTCAGCACTGCATCTGTGTGAGCAGACATGTGAGATCCTCGGTGATGTGAACGCCGAGGAACTTAAAGCTGGTCACCCGCTCCACAGGTGTCTTGTCGATGGTGATGGGTGTGTGTTCTCTGCTCTGTCTCCTGTAATCCACCACCAGCTCCTTGGTCTTGTCGGTGTTGAGTGAGAGGTGGTTCTCCTGACACCATTTTGTCAGGGTACTCACCTCCTCTCTGTAGGCGTCTCATCGTTGTCGGTGATCAGGCCTATCACCGTTGTGTCATCAGCAAATTTGACGATGACATTCGAGCTGTGTGTTGCTGTACAGTCGTGTGTGTACAGGAGTACAGGAGTGGGCTGAGGACGCAACCCTGCGGTGCACCAGTGTTGAGGATCAGGAGATGATGTGTTGTTGCCCATTCTGACCACCTGACTTCTGCCTGTCAGGAAGTCCAGGATCCAGCTTCACAGAGATCTGTTCAGTCCTAGAGTCTGGAGCTTCGCAACCAGTGTGGCAGGCACTATGGTGTTAAATGCCGAACTATAATCCACGAACAGCATCCTCACATAGGTGTTCTTATTTTCCAGGTGGGAGAGAGCAGTGTGCAGGGTGAAGGCAATAGCATCGTCTGTGGAACGGTTACTGCGGTATGCAAATTGTAGTGGGTCCAGTGAAGCAGGCAGCACAGAGCAGATGTAGTCTCTGACAAGCTTCTCAAAACACTTGCTGAAGATGGGGGTCAGAGCAACGGGCCTCCAGTCATTCAAGCATGTGATTTTATTTTTCTTCGGTATGGGCACAATGATGGATTTTTTGAAGCACAAGGGAACCACAGACAGAGAGAGGGACAGATTGAAAATATCTGTAAAAACCCCAGCTAGCTGGAAAGCGCATGCTTTGAGCACACGGCCTGGTATACCATCTGGGCCTACGGCTTTACTGATGTTCACCCGTTTAAAGGATCGGGTTACGTCCACGACAGAAAGCGTGAGTGGGCTGACCTCTTCTGCGGCAGCCGCGGCAGCGCTCTCTGTGTGTTGCGGTGTTATCAGCCTCGAACCGAGCATAAAAGGTGTTGAGCTCGTCCGGTAGAGAGGAGGCAATGTTCACAGTATCTGGTTTGTTTCCTTTAAAGCCTGTGATGTTGTTGATGCCCTGCCACATGCTTCTTGGGTTATTGTTGTTGAAGTGTTCTTCAACTTTGTTTTTATATGTTCGTTTGGCTGCTTTGATGGATCATGGTAACAACCTCAAATCCCAGACTAGGTCCTTCAGAGTGAGTTAAAGGCCAAAAACAGCTTTGAATCACAGATGTTTGAGCTTCCAATAAACTTTCCTCCAGCTTGAAAATAGTATAAACATTCATGAGAAGAGGCTTATCAAAATAAAACAAATAACAGAAGTGGCATAACAGAACAAACACTGAATAACATTTGATTAAAAGAAAAGGAAATTAATCCTGAAAGTAAAAAATGAAAATAAATGTTGTTTAGTCCTGTGTCCCAGATCACATTCATTGCATGAGGCTCAAAAATCTCTCAGTGTGACAGGAAGGACCCCTTAATTAAAGAAATAGCTGTATATGTCCAATATAACAAAAATAACACAAGCAAAAGTAAAACATGTCATCATCTTCTATGTTTTTCCCGTCTGCTCCTCAATAGTAAACAGACTGTATTCCTCAAGGGAGATGGATTAATATCTGTTTGTGTATTGTTCTCTGATTTACAACTATTACAAACCCTGTTGCCTCCCTGGCAACAACCCCACTCACTGCAAACATCGCCGGCCAGTGGTTTCACAGCCAGCGGATGGTGCGTCAACACGCCGTTTAACCACTTTGTTTACTGTCTTTGCTCGGCTTAAGCCACAAGCGCACATCCTCCTAAACATAGATTATCTGCTTCCTCGGACCCTAAACACGTATGATTACATTGTTCACTCTCATCACCAAAAGTGCTTGGGATTTTTGATTTCATTTTCTGCTCTGTTTTGGCTGTTGTTTTTCCCGTGTGATGTTGACGTGTTTTTGAGGAAGTTCCCCTCCTTGTGAGGAAAGAGAAGATGAGTAGGCTGCAGAGTAAATATGACTCTGACATAATCGAGAAGAGAGCAGTGACCGAAGCCACATACTAACATTCACCGACATATAGTTTGGTTAGATTGTGTAAAGGAAACCAAAATGAAAAGCAGTTTTAAAATGATTATCGTCATTATTGCAAAGGCCTGCTTACTCAGTAGTCTCACAGTCATGCTGAACTGACTGCTTATCATGTGTTGTGGTGTAAAAGTGCTTTGTGGGATAAATACGCACTGTCATGAGGATTGTTTTAACAATGCATATGATTATTATAATTGTAGTAAAAAAAACTTCCTCTTCTATGGTTTTTATATGGATGAAAGGAAAGTCATACACTATATATCTCATTTGAATCTCATCAAAAGCAAAGCAATTACATTGTCAAATACTGTTTGAGTTTCTAGCAATTCATCATGCACACATTTCGGAAACTAAGGGGAAGAACAAACACGGTCTTAGAGGGACATTTCACACAAAAAAGTATGACTTCCTTCTTTCTTCTGTGGAACACAAAAGAAGAGTTTGTGTGTGTGTGTGTGTGTGTGTGTGTGTGTGTGTGTGTGTGTGTGTGTGTGCACAATGCAAGTCAACAGGGTCCAATGTTGTTTGAACCAGGGTTGGTTGCTATTGTTAACTAAATTATTAAACGTATTAAATAATTGAGAAAAAAAAATGCACACACAGGTATTTATATATATACGGTGCAGTGAAAAGTTTTTTGCCCCTTCCTGTTTTTAATGTTTTACATATTTGTCATACTTAAAAGATTCAGATCATCAAACTAATTTTAATATTACACAAAGATAATGCAAGTAAATACAAAATGCAGTTTTAAATGATGATTTCATTTATTTAGGGATAAAACCTGTCCAAAACTACTTAGCTCTACGTGAAAAATGTATAGCCCCCTCCTGTTAAATCATGAAAGAACTGTGATTAACCACATTATTTTAGAAAGCGGAATTAAATTTCACTCTCCAACCCCAATCCTGATTACTGCCATACCTGTTGAATCAAGAAATCACTTAAATAGAACCTGTCTGACAAAGTGAAGCATGCTTAAACAGCAACACGTCATGCCATGACCTAAAGAAATTCAAGAACAGATGAGAAACAAAATATCTGACATGTATCAGTCTGGAAAGGGTTATAAAGCCATTTCTAAGGCTTTGGGACTCAGAGAACCATGGTCAGAGCCATTATCTACAAATTGAGAAAACTTGGAACAGTGGTGAACCTTCTCAGGAGTGGCTGGTCTACCAAAATTACTCCAAGAGCAAAATGACGACTCATCCAGGAGGTCATAAAAGAACTCAGAACAACATCTAAAAAACTGCAGGCCTCACTTGCCTCAATTAAGGTCAGTGTTCATGAATCAACAATTAGAAAGAAACTTGGCAAAAACAGCATCCATGGGAGAACTCCCAGGCAAGAGACATTGCTGACCAAAAATAGCACAAAGGCTCATCTCACATTTGCCAAAAAATATCTTGATATATATATATATATATATATATATATATATATATATATATACAGTATATACAGGTATATATATATATATATATATATATATATATATATATATATATACATGTATATGTATATATATGTGTATATATATATATTAGTGATGCACGGATGAGCTTAAACGTCACCCAAATCCGTAGCTTCAAATATATTATCCACCCGCCAACCACCTGCACCTATATTTTTGTCTGATTTAGATAACCGAACCCAACCCACACCCGATCGTCACATTCAGGGTTCAGAATAAATAAACCCTGAAAGTTTAGCAAAAGTCATGGAAATCTATTTCACAATCCTCTGCATAATAGAATTATGTTTAATTATGTCCTGAATTTCAGTTCGGTATTGCGCATATGGTATTACTCATTCCCGCAGCTTTCAACTTTAAAATGAGGGAAATTACCACAAAACATGTATTCAATATAGCATATATAGGTTAGATGAGTAAAACCATCAGATCAAACCAGTCATTTGAAAGCAGAGTGAGTGATTCAGCACCGAGTCCTCTCTCTTTAACCTTCTCGTCACATCGACGCATCTAGAGCTGCTGCACACTGCGTTACAAGACTTTAGCTCACGTTTTGGTGCAGTTGACAGATTTGTCCATTTCCTAATTGGTCATTGTAGCATCGTCACAAAAATGTATTATGTTCACGTCTTTAAGCCATTCGATACTTGTGCTCTCCTTTTCTGTGCGCTCACAGTCACATCCAAGTACTCCGTGAGTACCAAATCAAACAAGCAAAGCTTGTTGCGCTTAAGAGGCCAAATACACACAAAATGACGTCAACATTGTCGTCCTGGCGAGTATCCTCGTAAGCACTGTCAGTTTTGTCTTAAGTTAATGTAAACAGTTACGAAAGAAAAGCGCATGTATCAGTATTGGATTCGTGAAATAGGTCTTGTAACAGCAGTGTAATAAAGCTGTGCCGTCTGTCATTAATGTTAATCAAACAACTAAATAATGTTTTGCTGAATAACTTTAATATGTAAATTTACACATTATTCGATTTCTGTAGCCTTTTTAGAAAATGTAGTTAATATTTGCATCATTAATGATTTATCTTATCCACCAGGGACCCACACGTAAATGATCAGAATGCATTTTTATTACCCGAATCCACCTGACCCGCGGATTATCCGCTGTGCCTGCGGATATAACCGCCATCCGCGCATCACTAATATATATATATATATATATATATATATACACACTATATTGACAAAAGTATTTGGTCACCACCTTGGGACACCCCTTCTTTAGAAGAGAAAAAGGCACTGTGGCAACAAAGATGGAAACATAATTCATGTACTTAAATTTTCTCACAAGGTACTGAATATGAGGCCCAAAAGAAAGAGAATCATCAATTAAAAACCCCAGGTATTTATACTTAGATACTATTTCAATCTCCAAACCATGAAGAGTAGTAATTGAGCATGAGTTTGAATGTGCAGACTTTCTTTTTGTAAACATAATAAGTTTAGATTTCTCCGCATTTAGAATAAGTTTTAAATCGCTCAGTGTATGCTTAACTGCCTTAAAATCAGATTAAAGATGATTCATAGCCTGATCCAGTGTCAATGCAGACGAGTAAATCACCATATCATCAGCGTATAAGTGAAAACTTGAATGTACAAGGTTATTCCCAATATTAGTAATATATAAAATAAAGAATAATGGCCCAAGGACCGATCCCTGTGGTACTCGGCGTACATTCATGCTTTACATTCCGAATACTAGAAGTGAGTCCTTCTATATTTATATCTAGCCGATAAGTAATTAACAAACCATCCAACAGTATTTACTGATAAACCTACAACAAGTAGCCTCTGCTTCAATACGTCATGATCTGCAAAATCAAAAGCCTTAGATAAATCGATAAAAAGAGCAGCACTATGTTTTTTTTATTATCCAATGAAACCATTAAATAATTTTATACTTTTATAATTGCTGTGGATGTACTGTGTTTATTCCTAAAACCGGATTGTAACTCTGATAAGGCATTTTTAGATGATAGAAACTCTTTTGATTGATCATTCACAAGCGATTTCAAAACCTTTGATAAAATAGAAAATGTTGAAATAGGTATATAATTATTCAATACAGTTGGATCACTCCATTTAAATAATGGCCGAACATAAGCAGTTTTCCTAGATAAAGAAAGATTAAAAAGATAGGTTAGTGGTGGCACATAGGTTTTATGGTACAGTACAAATATTTGGAGCATCCTTTGTTCTGTCCCTCATTTTCTTAAAGATTAAACATAATTTTCTTAAAGAATGAAAGCTAAAGAATCACAATTGTCCCTTATTTCCCATTTCTGAAGTAAATTGGCAATGACGATGTAATTATCTTTTTTGACTCCCCTGACAGCAGCACCTTGCTCAAAAAAATGACATCAATAGGATGACATGAATAGTAATAGCAGTAAATGATAACAGAATTGTCAATTTAGGGTCAACTATCCCTTTAATCTTTTCATCATCTGTGCAGCCTGCGTGCCAGCCATTGGAAATTGTAACTTCTTTCTCAAGGGCTGGCAAACAAACACCCGCAACACCACTGATCCTTCTTTTGAGCCAAAAACTCTGTCTGTTTCATGATTGGCATCATACGCTGGGAATAGTTCCTCTGTCTTTGTTCTAATTTCATTTTCTTGTGTCTCTGAGACCCCTTCACCGGGACAGCTCAGTCTGAGTGTGGAAGGGAAGCAGGGCACAGGCTTTTCTGAATGGAGAAGAATATAGTGACGTAAAATGAAGGAAACATCTGGAGTGAAGAAGAAAAACAGAAGCTACATGGAACACATAACACACCTCATTCATCAAAATGGATTAAACTGCTACTAAGCAGATGCGACGGAGGGATACAAATCACAAACATGCAGCTTAAGCATGTTTTCTGAAATAAAAATCATCCAGTTTATGTATACATATTTTTAGTGCTTCTTATCAATTGTCAAATTTGATTACTGAGCAGAAAATGCTAGAAAAGTTACAACATTTACAAAACAAATTTATGGCTTGACCATAACTGAATACCTTTGTCATTTTTTTTAAACAAAAGAAATTGACACTGGACATGCTGAAATCTGAAAATACTAAAACGTGTTAAAAAATATATTGCTGAAGTACTGTTTGCTAGTACACAGTAATTATTTTGAAATAAAAGATAAAACAAAGATTGCTGGAGTATGTTTGACAAAAAATAAATAAATACAAACAATTCAGATTTTTTTATTGCACAATTTCTGAGTAAATAACAGTTTCTACACCATTTGTTCAGTGTGTTATCAATTGGTGAAATTTTTTATTTGTGCGTGAACTATCCCTTTAAGAAATTCGATTGTTGCAACTTGTTTCAAGTTTTCACTTTTCCCAGCAGAAGGGCACATTTCCTGCTTCTGTCAAACCAAATGAGCTATACGTCAGTGCTAACTCACACTTTCACACTTTAACAGACACAAACACCTAAAAAAGGCAGTGGAGGCAGCAAATCATGAGACAGTCGAGCAATAGTTCAATCAGCTGCAGAATTCACACCTTCATCTGAAAAGCGAGAAAGAGGAAGTCTATTCATATGATCTTATCTCAATCATCTGCAGTCGGTTTACACCGCTCAAAATATCTCCTGCAAGCTCTCAGACTGGCTTCTAGGTTCAGGCCGCAAGCAGAAATACTGTGTCCCTGTGAACAGAGTTCTGGACTGTGACTGAGTTTGTGGTTTAATAGTGCATTATATCTACACTCTTTTCCTTGCGTCACTCTTCCAGTTATTTTTGTCCTTTCAACCCCTCTCTACACTGAACACAGCAGGCTCCTGATCTTGAACCTTCACCCACTGTAATGACGCTACAAGGGGGAGTTTTAATTCGCAGCATAAAATAAATATTTGCATAAATATCCTTCTAATTTATTCTACTATTCTATGTCAAACAAAAATATGTAAAAAAAAAAAAGCAAATGTCATGCATCTGCATTGAAAATCGGGGTATAATAAATATTTTAAAGCATAATACCTTAATAGATTATGCCATTTTTTTTATTATAAATTAAATAAATTATATGTATATTAATAATTATTGAAATAATCTAGTTATTTGTATTATATGCTGATATTGTCGATATTTCAAACCCTATACTAAAATTATTCAGGTCACTGCAAGCACAGTCACTATTAGTGATGCGCAGATGAGCTAAAAGCCACCCGAATCCGCAGCTTCAAATGAATTATCCACCCGCCAACCACCCGCACCTATGTTTTTGTCTGATTTAAATAACTGCCATCCGCGCATCACTAGTCACTATATATTCATCATGAACATTACTGAGAAGCATAAACTAGCTTTAAACACTCTACCGGCCTATTGAAACAACAAATAAAATAAATATCAATAAAAATAAAATGCCATATGCAAAACACTTGCTGTAAGTCTATGGGACTTTCATTGTTTACTGTTTTTTTCCTGTCACAACATTATCACTGGTTTGCTATTTAAAGCAATTAGTAATATATTTTTCATTGCCTTGAATGGTTAAATCCATCTACAAGCTTTAGCAGGTTACGCATACTTTTATAGCATCTATTAGCAAACGAGGAAGCAGCACAAAGAGACAGAGCAAATGTACTCTAATGCACCCTAATGACTAATTGTGCGACATATTGTGAAGGGCAAAGCCTTGATGATGCTGGTGGGCAAGGGTTGGCTGGGGGCAAACCCCCCCTCTCCTTGGACCTCCTCCCAAAAGATTTGAACACAGATCCGTCTGACAGACAAGAGGGTTTTCCTCAAATCCATTTGAATCAATAAGCATGTCTGCTAATTAAGCTAAAGCAGGGGAGAAGGAGTGAATAAGGGAGGTCACGACACACAAATAGTGTATGCGGTGCTGATTCACAGACGTCTAGACCAAATAAAGCCAACAAGCAGCCACACCTGAGCAGGGCAGGCACAGAGAGGATCAGGGATTTTACCTGGAATGCTGTCAATGAAAGTTCATCTGTTTCTGTCAGTGAGGGTAAATTTAGCATGCATCTCGCTTTCAGACGATTATTCATTTACGTTTTCCAAGTTATTACCACCTTAACTTTGTAGCCCCTTCAGCAATCGTCACACCCAGACTGATGTAAAGTGGTTGAAATATATATATATAACTTATTTTATTTAGGGCCATTTGTGCCAATTCTCATTTTCATTTAGTTTAATATAAATATAAATATAATTTAATAAAATAAAAATGAATAAAAACGGTAGAATAATAACAGTAGAATAATGACAAAAACACACAAAAAGTTAATAAAACTTTAAAGTGAAAATAAAAATGGGGAAATATAAAAATAAAGACTAATTCAACAATATATTTTTGCATATTTACAATAATTCATTATTTATTGAAAACCGGAAACATACATAAATCTGACTGAAACAAAAGTCACTATCGAATCATATTTCCCTCCTAAAACGTGCTTCCTCCAACATATACTCTCTCTTTCTTCTTAGACTTACAATTAGATTCTTCCAACCTTGATTCTCCATCCTTCCCTCCCTCCCATTTCTCCCGTTCATTACTTTGACCTAATTCTCTTTATTTAATCTTCTATCCCTCCCAGTTCGGACAACAATCAACCCGACTAATTGCCTCAATCCTCGCAGTCTTTAAGTCCTGCTGTCTCGAGTACAGTCAATACAAAACAAACCCCCAGCTTGATGCAATCCATCCTGTCATCGCCGCCGCAGTATTTTTCTTACAGTATCTGTGACTCCTAAAAAGTTAATCTCACACCTACTGATGGCAAATTCATCTTCATCATCTGGATTATCAAAAATGAAACTATGAGCAAATATTTACTCAACAGGAAGAAGAGGAGTACGAAACCGTTTCACAATGATGATATGCAGTAAAACATAGCGTGACCCAATAAAAACTAGCGACCCGTTCAAAGTTCCTGTTCCCAAGGCCAGTAATAGAAAGCTATACGACATTGATTTTAGAAATACTTCCCTTTTTCTAATTCAATTTAGGTCACCCAGTTGCCTTTTAATCTAATTTAATTAGCCGTTTCAACTTCTGCAAACAACAACAGTGGTTGTTATTCTACCTCAGCATTTTTAGGCATTGCAATTACTTTCAAGCACTGAAAGAAAAATGGGGAGGATGAATGTAAGATGATTAAGTGGCAATAACTACACTGATCGTAAAGTTCCAAGGATTACAGAGGCATTATTTCATGTACCATCTGCTCATGTGATAATCAGTGTGTAATTGAACATGTACTCATGTAAATAACATATGGATGTAAACAGATCGGAAATTCTGAAAAGAGTCAAGCTTTGAATTGACAAGACCTTAAAAAAGAAGTGTGTCTTTAAAAAGAACACCAGTTTTCTATAAGTGAAGATCATGAATATGTTTATATACATTTTCTTTTATATACATACCTTTTTAACGCTCTCGCCACCAACCCACACTGTTGCACAGTCCCATTCTATCTATAAGCTGGTTGGCTTACACAGCCTAAGATTGCCAGGATACCTGTCTCTTTAGCTCATTAGTCTATGTGCATGGCATTATGGGAGATGTGTCGGTCTGAAGCCTTTCGTAATGGTCCATCTGCTAGCCTAGTCCACTCTCTAGTTATCCTCTCACCTGTCTAGACACAAACAGCAAAATAAAATGTTTGATTTCTTTGTTTCTGCTTTAATTATCATCATTAAAAGACCAAAATGCCCAATATATAAATATTAAAAAATATGCAAATAAATGTGTATTTAAATAAAAATACTGTTACAAATTAATATATTTAGATAATTATTTATAAATGCATAAAATATCAATAGAATAAAACTTATTAAAAAATATTTAAATAAACATACAATTTGTCTTATAATTCAAATAAATAAATATATTTAGATACATAAATAACTTAACATATATAATTTATCAAATTGTCCTGTTCTGTCCCTATTCAATTCCCCTCACTCTGCTATGCATAAGATAAAATAAATAACATAAATATTAAAACAAATAAACACATAATTATTTATTAAAAACATTTTATTTTATAAAATGATTCAAATAAATGCATTTAGATAAATACAAAATAATTTAAATACAATTTAAAACCTTTCCATGAACAATATTCAGTAAGTATCCTCTTACTACCGCTGAGCTTTAAAATAAATGAACCAATTTCTCAAAATGCTTCTATCAACACTACATTTCAAGAATGAGATCCTAAAACCACTTTTTATAGAAATGAAGGTTTAAATGTGAAATTGAATTGAACAACTTAAGACTGTGATAGAATTCAGCTTGGTGAATGATGAGGATGATTAGTCAAACTCAAAACCTATTTTTCTTCTTTTCTCTGATGTAATGAATTAGCCCATCTCAGCGGTTGCAAGGTTCAACAACAACAATCACTGAGCTGTGCACTCATTGTCAGGGCCGTAGCTGGGGTTTGCGGGGCCCCGGTACAGGTCGTACAAATGGGTCCTGTTTGAAATTGTTTAATTTGTATGTTCGTTATATTTATTTATATGTGCTATTTACACAATGTTTACGTTGTTTTTCAAGTTTGTAGGTGTCCAGGTACAGAAACCGAATAATCAAATGTAACATAGCACTGCACAGTCTTCACTGTAAAAAATAAATATACAGTCAAACCAAAATGTATTCAGACACCTTCAACATTTCTCACATTATTTGCTATAGTTTAGATAGAAAATGGTCAGAACAAATTAATCTTGATAATGTCAGATAACTTTGATAGAAAGTTATGTAATGAATTACCATCATCCAAAAATTCAGACAACTGTTAAGGCCTGTTCACACCAAGCACAATAACGATAAAGATAACTATAAAGATAATGATATTAGCGTCCACATCAGCGAACGATAATGTCTGTTTATTCTAAGCACACATGCGTCTGCTTCTTTAAATTCTCGAGCACATTATAGCAGGATTGATTCTGATTGGCTGTCAGTGTATTTATCATTCATCAGCTGGAAAAAAAATCGTTCTGGAAGTGATTCCAACGATATCGTTTCTTTGTGCTTTTATCGTTATAGTTGTGGTGTGAACGCTGCTATTGTTTAATATTGAAAACGATTTTTAGAACCATATCTTTATCGTTATCTTTATTGTTATCGTACTTGGTGTGAACGGGCCTTTAGTATGACAATATACACAACTATCAATGCTTTGTTGACCAAGCAATTACTAAGCAATGCTTAATAATCAATCTGTGGTGTTAAAAATTTGCATTAGCAATAAAAAAAAATCAAAAACACTTCAGGTCAAAGTGTCTGAATCATTTTTGGTACCAAATTTTTTATTAATTTTAGTCCACTGTAGGACAAATTTTGTGGTAAAATATATCACAGTTGACTTTATTTTGCTATACACACTTACTATAACTATAGTGTCCTGCACCTACTTGTAAAAAAATATATATAAAAAATATTATATCTGGTTTCTGAATATTATTTTGGTTTGACTGTGGATTAATTATTGTTAAAATCAGGGCGTCATGCACTCATTATTTTTGAGGGGGCACAAGAGGGGTGGGGGGGGGGGGGGGGTTATGGGGTTGTTATTCAAAACATTCCCAAATGCATTAACTATATCATGAAATATCTCAATTGTCACCTAATTATGATGGTCAAAGTAGCCTAATAATGTAGTCTATTAATAAAACCTATCTGTTTACTTAAGTAACAGATTTAGGTGTCATGACATGACATATTTTTTATTTGACTGACTTTATATTTAATATGAATATTAAAAACATTGTAAATTAGGCTACTTATCATAACACTTTCATTTCATTAAAGTAATTTAGGTAATTAATTTCATTTCATCTCTAGTAATTTAGGCACGATCAATATAAGAGACAATGCATCCAATATAATGATGCACATCCAATTTCTAGTAAAACTGTTTACTTTCACTTAAGACATAACTGACAGAATTTTCGAGGATACTCTCCTATTATGACATAATTTTGTCAGTACAAGAGCAATAAAACTCAAATTTGGTGTTCAAGCGATTTGAGATATGTCTCTCTGCGTGCGCCCTGTGCACACAGAACACCATGCTGAATTGGGCTCTTTAACATCTTTTTTTGTTTGCATGTTTAAACTGCAAAATGTTAAAAAAATTTATTTGTTTGTTCAGGTGCAGGAGGAGGCGAAGGAGAGTTTGGTTCAGCCTTGCTGTATGTGAGACGTGGCTCTCTGCATGTGCACCGAACATGAAGTGTGAGTAGGCTACTCAGTTTAGCTTTTCCGCGTCTTGTGTTTGAATACTTTAAACTCTTTTGAATTTTTAAATTGGCAATGCTTAAGAACACGTGCAAATGATACACTTTCGTGAAGATGCACAGCAGTGGCCCATCAACTGTCCTGAACATCTTTTTAAGCTGGCCTCAGGCAGTCCGTTGAGATCGCTGGGGGGCCCCCCCTTAGCCGTGGGCTCTATAATCGTCACCACCTTTCACCCCACTAGCGATGGCCCTGCTCATTGTGCATGTTTGCCGTATAGGTTTAAGATCATTGCACACTGAGTCCGAAATTTTCGCACGCTAAAAAATAAATACGACCTCATGTTATGTCAATCACGTTTGCACACTGCCTCCGAAACTTTTGTCCATTAAAAAAAATATATAATTCTGATCAGGTTTGATTTCCTACTTTATAAAGCCTTAAACAGATTTCACACTGAAACACACTCACCCACTCTTTTATCTACAATGATAGCAAGGCTGTCAGAACGTGTGAGAACAGAATTAGAGCCCCAGACAAAGAACTTCAGACAGCCATTCAATGATTTTTTGTTATCTTTCATGATAACTTTCCTGACTAATTGCCTAAACATACTGAAAGTGCTGAGCTGTTGACTGTAGGTGGGCAGATTTACAGAGTGATTTATTATTATGTGGGAGTGGTGTACTATTATAGAACAGGTGACTGGTCTGAGTCATTGTCAGAATGCATGACATGTGCTTTCCACTGTTTCTTAAAATGATATGACTTCACTGCACGTAAGGTGAAAGGTAGAAGCAACATTATAAGATAACAGATATGCTTCCTGATGCAAACGTTTCAAATTACCTAGTTTGATCAGGTTTTAAGGCAGCACTGCACGTATCGTTTTGGAGAATAAAATCCCACAATGCATTGTGAAGAGCTCAGTGTAAAAAAATATATATATAGAGATGTAGATTATAAGTAATTAATCGGTAAGTATAGTTAAGTGTTATTACATATTATTATATTTATATAGTCGTAGAGCATTCCAAACCTATCACTTATTAGGTTTCTCAGTGGTTAGGGTTCTGTCTTACGGTGTGATCACATTTACCATTGTTCAGTGAATTTAATGAGTGAAATGTAATTATTATACTGGAATATTGCCAGAGGGCGAAAGATTTCCCCTCATAGTTTTTGCAACTTGTGCTTGTTTTGAAAGTGACCCCTTAGTGAACTATGATTCATACAGGCTATCAATTCACTAATGACAGGTGCCATTTTTTTTGGAAATGTTTCTTTGTTTGTAAACCTCAGAGTATCATGACCAGATGTATGTCTATTTGTGAGGGGTGACACATTACTTCCTGGGCTGCCCAGAAAGAATGAAGGCCATAAAGGGGAAACCACAGAATTGTTTTGCTTCGCAGCAACATCAGATGAGAGAAACTGTCCAGACTGAGACGTACGAGGAAATATATGCAAAATATTTCGGTAACACTTTATTTTGCTGGTCCCTTTTGAACATTCTGTCTACAATAAGTAACTTTGCAACTACACGTCAACAAACTCTCATTAGAATATTAGTAGACTGTCTGATTAATATCTGCTAACTCTTTATTGTGATGGCATCTCAACAGACATTGTACTGACTATAAGTAACTTTGAATTACTCTAACCCTACACATACCAATCAACTAATACTCTACTAACACTAATGAGAGTCGGTAGCTATGTAGGTGCACGTTACATATAGTCAACAGAATGTGTTAAAGGATCATCAAAATAAAGTGAAACCAATATTTCTGTCAATACTAAACAATGCAAATACAGGAAGTCTTAACTCAAACAAAATGCTTTTTTACTGAATTGCTCTTTTTTAATATTAAGAAAGTTTACAATTTAATGTTAAGAAATATACTTAAATTTTAACATGAAATGGAAATGTACCCCAATTTATAAATGCATACTATTGATCTTAGAATTGTGAATAATGCAATTTTTTTATGTAATTTTTAATCAAAACTAAATTTTCTGACAGATGACTTCTTGCCGATGACTTCTCCACTTATTTAATATGCATAAATCCTTCCTGATTCTTATAATCAACATTCAGATGTGCCTCAATTCAATCATCAACCGATAGACAAAAGTAAGCCTTCACCCAACTTTTTTCTCTTTGTGATAATGCACTTCACTTTGATGTGTGTCACATAACGGAAGAAATGATCTGTCACTACTTCTGTTACATTGCGACTTTAAAGACACCGGCTTTACTGGCTTTTTTTTTTCTAGTGACATTGTTTCCAAAAGGTCTTAATCAATAAATAGATTGTTTTATTGAAATGGTTGTCCCCCCCCCCCTATCATTAGGAAGCCACTCCCACTATTTTTAGCTGAAAACACTTAATGTCTGATGAAGGTCTTGAATTTGTCCGAAACATTATTGTTTAAAAAAACGTCACATTTATTTTTGTAGAGTGCGTGTTGCCATTTTTTCTAGGATCTGAAATTGACTACAAAAATAATAAACACATTTAAATAAGATATTTGGTCAATTTTAACTTTGCTAAAAATAGTAACGGACACATAACAGACACTGATACTAAGAACTCAACAAAAGCATCAAAGGCCTGTGGCTGTAATGGTTAAGTTGTACTGAATGTCCCATGGACCCTCCTTGGCCTTACTTTGGCCCCGATAGTCTAGTCATAATCCAGCCCCGGCCACATTCAAAGCCACTGTAATGTAGCTAACATACACCACAATAATCCACATTAATCTAACATTATTCTGTGTCTACAGATTAAACACATTCTGTGTCAAGGCGGCAAGTTACTTGACATTCTATTTAGGCTAATGATCTCCTCATGTCTGTCCTAACCTTGCCTTTTTTTCCATAAAGAACTACAAAACAGTTTAGTTCAGAATTATCATCTATAAAAATTACACATGGTAGTGCTCACACAAGGATGAATATTACTACCTTGTCTGTGAATGAGAAAAATGAGTATATTGAGCAATTCCTGTTTTAAGTTGTTTATGAGTTCCAGACAAGTTATTTAAGAGTGAGCACAGGTTGACACGCAAACCATTGATCTACCGTAGGTTACTCAGTTTGGGACTCTCCAGGATTGGTTTCAACCCCAGTGATGTTTGGAAAGCAACAGAGTTCGTGATACATGTTCGTGTTTCAAATCTCACTCCCCTGTCTGGTGCCTTCGGATTCTTCCCATAATGAAGTGACAAAATCAATCCTGCTCACCCACTCGTCTCAGAATCAAGCTTCCCATCAGTGCAGCTGTATGGGTAGTATGGGATTCCCCCTTGAATCATATTCCTTTGCAAGCAGAGCGTTCATTTATTAGTCTCTGACACTTTGACCCCCGCCTACCATATGATTTTATGCCAGAAGATTGGTTACAGCTTGTCTTGTTGTTTGCCTTCAGCATATGTTTTGCTATTTTGCAACATGTTACCAATAAGTTTAGACAGTTAACCTCTTAAAGGAATGATTTGGGGTTCTACACAAGTTCAACCGACACAAGTTGTGGCTCAGTGGTGGAGCTAGAGGGGTGTCAGTACACCCTTGACATCAGATCGGCCACCCTGGGTGCCACCCCAATAATTAATATGCTACCATTTAATTTGTTTAATTGTACTGAAATAAGTATTTATTTTAGCCTTGAACATCTCATTCATCTCCAGCCTCTCATATACGCGCTCTCGTGCCACACATTCATTTTCATTCAGTGAAAAACATTGCAGAGCAGAGACGACACAGACAACGAGCTGACTAACAATTTCTGTTAGTTTAATTAAGAATTTCAAACGATAAATACAGTTATGGAGCTTTTTAGCGGCGTGATAGATCATGCGCGCTCCCGCTTTGCCTAAGTTCAAGTGAAGCAGGAGTGCATTCTTATTAGCATGAAGTAAACATTGAATGAACATCCGATCTATGCTGAATGATACACTAAAACTTACTGAATGCATAGTGAATCATGTAATCACTCAATGAGTGTTTCAACCGCGGAAAAATAGCAGAAAATCCAGTGTCCACAAACTAGTGAGAAAAATGTACACTAGAAAAAAATTACATTTATATATTTACTCATAATTGCTCTTTTTTATTATAATTAATACAAATGTATAAATATGTTATTATAACAAATGGTTTAATATGAACTTGTATACAAATCAATTGTTACTTTCAACCTTAACAACAGGGTTCCCTATATAGTTTAATTTAGACATTTTTTGAAAAAATAAAGTGTACATTACCAGTCAATACTTTTTTAACAGTTTAATGTTTTTTTTTAAGAATTCTCTTCTGCAAACAAATCCTGCATTTATTTGATCCACAATACAACAAAAGCAGAAATAATGTGAAATAATTGTACTATTTAAAATAACTGCTTTCTATTTGACTGTATATTAAAATGTAATGTATTCCTGTAATCAAAACTACATTTTCAGTATCGTTACTTCAGTTTTCTGTGTCACACGATCTTTCAGAAATAATTTAAATATATTTGCTGCTCAAGAAACATTTTTTACATTATTAAGATTATTAATATCAATATGTAAAACAGTTGAGTATGTTTTTTCAGGATTCTTTTAATGAATAGAAAGAGTCAAAAATCAGCATTTATCTGAAATAAAAATATTTTGTAACATTATACACTATACAATTCAAAAGCTTGGAGTCAGTATAATTGTATTTTATATTTTGGGGGGAAATACATTATAGAAATTAATATTTTTATTTAGTGCTGTCAATCGCTTAAATCATGGACTGTAAATACTAGGCATTACCTGTAAATGTGTTGAAATGAAGAAATGAATGACAAACTAGTTTAAGGAAACAGAACCTTTCACACTTCCGCCAGATATGAGACATGCCTAGTATTCTTTTATCATTATTCATTTGTTTTTATTCAGCCATTATCAGCCTTTATACTGGCAATAAAACATTTACCAAGCCACATTACTTCAATCCCAGTATACATTTACCCAACTATTATCAAAAGTATTTCTAAATAAATACAACAAAACATTTTCTTGCAACCGTACGTGAAATATTATGACAAAATGTATTATGAAGAAGTATTAGACCTTTTCTGCAGCTGCATTAGAGCTAAAATTAGCATCATGCTTCATTAGAACAATTATGAGATTAATAGTACACTTTTACTCATAACTCCATTCAAACCACCATTGAGTGTTTGTAATAACTTCCTTTTGCGATCACATGTGGAATTTGGATGTTAACTGTTGTTAAAATATGCTGTTTATAGCCTTTTATTTCGCTGCACAAATTAGCATTAATTTGAGAATTAGAGAAAAACATAACTAAAACCCACGCAATCGACACACACACACACACACACACACACACACACACACACACTTGCAGATGGAGAGTTTGTGATCAACACTTGTCAACTCTGGTGATGTAGCAGCCGGCTAGCGATGACATAGGGGTATGTTTTCACCCCTAGCGCTTACCACTCGGTTTCGAGGGACAAGGGCTAGGGGTAAGACGAAGGGGAAGGGGTAAGACAGAGAAATGGGTGAATCTTTTTGCACTGGTTGCACTGGTGCTCCAACCACTGGTTAACGAGGTGATAGAAGTAAGAGAATACGTTTCAATGGACTAACATTTGAAGTTACGGTAGGAATGTATAGCTATGGGGTAATGTGAAGTAATGAGCAATCGTAAGATTTATCCATGCTTTTTTAATGCCAGGTTGGAGTTATACACTGATTTTCTGTCATGGCTCGTGGTCTATGGATCCCCTGAATTAGCATTGGCCACCCCATGTATAAAAGAGACTAGATTAAAAACGTTTTTGTGCCAATCAACATATGTCACACATGTTGTCGACTGAGCTTAATTTGCACTAAACATTTTCTGCTTTCATATCTTTACAGATATTACTCACTTACAGATACACTAATAAAAGTCCAACTGCTAAAACAATCTAAGGATGATATTTATTTGATGGCTAAAGCAGAATTACATTTTCACAATAGGAAATATGTCAAAACAATCTTTTTGAAAAGCACACCGGAACCACCTCGGGGTGTGTTATTATTTCAGTTTTTTTGTGTATCATTAAAGGTCTTGTCTTACAGGTGCATCTCAATAAATTAGAATGTCGTGGAAAAGTTCAATGCACACAGACTGAAGTAGTTTAAGCCTTTGGTTCTTTTAATTGTGATGATTTTGGCTCACATTTAACAAAAACCCACCAATTCACTATCTCAACAAATTAGAATACTTTTTCCATTCTTTTTCCTTCCACTCAACTTCCTGTTAACATGTTTGGATACAGCACTCTGTGAACAACCAGCTTCTTTGGCAGTGTATGTTTGTGGCTTACCCTCCTTGTGAAGGGTGTCAATGATTGTCTTCTGGACAACTGTCAGATCAGCAGTCTTCCCCATGATTGTGTAGCCTAGTGAACCAAACTGAAAGACCATTTTGAAGACTTGTTTTGAGTTGATTAGCTGATTGGCATGTCACCATATTATAATGTGTTGAGATAGTGAATTGGTGGGTTTTTGTTAAATGTGAGCCAAAATCATCACAATTAAAAGAACAAAAGACTTAAACTACTTCAATCTGTGTGCATTGAATTTATTTAATACATAAGTTTCACAATTTGAGTAGAATTACTGAAATAAATGAACTTTTCCACGACATTCTAATTTATTGAGATGCACCTGTAGAGGAATATAAATGGAGAGCAGTGACCACTATCACACAGCAGGCACGTAAAGTTCGACTTAAGTCCACATAAACACATAAATTGTAGGATACCTTTTACACATCTGCTGACAAACATCCCTTGCCTTGTAATTAAGTGCCGGACAAATCATTTTCTTTCTTTCTTTCTTTCTTTCTTTCTTTCTTTCTTTCTTTCTTTCTTTCTTTCTTTCTTTCTTTCTTTCTTTCTTTCTTTCATGCCTTGGGCTTTCCACACTCTATTTTGTGATGAGACAGGCTGTCTGTCAGCATATGCCTGTTTTGACTGAGCCAAACCTGTATTACTGCCGGGAACTCAAATGCGTGTCAACAAAGCTCTGAACAAATGCACGGAATAGGTTGGGTGTGAGGTTTTTGTGCATGTCAAAATGGTAGCATAATGATGTACAAATAAATGCTTTTGTACAGGTAAAAGTAGTAGATCATCTTCACAATCCCTTGTGACATTAAAATTTCAAAGCCGGAGACCAAAATTTCCAAATTTAAAATATCCTTTGTTTTTGTTCAGTCAATAATGCCACTACACAATGGATGAAGATCACTAAATCATTCATATTTCCACTAAAATTCAACGGTGTGATCAGTAATGTGTTGTTTATGTTGCACGCCATTCCGAAAATGCACCATTGGCAGTCAGCCATGATTTAATTTATTCCACAAACAAAATTCTCCAATAACAGTGGTATTATAATTATAAAGTTCTTAGTATTGTGAACCAGCGCTTTTACTTTTCACTCTTAAAAAATAAAGGTTCTTTATGGGAATCTGTGGTTCAATTACGAACCTTGAACATCCAGAAATCTTTTCTGATGCACAAAAGGTTCCTCAGATTATTAAAATGTTCTAATGTTCTTCATACTAAGAAAGTAATGGTCCTGTGATTAAGCTCTTTTGAGAACCAATAATGGTTCTTAAGTAATAACAGGATTAACAACTGTTGTACGGCAAAACTGGGGGAAAAAATGTTAAAAGTGTTAGCTAAAATGGTTAAAATTGTTTTTTGTTAATTAAAATAAAGTAAAATAAATATGATTATTAAATTTAAAAAAATTAACTTTACCTTGTCAATTAACTGAAATAACATAAGTTTCAGTTGAAATGCTAAAATTACTAAAAATAAAATAAAAATAAACGAAAGCTAAAAAAAGCTCAAATAACACAAAGCACATAACAACATTACTAAAACTTAAAATGAAAACTAAATTATAAAAATACATGTTATATATGGTAATAAATAATACAAGACACCACAGAGCCATTCATGGGGTGGTGCAGCTAGGCCCTATGCCAGTTTGGGACAGCCCTGAGACATAATACTACAATATCATAGTTGGCTGCAGATTTAGAGACAACATTTAATACATTATAATATATGAATGATGTGAAATCCTAATTGCTTGAATGAAAAATTATCAGAAAATGTAAACAACATTTAATCAAAATATTTAAATACTTATTTGATTAAATAAAGTTTTATCATTATTTAGCACAATGTTTATTCAAAATTTAGTAAAATAAAATAATTATACATTAAAATTAAATATATTTAACAAATCAATTCTGGAAACATTTGCTAAAAGTTCACTCAGAAATATTTGAAAATTCTATGCATTACTCATTGCTAATGATCTCTGTTCACATTGGAACTGACACAAGTTGGCAAAGCAGGTATGGTTTTGGCTGATGCTGATAATCTCAAAATCTGCTGCCTCTGGGTGACACACTTAATGTTAGAATACACACTACTGATATGACTGACATGACATCTACTGTAAATAATTGTATTATGTCTTACTCTCCCCCATTAAGAAGAGCTGTAAGAAAGTTTTTAATAAGTAATGAGTAAAAAAAATTCTAACTAAAACATCTTAAGATATCACAGCACAACACAAACTGTAGTGAGCTGTGTGAGATTCTAACACCGCCCACTTTGGGTTGACCAATCCAATGTGAAATGATTTCCTGCCTGAAGAGCTGCCTTGTTGTGTAATCAGGAGAGTGAAAGAGAGAGAGAGCCGTGTTTGATTTCACTTTCACTTTTCAGAGCTGACTCACTCGGGCGTGAAACGCACGGACAAACACAAAAATATACACAGAATTACAAAAAAAACCCTATCAAAACACACCCAGCATGGCTTTCATATACCCTGAAGCACGGCGGGATGCCAGTAAGGTCAGTAGTATTTTCACTTGGGGTTTAGCACATCTAGCCTTTCATTCATTCGCTTGCTCTTCCTCTTTCTTTAAGACACATGAAATGCAAAAACAGAAAGCGCGGACACAAAAGATTGACTGGAATACACAAGCGAGCTTTTGCCATGAGAGTGGAAGAGTTTAATGTGTGTGAAGATATCTAGTGGTTATGTGTCAGAAGTTGCATATGGTAGCTGATTGCATTATGGGTAGCTTGCAGCGCGGGTTTGCCTCAAGGCCTGGTTTAACAGATACGCAACTACCTGGAAACCGAATGTGTCTTGTTTCTATTTTCTCCCAGTACAGACATGCCTGCTGCTCCTAACTTTGGTGTTTTGTTTCAAAGGTGGATGATTATCATGGAGTAAAGATCTCAGATCCATACCACTGGCTGGAGGACCCTGACAGTGAGGAGACTAAGGTGACCCACACACGTGACCCCCTTTATATCACGGTGGACCTTTTTTATTTTTTTAACGGGCTTTTCATCATTACAGGGATAGGATAGCAGAGGAGCGACAGGAAATGATTAGAAAAAGAGGGAGGACTAGTATGTGGAAATAACCAGAGAGGATTTAAACTTGGGTCACCCTCAAAATATTGGAAAATGTGCAATTCTCACCAGGCATCCTCTCAATGACTTCTGCTAGGCTTTGACTAAAATGACTACTCCCTAACAACAGATAACCTTTGGCAACTTTTTTTTTCATATGAAAAAGGATGATGACTGATATTACCTAAATATATCCTATTTATTATTTGATTATTTAAATATCCTATTTAAAAGCAGGAAAACTGACATGCTACAGTCTAAATGGCTTCAAAATGATGGATGTCATTTTACAAATGTGGAAATTTGCCGAAATAGTTAATGCAAACTTTAATTTAAAGCCCTAATTTATATACATTTAAAAAAATGACTGCACACCATAATAATGGCCCATTTCAAAAGCTTACATGATTTTGTTTTGTATTTGTTTTCCTTCTTAACATCTCTCGCCCACTGTAGTAGAGAGGAGATGTAACAATATTCTTGTTAACGATTTCCAGCATTTCATTAATAAAAATGTCCATATTAAAAACGTATGCACATTATCACAAAGCGCAACAGTTACCATATGGTGCTTTGCAGTGTTTTACAAAAAAATCCCTTCTTGTAAATGCCACAGAGATTTGGATTCAGGCAATAATTATATTGAAACATGACATTACCTTGTATAGCTCATCCAATTGACTACTAATGTCACAATCAGTCGCTCACTTTTCAGCATAAACCACCAACAATCCACCAAAAAAGAATCCAAGATTGGCCATTGTGTATGCATATTATAATAGAGAGAAAAACAGCCAAGTTTGTAAAACTAACTTCATGCATCCAGGCCAACAGTTGTCAGTATAGAGTCCAGCAACACTGGTACTACTGTATTGTATAAGGACAAATTAGACACAGCTAAACGTAAGCAAACATGTATTTTCCATATTCCCACAGTGCCAATTTATAGTCTACTTGATTATTCAATGCTGTTAATAAGAATACATTCAATACCCAATCAATAACCAATTTTACAATTTACAATCATTTTTTTCCTTTACCAGCATATTTGCATTACAATAAATTACAGCAGGGTTTTTCCAAACTGGGGTTTGCAAACCCCTGTGGTTCATGAGTTGATGTAAAGCTAATAAATTAATGAAATTATAAAAATGTGAAATTAATATAAATACATATTTTTAAAATAATAAAACAAATCAAAACACCTGCTAAAACAATATTTAATAGAAAACTGATATATATGTTTTGGTCATGGGACTATTAACTGACCTCAGAGAACCACGAGCATGCAAATTTTTTGTGAAATTATTCAAATATTAATATCTCAAGGGTTTAAGGTAAAGGTTTAAGTAAAATAGGGGTTTGGCTGACAATGAAAGTCCTTCAAAATCCTTTTTTTAATCGTAGTACTGATGTAACACTGACATAATTTAACAGGATGACTGACAAAACAGTTACAAGCTTTCGTGAGCTAAAACGACTTTCTCTTTCTTATCGGACAAGGTAAACAATACATAGCACCATTTACGCTGTATTTTTAGGCTTACCGTGTTTGGTGTCCTGGTCTCCACCCATGGCCCCTCATAACCAGAACAAAGAAATGTGTAGAAAGATGTACATATAAACAAGTTCTCTGTGTGCATGACAACGACCATTTTAACAGTGTCCCTCACCCATCCTGCAGATGTTTGTTGAAGAGCAGAATAAGTTGACCATGCCATTCCTGGAAAAGTGTGTGGTCAAAGAGCGGTTTCACCAGCGCCTCACAGAACTCTACAACTACCCCAAATACAGCTGTCCTTACAAGAGAGGAAAGAGGTAGCGATCAGACCAACAGACAACACCAAACACAGCCACGGCCCACGGCACAGAACACCAACTTATCACACAGACAAGCATTTTTCACATTCAAAAGAGTTTACATAATAAAAATAGCACACATAAAATGTCACCTTGTGTCATCCATATACCATCATATAATTAAATAATTGAAATTAAATGTATTTAATCAACATTCTATTTTAGATATTTCTATTTCCATAACGAGGGTCTGCAGAACCAGGATGTGCTCTATGTGCAGGACTCTTTAAACAGTCCCGCGTCTGTGTTCTTTGACCCAAACACTCTCTCAGAGGAAGGAACTGTGGCTCTCAAAAGTGAGTTTGATTGATTGATTGATTCATAATACATTTACACACACCTGTAATGCACTTACTGTACAGTAATGTCCTAATTTTCCTTTTCACTCTCTCCCAGCCTCTTTTATCCTTTCTTTACATGTCCTGACAGGTTTTATTCCTGTTTAAAAAGAGACAAAATATCCAGAGTCAGAACACAAACAAATATAAACATACATTTAGGGAATAATGATAATAAATGAGTGCCTAACAACAACAATTATAACTACTTCAAATTAAGGAATGTTAGAACATTATCGAAAGAAACCAGTTAGAATGAAAGACTTTTAAAATATGATATACTGTACTAATAGATTTAGGCTATACATCACAGGCTGACTGTATATCCCCCGATTTATGCATTTTTCTCCATTCTATTTAAGTGTCTAATTTTACAGTAGATATCTGGACATGAAGGCTTTTCTCTCCAAATATTGTACAAAATAATACAAACATTTTTAAACCGGATCATTTCCATAAATGGGAAACCAGACTACTTTCCCTTCTCAGTCTTTCAAGGTTCAAGGTTTCTTTATTTGTCACATAATAAATTATACAGGGTATAACTAGAAGTGAAATGTAATCAAATCAGGTCCGCTCAGTGGACAGTGCAGAAGAATAAAAAATAAGAATTATATAAAAGTAACACAACACAAGAGCATATATATGGTAAAAAAAAATAAATAAAAAATAAGAGTAAAATGTGCAATACAAAAAGTGCAACACAATAAGATGTGCAAAAAACAATAGGATGTGCAAAAAAACAGTGTACTGGGATTTAATAAATAGTGATATGAATAGAAGGGATGTGCAGACGGGTTATTCGGGGTATGTACACAAAAAAATACGGGCGATGAGAGTATGGATGTATTTCCAGTAACAATCTTGTAGGTGATTATGAGACTGGGTTTGTGTTTAGGAGCCTGATGGCCTGAGGGAAGAAGCTCCTCCTCAGTCTTTCAGTTTTTGCCATCATGCTCCTGAAGCGCTTGCCAGATGGCAGTAAACGGAAAAGATGGTTACCGGGGTGAGTTGAGTCTTTGATGATTTTTACAGCTCTGCTTTTGCAGCGTTTGAGGTAGGTGACCTGCAGAGAGTGAAGAGCAGACCCTGAGATGCGTTCAGCTAAACGCACGACTCTCTGCAGAGCTTTGCAGTCCTGGTTTGTGGCGTTACCATACCACACTGAGATGCATAGTCAATACACTTTCTATAGCCCCTGAATAGAAAGTTTTCAGGATAGCTGGTGAGACCCTGAATTTCCTCAGCTGTCTGGCGGTGAGGAAATCTTGAATCCAGTCACAGAGTGAAGTGTTTAGGCCGAGGTCTGAGAGTTTGACAGCTAGCTTGGTGGGGACTATAGTGTTGAAAGCTGAGCTATAGTCAATGAATAACAGCCTGACATAGTTGCCATTTTTGCTGTCAATGTGAGTGAGGGAGGAGTACAGTACCTGGGAGATGGCATCATCAGTAGACCTATTTGGCCGATAGGCAAACTGAAGAGGGTCCAGAGTAGCAGGAATGGAGGAGCAAATGTGTTTCTTTAAGTGTCTCTCAAAAACCTTCATGACTGTCGATGTGAGGGCGACTGGACGATAGTCATTCAGGCAAGAGGGTTTACTGTTCTTAGGCACAGGGATTATAACAGATTTTTTAAAGGAGGTGGGAACAACAGAGGTAGCGAGGGACTCATTAAAGATGGACTTAAACAAACCAGCAAGCTGATCAGCACAGGACCTCAGAACGCGGCCAGTAATCCCATCAGGTCCTGCTGCTTTCCTTACGTTCACTCTCCTTAGTTCCCTCCGAACGTTGTCCTCTGAAAAGGTGATGGCATAAACATCGCTGCTCTGTCTGCTGCTTTCTGACGCGCTGCTCGGCAGAGTCACGCCGCCATTACATTCAAAGCGGCCGTAGAAGGTGTTTAGCTCTTCGGCCAGCAACGGATCTGCTCTCACCTCTGCGGAGGAGTTATTTCCAGAGGAACAGATGGTCTTCAGTCCCTGCCACATGCGTCGAGAGTCATTGAGCTGGAAATGTGACTCAATTCTCTCTCTGTACCGGCGCTTAGCGGCTCTTATTGCACGTCGGAGAGCGTAACACGATGCCTTGTAATCGCTCATGTTTCCCGACAACAGACCAGCATTGTGTGTGGCGGTACGATGGTTAACCGCATCACGGATTGAGCTGTCCACCCACGGTTTCTGATTAGAAAAAGTCCTTATTGTTACCGTTTCAGTGGCCTGTTCGGTTAGCGTGTTTACGCTTAATGCTACATCCGTGGTCGCTGGCGTCAGATGAACTCGCCCGGAACATGTCCCAGTCGACGTCATCAGAGACGCCTGTAGCATAGCTTCAGAGTGGGAGGACCAGCGCGTCACTTCCCTCTCCACCGGCGGGTCATGAGTGATCCTTTGTTTGTATTCCGGTGTGAGGAAGATGGCGGTGTGATCTGATTTGCCAAAAGCCGGCAGTGAGTGGGCTTTGTAGGCATTTTTGAGCGGAGTGTAGCAATGATCGAGTGTATTCAGTCCTCTGGTTGGACAGGATATATGCTGATGAAAGTTCGGCAAGACTTTCTTGAGGTTGGCTTTGTTAAAGTCTCCGGTGATGATGAAGGCAGCGTCGGGATGTTTGTTGTTATATCCACTGAGCACATCGTGGAGATTGGACAAAGCCAAGCTAGTGTCAGCTTGTGGTGGAATGTAGACCGAAGTAATGACGATTGATGTAAATTCCCGGGGCAGATAGAATGGGCGGCAGATAATGGAGAGGTGTTCTAGATGCGGCGAGCAGGAACGCGACAGAATGGAGATATTTCTGGGGTCACACCATTTCCTGTTAATCATGAAACACACTCCACCACCTTTAGTTTTTCCGGCCTCGGCTGTTCTGTCCATCCGTAAAACAGAGAAGTTATCAGATGGCGTTACAGCGGTGTCCGGGACCGTCGGCGTGAGCCATGTTTCAGTCAAACAAAAGATGTTGCCGTCCCTAATGTCCCGTTGGAAACTAATCCTGGCTCTAATATCGTCCATCTTATTCTCCAAGGATTGGACATTAGCGAGCAGAATACTCGGTAGAGGAGGACTGTGAGCCCTTTTCCTCAGTCTGTTGCAGATTTCAGCGCGTCTCCCGCAATGTTTCTTTCGCCTCCTGCGGTTGTTCAGGTGGTCATTGTTCAACTCGGTGCTCCGAAGTATCTCCAATGGCCACGCTGGGTCCGTGGATAAAGTATCCTTAATCAGGTTAGTGTAGCGCTGTCCAATGTCCAAAAGTGTTCTTCTGTCATACATAATCATCGCAGACGATACACGTATCAAAAAGAGAAGTAAAAAAGCAAAAAAAAGGTAAAAAAAAACACATAAAATGCACAGTTCTGAGCGGAGCTAATTCACAGGCGACTCAGCAGCGCCACCGGAAGGAGTGGCTGCTTTAATAGTTTACTGATGTCTTTGTTGAACAGGTTTGGAGGCAAGCTTCAGCCCTGAGGGACCGTGTGTCCATCAGTAAAATATGCAGCTGTAATTTTTAAGTTATGCAAATCCGCACTGCTTAAAGGCAAATTCATACATGACTCTATGAAATCAATTTAATTCAACTGCAAATTCATACAGGTGACAATGTTTTTTCTTTAATCATTGTCTGTAAATCTAATGTTGATACATTTTTGATAGCAGAGGAATACCTGCAGTTTTTTATTCCTGTAAACCCGACAGCACTACTGCCAATAATCATTCACATCACTGTATTTTACAGCTTTGTCTTTCCTCATTTTTTGTCTTTCATCCATTTGACCTCTTTCTATCTGTCTTTCTTACTCTTTTGCACACCCTCTATCAAACAGCTTTTTTTGCACACGCAAATATTATTTTTCAATTTTTGATATTTGCCATTTTGAGTGCATTATAGCTTCAATCGCACTTCAATCAGAAGTTGACAACTTAAGTTGGTAACTTAAATTACCAAATTTGGATTTCATCATAGCTTGTTGAACATTTTCATGTCTGTTTTGTACTTGTTGATGTACAGTGGGTCGCCTATCAGAAGAATGTGAGTATTTTGCATATGGCCTGAGCAGTGCAGGCTCTGATTGGGTGACTGTGCACTTCCTGAAGGCTGATGACCTCACCAAACTGCCAGATGTTCTGGAGAGGGTGAAGTTCAGTTGCTTGGCTTGGACCCATGATGCCAATGGCATCTTCTACAATAGCTACCCTCGACAGGATGGTAAAGCTGATGGTAAGTGCACATCAATGGAAAATTATACAACCTTCTCCATCACTTAAGCTATTTAGCTATACAACCATTGTTTTAAGAAATGTGGATAACACTTTAGTAACCCACCCTGTAAAATAGGTTCTGAATCTGGTAATTCTAGTTGATTTTCCATGATTTCCTTGTGTTATGTCCATTCTAGGCACTGAAACCACAACAAACCTTAACCAGAAGCTTTACTACCATGTTATTGGCACAAGCCAATCAGTAGACATCTTGGTGGCAGAATTTCCTGACAACCCAAAATGGCACAGTAGCCTTACTGTAAGAGAACACCAAATTCACACAAAACCCACTTTTTGGGAAGATACAATTATGCAACTTGCATATTCTTATGATTTACACAATGTGACAAAATATTTATAAAGAATTTCACAAAAATACCTAGCCTTCAATTAATTGTTCTCCTTTTGTGTGTGGTTCCCTTTTTCTTATTCAATCCTTCCACCGTTTCTCCTTTTCTCCTCGTCTGTCCAGGTCTCTGATGATGGCAGGTATGCAGTGCTGTCCATCACTGAAGGTTGTGAGCCAGTCAACCGTCTGTGGTACTGTGACCTGCAGCAGCTGCCCAATGGCATCACTGGTCAGTCTGCATGTGGAGATGCTTGGGATGAGGGATGCCTAGTAGCAAACTAAAATGAAATTAATAATAATAAAAAAAACTTAATTTAAAAACATTGCAGGAACCACTATATTATCTATATATATGTTTGTAAGATGGGGTCTGTAAGATGTTTTTGCAAAAAGTGTCTTTCCTGCTCAGCAAGGCTGCACAGTAATATTACCAATAACAAAAAAGAGTAATAATAGTGAATACTATTACAATTTAAAAAAACAGTAAAAAAAAAAAAAATATATATATATATATATATATATATTATTATATATATTATATATATATATTAAGACACTGTAGGTGAATAGGGTAAAAAAAAGAAAAACGTAGGTATCGCCTTACCCAACTGATTGATTACATTGATAATTGCAAAAAAAATTTGTATTATAAATTTTCTAAAATGTTAGGCTTAGATCGTACTCGGTTACAATCGTAACCTTTGTTCCCTGAGATATGGGAACGAGTACCACGTCGAGAGAAAAACTCTTTTTTCCTCTTCAACTGAAGCCTATTTCAATCACGCGGTTATAACTGCACGTTGATTGGTTCATTTAGGATAAAAAAATTAACCAATCCACGGCAAGCCAATGGCTGTTAACCAATCCACGGCGAGCCAATGGCTGTTCAGCCCGCCAAAATGGGAGGGGCGTCTGGCTATATAATCAGCTGCTCTAGCCACCATAACTCAGATTTCTTCAAAGGAAGCAACCGAGGCATGCAGTTCATAGCATGGCCAGGAAAGCAGTACTCGTTCCCATATCTCAGGAAACCGAGGTTACGACAGTAACCGAGTACGTTCCCTTTCGAGATTACACTCGTACTGCGTCGAGAGACGCTATATGTGAACCAGTCCAATCACGCCGTGCTATGATGTGGAACGACTCGAAACCAAGACTCACGTGGGATTAGACCAGGGGAATACACCAAGCACAGGGTGAGCCTAGAGGGTCATCCGTGGCTCGGGTGTCGTCCCATAAGGATACTTGGTGTCCATATAGTTTATGGATGGACCAAGCAAAAGAGGGGGCTTGAACAATGTTGGTCAAGTGAACCCATAAGATTGCTATTAAGCAGGAAGAACCATGGCCTGCACCGCAGGAACATCCATGTTGTAAAACCTTACAAACGTGGACGGCGAGGACCAGCCGGCCGCCTCACAAATGTCTGACATGGACACCCCGTTGGACCACGCCCAGGAAGAGGCGATGCCTCTGATGGAGTGACCCCGATGGGGCACCGTGACCCCACGGAGGAGTAGGCTAATATACTAGCATCCATTAACCACCTAGAAATTCTCTGCTTCGTAACAGGACCACCTTTAGTGCGGTTACCGAAGCCAACAAAAAGCTGTTCTGACTTTCTCTATGAGGCAGAACACTCGATATAGATTTTCAGGGCCCTGACAAAGTGGAAAGCGAGATAGCAATGGTTCAAACGGGGGCCCTTTTAGGGCCCTCAGTATGGTTGGTAAGTCACAAGGTGGAACATGAGAGGCTGTTTGCGGGGTGGTTGGGGCTAGTTTGGCTGTCTGTTGAGTCGGCACAGATTTAGGGCGACTGGAAAGTGAAGCAAGTGAAGCAGAAGAAGAGCTTGTGCGTTTAGGGAGGAAGTGTCGCATCGCTTGAGATGACTTCTGAGCCTCCGTGAAGCGTTCAGCGAAGCCCTCCACAGCTGGTCCAAACAGGCTACCTGACGAGACCGGAGCATTGAGGAAGGGAATTTTATCCGTCTCTTTCATCTCCATCATCATGAGCCAGAGGTGGTGCTCCAACACGATGAGGCTGGACATAGAGCATACAATCGCTTGGGCTGTGGTTTTGGTGGCGCGCAGAGCCAGGTCAGTTGCACTTCTCAGGTCCCTGAGCGAGGCAGAATCCAGACCGGCATCCATCGAGTGCAGCGCTGAAGCCGCCTGTCCAGCTGCTGAGTAGGTCAGTCTGGCGCTGCGTGAAGCAGATGACGGCAAGAGGGCGGGGTCAGCCACGGAGCCCGATAACTCTTACGCATCTGAAGCCACCAGAGAAAGGCTGTCATCCAGTTCACTGTCACTCACACCGAACGATATCATGTCGCTCGCAGCCGCAGAGGGATGCTGATCGAGTTGGGTTAAGAGGACAGGCGAATGCTCTTTCTGTGGCAGTGAGGCACGCGGGCATTGAGCCGAAGCGAGCTCGCTAGTCACTGGCTGCTCAGATCCTCTGGCCCGCTGTTTTTTCCTCATAGGGTCCCTGGGAGGAAGAAAACAGGAGGGCGCGAGGGGCGGAGAAAATTAACTTTTCCACGACATTCTAATTTATTGAGAGGCACCTGTATGCATTGTAATTGGAAATCTATTGACACAGATAGATAAAGTGCTAGAATAGAAACACTTAACAGTGTCTTTTGGATGTTTTCTTTCCTCGAGTCTAAAAAAACAGCTTATGAAAAGCCAAAAAGCACATAATCTCAAACTTAACAGGTGCATAAAAAACAGTTTTGCCTGCAGTGTCTCCCCTTAAAATGTAATTACTTCCTGAAGCAAAGCTGTATTTTCAGCATCATTACTCTTGTCTTCTGTTGCACGATCCTTCAGAAATAATTATAATATACTGATTCAGTGCTTAAGAAACATTTCTTATTATTATCAATCACAGTTATGCTGCCTAATATCCTGGACAAATTCGCCCATTGGCCTCTGACCATCATGGCCTCCTAACAATCCCCATACAATGATTGGCTTCATCACTTAGTCTCCTCTCCACCAATAAGCTGGTGTGTGGTGGGCATTCTAGCACACCATTGCTGCGGTCGCATCATCCAGGTGGATGTTACACACTGGTGGTGGTTGAGGAGATCCCCCCTCACATTGTAAAAGCATTTTGAGAACCCAGAAAAGCGCTATATATATGTAACAAATTATTATTAATATTGTTGCGTAAGCCATTACACATTTTTCAGGATTTTTGATGAATAGAAGTCAATTTATTTGAAATAGAAATGTTTTGTAATAATGCAAAAGTCTTTACTGTCAATTTCAATCAATTTGATGCATACTTGCCGAAAAAAGCATTCATTTAATAGTAATGTTATTCAAGGTTTACTGCCATGGGTGAAGCTGGTTGACACATTTGAAGCGCAGTACACATACATCACCAACGAGGGCACCGTCTTCACGTTGCGCACCAACCTGGATTCTCCTCGTTACCGCCTCATCACCATAGACCTGCAGAAACCAGAGCAGATACACTGGAAAACCCTCATCCCCCAACACGAGAAGGACGTTCTTGGTAAAGTTCTCTTGTCAACAAAAGAGATGTTTCTCTGTGGTTTTCCAACAAAATAAAACTCTATGGGTTTAATGTCTGAAAGCAACGAAAACAACAACAACAACCACCACAATAAATATTACTATTGTAATTTTACTGTTTTTATAAGTAATAATTACAGTTGTTATTATGAATAAATACTTTTATTCACTTATTTATTTAATTGTATAATTTGATTAAATACTACTACTACTAAATAATAATAATAATTGATATTTAATATGTATTATTATATTAATAATAACAACAACAATTGCACAAACATGTGTTTCCCCTAACTGTCTCGCATCACTCTTGTCACATGACCAACACCCTCCCACCCCCTTTCACTTCTCAGCCCCCCCTGCTCAAAATACATTCCCGCGGCTATGACTGTACTGCCTGTTTTTTTTTTTATGAAATAACACATACTTTATGGCTGGTTATAAAATATTTATGGCTTGTCAATCGTCACATGTCACCAGCCATTGGCAGGTGTGGCAAATGTTAGCTTGAGACACTGGACACACACCTTAAAATCTTCATTACAAAACAACAACAAGCAAAGCTTAACATATTTTCACTGTTATTACTCCAGAAAAAATACAGTTCACAATTCATCAAGCAGAAATTACAATTAATAAATAGTATATGATTAAAACACATACAACTACCTTCAATAAATAGCTGAAACCAACAAACAAAACCCCTGCCAAGAAAAACACACATTTGTGTAATTGGACCTTTATCTTATAGTTAGAGACAACTAGCCCTGGCTACCCCTACTTTTTTTCCGTGTAGAATGTTTCAGTTTAAACATCTTGGAAACAGAGTTCATATTTTCATTTGGAAACAGCTCATATTTTCTTGGTATTCACAGTAGTCAACATCTGTGGGTGAAACTGTCGCGCACACACGCATGCACACGCACGCACACGTACACACAACTGCAGCCTGACGGTGTTTATTTCTTGCTTGCAGGCTTCGTGGAGTGTGTGAGCCAGCGCTATCTGCTGGTGAATTATGTGCATGACGTGAAGGACATTTTACAGCTGTATGAGCTGCAGTCAGGGAAACTGATCAGACACCTGCCGCTAGATGTGGGCACTGTAGTCGGCCTCAGCTGCAAGAAGAAGCACCCTGACTTCTTCTACAAGTTCACTTCATTTACTACACCAGGTAAACACACTTAAATCATCAAATCATGCCAAAATACACTACATGATCTCAAGTATAAGACACCCCAGCATGTGCATTTACTTTGGCAGCAAAAAGGAGATCACGTAGATTTCCAGAGCAGGAAAAGCATGTTTCTATACTTCTTATCTAATCGTTCAGGCATAATCTACCACTGTGACCTGAGTCAACCCGACCCAGAGCCCACGATCTTCAGGCAGGTGGAAGTAAAGGGCATCAACCCGAGTGACTACCAGACAACTCAGGTCAGGCTGTAGTCTGTCTCAAAATAACACATGAATCACAGGCCACAGGAAGCTTCAGTGTTACAAATATACACTCACCGGCCACTTTATTAGGTACACCTGTTCAATTGCTTGGTAACAAATTGCTAATCAGCCAATCACATGGCAGCAACTCAATGCATCTAGGCATCTAGCTGTGGTGAAGACGACTTGCTGAAGTTCAAACCGAGCATCAGAATGGGGAAGAAAGGGGATTTAAGTGACTTTGAACGTGGAAAGGTTGTTGGTGCCAGACGTGCTGGTCTGAGTATTTCAAAAACCGCTGATCTACTGGGATTCTCACGCAAAACCATCTCTAGGGTTTACAGAGAATGGTCTGAAAAAGAGAAAATATCCAGTGAGCGGCAGTTGTGTGGACAAAAATGCCTTGTTGATATCAGAGGAGAATGGGCAGACTGGTTAGAAATGATAGAAAGGCAACAGTAACTCAAATAACCACTCGTTACAACCAAGGTATGCAGAATACCATCTTTGATTGTATTGACAACACATTGAACCCTGAAGCAGATGGGCTACAGCAGCAGAAGACCACACCAGGTGCCACAATTCGCACAGGCTCACCAAAATTAGACAATAGAAGATTGGAAAAACGTTGCCTGGTCTGATGAGTCTCGGTTTCTGCTGCGACATTCAGATGGTAGGGTTAGAATTTGGCGTAAAGAACGTGAAAGCATGGATCCATCCTGCCTTGTCTCAATGGTTCACGCTGGTGGTGGTGGTGATGTAATGGTGTGGGGCATATTTTCTTGGCACACTTTGGGTCCCTTAGTACCAATTGAGCATTGTTTAAACACCACAGTCTACCTGAGTATTGTTGCTGACCATGTCTATCCCTTTATGACTACAGTGTACACATCTTCGATGGCTACTTCCAGCAGGATAATGCACCATGTCAAAGCTCAAATCATCTCAGACTGGTTTCTTGAACATGTCAACAAGTTCACTTTACTCAAACGACCTCCACAGTCACCAGATCTCAATCCAATAGAGCACCTTTGGGATGTGGTGGAACGAGAGATTCGTATCATGGATGTGCAGCCGACAAATCTACAGCAACAGTGTGATGCTATCATTTACATTTACATTTATGCATTTAGCAGACGCTTTTATACAAAGCAACTTACAATTGCTTTCAGGTTATACATTTTCATTAGTATGTGTGTTCCCTGGGAATCGAACCCACAACCTTTTGCGCTGCTGACGCAATGCTCTACCACTGAGCCACACAGGAACAAAATATCATGTCAATATTGACCAAAATCTCTGAGGAATGTTTCCAACACCTTGTTGAATCTATGCAAAGAATAATTAAGGCAGTTCTGAAGGCAAAAGGAGGTCCAACCCGGTACTAGCAAGATGTACCTAATAAAGTGGCCAGTGAGCGCATATACACTACTGATCAAAAATATGGAAAAATTACATTTGTTAAAGCTTTTTTACTCCAGTCAGTCTTCAGTGTCTCATTTTAATATGCTGATGTTGTGCAAAAACAAACAAACAAAAAACATTGAATCAGTGTTGAAAATAGTTTTACTTTGTTTAACATTTTTTTTGTGGAAATTTATTCATCAAAGAATTCTGAAAAAAAAAGTTGATATCACAAAAATATTAAGCTGTTTTCAACATGGATGATAATAAGAACCTCATTAATAATCTTAAGCAAATAAGCATATTAGAATGGTTTTTGAAGGGTCATGTCATGTGACACTGAAGACTGGAGTAATGACTGCTGAAAATTAAATTACATTTTAAAGATATATTCAAATAGAAAGCTGTTATTTTAAAATATATGCAGTCATGGTGAGCATAAGACACTTCTTTCAAATACTGTTTACATTTTTTTTATTACTTCAAACTTTTGACTGTAATAATACACCTTAAGTATTTGTGCATAACAGGTATTTTACCCCAGTAAAGATGGAACAAAGATCCCAATGTTCCTGGTACATGCACGTGGCATAGAAAGAGACGGCTCTCATCCAGTCTTTCTGTATGGTTATGGAGGCTTTGAGAACTCAATTCAGCCATATTACAAGTTAGTATAAAGCTCTCTGTTTGTGTTTAATTAAAGATAGTAAAAGGAATAGGATGGAAAAGGAAAAGCGTATGTGTAATATGAATATCCCAAGCTATTAACCAATTATTTCTCTATCTGTATGTGCAGTACTGCATACCTGCTCTTTATTAGACACCTGGGTGGGATCCTGGCTGTAGCAAACATCAGAGGAGGTGGAGAGTATGGCCAAACTTGGCACAAAGGTATCCTCACTTCACTCACGCTCAAATGTGTCTTTTTGAAAGATAAATGAAGGAATAGAAATGTAATTAAAAGCAGCTCTAATTAGTCGACATTTTTAACACTAGTCCAACTTGAAAATTGGTAAAGAAGGACTGGTCTGAAACTCGCAGAAGGTCGCTGACTACTTTGCATACAGTAAAAGTGAACTTAATGCCGGTGAAGTATCTGTTTGAGTCACGAGTCTGACGATCACTGGCCACTGGATTATGTGTTCGATAAGCAGAGTTCCTGTATAAGGCTGAACTAGAAACTACCTGTTTGTAACCAAAATGTGTGAACTATTACGACTGGTAGCTAATTTAGGTTCATGACAACTCTTTTGTATTCATCCCATTTATCATTAAACCAACACAAACATTTTAACAAACTGACAATCATGTTATGCATTAAAGAAGAGAACACGACATACTGTTAACCTGTTTAATCCCAATTTTTTTCAGACACAAACATAGCCAGATGATGTATCATTAGCAACCATTTGAAATTATCAATAATGCATTTTTTCTTTTACATTTGGGAAAAGTGTGTAAAAAATTATGTTCCATGGTTGGTCACAATTGTGACCGGTGGGATAATGTGTACATTGAATTAACATATGTCTGCAGCAGTGTTGGGCAGTAACTAATTACTAGTAATTTAGTTACTGTAATAATATTACTTTTTGCAGTAACTAAGGTAACTAATTACTAATAAGATTTCAGTAATAATATTACAGTTACTATCCATAAAATAACGTTTTTGATGCCTCAACCCCGCTGATTTAAAATCCAAAAATCGAATAATTCCTAGATTTATTTTCAAAATGTTCAAATTTTTATGACTCGCACATGCATGTGATGTCCCCAGTGCAGCAGGCAAGCTTGGAATATAGAAAAGATTACATTCAGCAGATAGAAATATTGCATTATATTGATTTTGTCAGGACAAAATATGATCTAAACACTGTTGTGTAAGTTGTGGCTTTACTTTACTCTGGCATTACATCCCTCTGATCAGCATGTACATTATATTACTAATTAAAAATATTTTTGGAAAATTAAACAGTTTCTTACAAACTTATGAGATTTGATAAAATACATAATGAAATATAATCGTATATGGTAATGGATAAATTGCAATTAGCTTCAAGCTACACATGACAATTAATGAGATTAATACAACACTTCTACTTGAATGTCACATCAATCACTATTGAGTGTTTGTAATAACTTCTGACTGCGATCCAATGTGGATTTTGGTCAAATGATGAGGAAGAAATATGTTATTAGTAATATTCTAGAAGAATTTTATGTGGAGGAAGATACACAGTTACAACTTATGAAGTGAAGAAAAAGTAATATAACTAGTAGTGTAACTAATTACTGTTGCCACAAAGTAACAAGTAAAGTAACAATATTACTTTTGAAAGGAGTAACTAGTAATGAGTAATATATTACATTATTTGAGTAACTAGCCCAACACTGGTCTGCAGTCATATTTTTTTTTATAAATCTCAGCCATTTAAACTGTTTCATTCTTACTATCATGCATTCAAACTCTTGTATAAAATATAAAAAATACAACCATCTACACATTTCAAAGTAGTTACTTTATTGTAACATAATATTATACAATTGTTATATTAGTGCTAACAGTATTACAACATCAATATTGCAACTTATTTGTAAC